>VCII01000301.1:0-494457 GCA_006030095.1 Triplophysa siluroides
TAAATAAATTCTTGACACACAGTATTTCTTTTTTAGTTACAGGTTACAGCGTTTTGTTTAGGTCTTTAGATCTGAATCTTTGAAGGCATAGTTAATAATTAGGAATAATCTTAATATTTAACAAGATTGTCAGTCTTCCAGTGAGATCTGTTTTGTTATACATTTTTTTTTTTTTAATTTGTTATAAATGCACAATGTTTGTCTTAGAATTGACCCATTGCACAGTGCAGCTGTGAGTCTCTCTTTTTGTCTGCTGACTGTACACGAACAAATATTAGACATATTAGGTCTGAAATTAAATACAGGCTATGCATTGACAGTACAAGCTTCATGCATCACTAGGGTAAGAGAGACACACTGGAGGTGTAAATAAATGCCAGATGCTAAAAGTCGAGTAGTCTAGTTAGTTGAAATAAAAAAATAAACTCAAAGGTTGTTTTTTCAAGCACAAAGTTCAGACTGTAATATTCACGCTTGAGTCTGACCGACTCTGCCATCTTGTGGACATCTTGTGTACAGGACAGTTGTTCAACTGTTTAAATTCCTCCTCCTCATGTAGTCATGGTAACTGTGATTCTAAAGGAGGTCCGTGAAACACATACTCTACACTTCCTCCTCCATTATGACATAATGGGCTTCTGGAACACAGTGGACACATTGTTTCACATTGTGTTCATTGTGCCTGTCCTGTATTCTGCTATTGTGTTGTGTGCCAACGCACCACACATTCACGTACAGTCGACATGCGTAAACATATTCCACTATGTCACAATTGCATTATTTCATTAGCTTTATTAGACAAATAATACTCAAACATCAATAAATATTTTACGACAGTAAAGATTGACATTGCTGATTATATTGAGCACCGAACAAAGGATACAAAACAGATTGTATTACACTACAATCAGACTGAACGAATGATAGATCTTAAAATAAATAAATACAAATACTTCTTAATACATGTTCATGGTCTCGTTGTGTACAACTGATGCATGTCACTACATAAAAAAACACTTTTTACACATTTTCATCAAATGCAATAACTTGCTGCACCTCTAACAGCAATTTTTCCAAAGTGATTTTTTGGGCTGATGTCATTTATACATCATACATTTATAGTTTTTGTTGTTTTACTGGAGAAAAAAAAGACACATTGTGTTGGTTACGTCATGCTGACTTTAAAGGAATCACAAATTTTCCAATGCTTAACCCAAATTGGATTTACAAACAAACACATATGTTACATAGTGTAATACTGTTAGTTATATAACCAAAAGAAAGACGCACAACCTTTGACATCATCAACGTTTGGAAAATATAAATTATTTTAGAAAGGTATTTATGTGCAGTCTTGGAAAAACTGATTTCGCTGTAAAAATGTATTTGATATCCGTTATTTCTCGACGCTCCCTTATACAAAAACTTCTCTGGTTTACTCTCTGCACCTGTGGACGGGGGATTCCCTTTCCCCCCTTTTCCAAAAACAGGCATGGCTGGAGTTCCTGGGGAGACGGAGCCCAAATACATCACAGCCCCTCCCACCACCATCAGTACGGTCACAGCCCATCCCAGATAGAGGGCGGGTCCCAGTTCACGTTTGAGCGGGGCGGCGACGTTCGGGTCGTAGAAATCTCGTATCACCACGTATGCGGTCCAAGAGATGGGTATAAGAAAGAAAAAGGTCGCCAGGAGGAACATTATCGCCCCGGTCCTCACCAGCCGAGCCTTTGGCTCTTGAGCGTCGCCCAGGCAGCGCGTACACTTCAGGCCTGTCACGATGAGCGGAAAGGCAAGGAGGCAGAGGAGGAGGGACAACACGCAGAGGGTGCGGCACATCTGGGCGGAGCTTGAGAGGGCGAGGCCGGAATCGTAGGCCTTACACTGCAGACGCCCCCACTGTGATAAACAGGTCATCCAAAGCCCCTCCCACAACACCTGCGAGACCACCAGCTCGTCCCCCACGAACGCAGACACGCGCCACCAGGGGCCGGCAATAACCACAATCTCAAACACCCAGCCCGCGATGACCAGGACCAGACCCAGCATTTGAAGACCAGTGTTTGCCATGACCGCTAGAGAAGATACTGTATGTGAAGCTGCTCTTGTGTTTCTTAAGGACGTTTCTTTTCTTTGTAAATGTTCAGGTCCAGAGAAACTTTGAAAAATTTTGATTCCTCCTTTTAATAAAACAATAAAAAGGGAGATTAATGCACAGTTATAGAACTTAATGCACAAGTAAACAATTTATTTAAAGGGGTAGTTCACTCAAAAATGTGTTCCCCTCATGTCGTTTCAAACCTGTAGGACTGACTTACTTCTGCAGAACACAAAAGAAGATATTTGAAGAATGTTGGTATCAAACATAATTGGCCCCAATTGACTTTCCTTGTATGAACACAAAACCACTGTGACATTTCTCAAGGTATCTTCTTTGTGTTCCACAGAAGAAAAAGTCACAGGTTTTGAATCTCATGAGTGAGAACAAACAATGACATTTTTTGGTGAATAATCCCATTAAAAACATACAATACAAACAGCGATATACAAACAGATAAAACCTACTGTATTAAAAACTGGTTTGCCACCAAACAGTATTACAAAACTGAACTATGAAAATGTACCAAGATAGACAACCATTATTTATTAGCAATAAAAAAAATCCCTTGTATTAGTTATTCTTATAGAATATAATCTTTGCATGATTCATTTCTATAAAATTATTAGACATTACAGTATATCATCACATTATGTCTGTGGTCTCATTTTATTATTTTATTACAATGTAAACACAAATGCTCAAAATAATCAAACAGATTAAGTAATATGAATTTAAATTTATAAAAAGTGCTACTTAAATATTTTACTTTGAGTAAAGTATTATGATTATCTACTTAATTTAAAAAAGATAATTTAACACAATTGGTCGAGAATGATTTCTATTCCCAGCATGCTTTGCGTTCGACCGCATAAGGAAATTTTAATAAAAAAATATGATTATTTTATGTGTTTTTCAGTCAACAACGAGTTGCCTTCATTTTTTGAGTATTGCCAACTTACCCGGATTTACAGTGTAGAAAAACTTTGCTCTAAGTCTTTTCCAAAGGGATAATTTTTATGTACTAATTTATAAATAAAACAAAAAGTTACAGAAAGAAACACATATAGAAATCAACAACTGAAAATACAAGAAAAGTTCCAATGATTCTAGTAGATGATGTGAAGCAGTACTTACAGTGGTCGGTCAGCATCTGTGTGTGTGTCTGAGATGATGTGACTGAAGTGTCGTCGTGTTTATAGAAAACTTTCTTTGTTTTCACATGTGGGAGTCGATTAGCATCTGACCCACTGAGAATATCATCACATAATAATGATCACAAACACACACACACACACACACACACAGCTATGGCATGCACTTATGCAAGCGCCTACACACACACATATGAGCCACGGCCATGCACATACGCGAGCGCCTACACATTCCACAAATATATATATACAGTACACAAGAACATCACATTTGACCAATAGACACACATACTAAACGTTTTCTCTCGCTCCAAAGCAACAGGTGGCAGTATTGAAGAATTATGTACATGACTATTCATTGGCAGAAGAAGTGCTTATAAACATGAGTACATATGAACATGTAAGATTCCACGTGTTATGTTTGTAGTTGCATTGTGTTTGTCTGTTTATTTTCGGTATGTCAGGACACCTTCCTTAATAAATGGCATGCGCATAACTCAAACACAAGTTTGACGGAAAAGCATGTTGTTTACATATTTGCAATGTTAAATTGCTATTGAACTGTTTCTTTAGGCTGTAACTATGGAAGAAGAATTATCAAGTGTTGCAAATGGATTTTCAGCCCTTCTGGCGTGTGTCGTGGAGACGGCCGGGGCTTTAAGTGCCGTTGGGATTCCAGTTCTCTTACTGGTGTTCAGTTGTGCCGTTGCTTACGGAGCTTTAGGAGAAACTGGTTTGTCATTCGTATGGACTGGTGTTCAGTCTGTGGGGTTCACTGGAGTCAGTTTTGCTCTTGTATTATTGGCAGCTGTTGGACATGTGAGCGCAGTCGCAGCTGTGTGGGTGATGGATGTGGAGGGTGAAAGCCGCAGGAGTCGTGGCAGTAACAGCTGGAGCGACTGTATCGGCCATTATATCAAGTGTTGTAGCCGTTCTTATATGTCAGAAGATCAGAGAACATGTGGACGCTGCAGTCGAACGCATCTCTGCTCTCATCGCTCTGACAGACGCCTGGAGTTTTCTATCTGATATGGGAATACCAGTGGAGATGTTCATGGCTGGGATCGTGATGGCTGCGCTGATGGACGTGAGCGGATCTTCTTTGGGCTTTCTTGCAGGGGCAGGTTTGGGGTTCTGCGTGAACGTTTCAAAGCGAAGAAACAGGAGAGGTGGAAACAGAAAGGATGAGTGAGAAGAAATGGAGAGTTAGAAGAAACAGACACAATAATAAATTTCACCCTTCAAAGCACACCCCCAAAGAATTATAGGCTAGTACTTCAATGGCGTGTTTTAGTGCTTAATATCTGTATGATGAAATAGTAGGGGACTTTTCAAAGTATGCATTAAAACACTTCAAAAAATGAGGAATGAAGTAATTTTATTTATTCCGTCATGTTCATCAATATTTTTGGCTTGTTTAGATATTGCAGCAGTTTTTAAAAATTAAGACTTAATCGTAAGTATTCATTTATATTAAGGGAATGAACTGCTCGTCATTACATTTAAATGAAAGTAAACCTCACGTCAGTGCTAAAGCAGGCCTATATAATTATTAGTGATATTATTAGTGAAAATTTTAAATAATAGAACAGTTTTGTATAGGGGGATAGAGTGGATGCAAAAAATCATCAGGACTTCTTTTTGTTTCATTCAAAATAAAAGTATTTTCAGAAACGCAATATAATCTATTACCCAAATAAAGCATGAAACAGTTAATTAAACAACATCAGTTCTCTAACATTGATTTGAGCAAATAAATCTAATCCTTACACGTTTGTTACTCTTAAAAACATGGTTGCAGGCTTTTTTGTATTTTTATGAGATCAACTAAATAATTGTACAATTATAAATAATATTATTTATAATATGATTCTGAATATGATTACATATAAGGTCAAAACATGTTGGTGAACAGGTTATTGTTTTTGTTCCTGTTTTTGTCTAGATGTTTTTGTCGGGATCATTGATGTTTCATCTAACCACAAGAGCCAACAGGGATGAAAATGTTCAAACAATCAAGTTTCTGACAATGAAAGCTTAAATCAATAATTTTCTTCAGTTACAGTCGATCAATTGATTTTACACATGAACATGAAGTTATAATCATCATAATCAAAGTAAACATGATGCCATATTTAGCAGAAAAAAAATATTTTGAACACAAAAGTATAAACATATAAGTGCTATCAAACAACAAGTTTAAAAAACCTGCATGTCTGTCTTCATGAAAAAAAATATTTGTGAAAATACTGGAAAAAAAGAGTACAATATATCAAATATTACATTTTCATATTGGAACCAACTTATATTTTTCAACATACTGTAACATATTATTATTATTATATATATAATACATTATGTAATATACTGACTGTTACAGTGCTTTATATAAAAAAATACAATTTATTTGGGTAATACTCTGGGTTACATTAATGTGTTTAAGTCAGATTCATTTTTTTATCCTTATCTTTTTTCTCTTTGACCTTATTCACGATGAGTTTGAGACCCATCCCCACCCCGGCTGCGCATCCGGCTGCTAAAGCGACTGCGGGTAAAGCCACAGCCTCCGTCACACACAACACAACACCTCCTGCTACAGCTGCTCCTGTTCCTAAAGCGGATCCAACTCCTAAAGCAACATTTCCTACTGTTTTCAACATCTCTTTTCTTTTAATCTTCCTCTGAGCTTCCTTAAACATGTCATTTGTGTAATAATCTTCTCCATTTCCCCGTATCATTCTCTCTATCATCTTCAGAAGATCTCTGACCTGAGTGGTGTTGGCCATGTTTTCATTGTTGAATGCGTGATATCTGCCTCCACATCTGTCTGTAAGAGTCTTAAGATGTCTGCTTTCTTCTACGTATTCTTTTAATGTTTTACGTCTCAGCTGTTCAGCGTGAGTAAACAGAACGATGGTGTATCTGACAGCATCTTCACCAAAGTTCTCCTGGATCTGTTTTATGGCGTTCTCCTCCTCCGCTGTGAATCTCACACCCAGATTGAGCACCATCAGAAACACATGAGGACCAGGAACACTCAGTCCAACACATCTCTCCAAATGTGTCTTCAGTGTTTCTTCATTGTCAGTAGTTGAAGTGCTGCAGAATCCTGGCGTGTCAATGACGCAGATTTTCTTCCCTTCTTGTGTGGCAGAACGTCTGCTGCACTTGGTTGTGACTTCCTCGGGTGAGGCGTCTGCTGTGAACACTTCCTGTCCCAGTAAAGTGTTTCCCGTGGCACTCTTCCCTGTTCCAGTTTTACCCACCAGAATAATCCTCAGATCACAATCTGCATTTGAATCAGGATCTGAATCTGAATCTGGATCTGGATGTGAATCAATATCATGTATTACACTTCAGATTGTAAAGCAACCACCATGTTACGTGACATTCGACTGTCTCCTAACACAGAAACTGTTGTTTTATATATTTCAATATTGTGTTTTATATATTTTTTGTTTAAAGTAAATACTGACACATGACAAACTTCAGAATGTTCTATAATCAGAAACATAAAATGCAGAAAAATGCAAATAAGAATAATATGAAATACTTACTGTATAATGAAGCCTGTGATGTATCTGTATCGGAGTCAAAAAATCTGGAATAATATACTGTAGAGGAAACAGATTTTTAAAATTAAAATGTATTTCTATATCTTAAATTGACATTGTATATGTTAAAATAATTCCTATATCATAAATTAAAATTGTATAATACAAATAAATAAGTAAATAAATTACATTTGTTACTCATTTTCAAATCTTTTATGTTCTCTAATTGTAATTTTCCAAAAATGATGGTTGTACAGAAAGCTACAGTGTTAAAGGCGAATATTAAGCACCTTCCACATATTTATCTGAATGTGAAGTGCACGTCATACAGTACAGACACTTTATTTCTAACCAATGAAACTCTTAGGTGTTTCCTTTAATGTGTGGGAGGGGAAGAGGAGTCTTTATTGTGTAAATCAATTCATTTCATTTAAAATATTTACATTTAGGATTTAAATGCTTTTAATTGGGGTACAGAGAGAGGTTTCACCATGAAATTGAAATGTAAAATTAAAAAAATATATATAAAAAAAAAAAAAAAAATATGATAATGTATAAAACAAATTCGTTTAAATTAGTAATAAAAAAAGTTAAAATAGTAAAAAATACTTTCGCACCTTTTTCGCATTTTTTAAAAGAAAAAAAATATTAAATTGTTTTTGGGAGAAAAAAGTTGTCATGTCAACTAAATGTGTTTCAGTTCTTCTTAATGATCTTGTGGTCTTTAATAGAGAAGTCAATTGTGCTGATTCTCTGTCTGACTTGGTATTTTACGTGACAGAACTTTTCTTGCACGCATCTATTTCACACGCTCTCTCTCTCTCTGTCCTTTCTCTCACCCACGCACTGTAAAAACTTGCTTAAACGGTTGTTCAAAAGCTGCCTTTCTATTTTTACCTAATTTGGCTTTACGTGTTATTTGAACTGGTTGAACTCACACTTAAAGGGTCGCTAATCCAGGTGTTTTCTGCTATGTAAGAATAGTCAGTGGTATCCCCAGAATGTCTCTGTAAAGTTTCAGCTAAAAATACACCACATATCTTTCATTACAATATGTTGAACATGGCCATTTGTGTCTGCAATGGAAACACACCGTTTTTGTGTGTGTTTCTTTAAATGCAAATGAGCTTCTGCTCCCCTCCCTGTATGCAAAATAGTAGGTAGAGCGCTTACACATGTGCTTTAGATTACATCAAGACAAGCAATATGGCAGAAAGCGTAATTGCGTCTGTAAACCCTGTCCAACCAAAACCATACACCAACTCCAATAAAATCACCTTAATGCCTTGTTCATGAACAACATATGCTGACCATTTGCTGTATGAAATGTTGGCCATTGATGATTAATCATGTGCATGCATATTACTAACAGACATAAACACGGATATAGGCATAAACATTCATTCAGAGTACTTGTAAATGACAGACAGGTATGTAAAGATCAGCAAACAGGTGTTATTACGTTGTGAGTAGCCATTTCTGCGTAACCTCATTGTCTTACAAATGCGAACTCTGTTTCTATCCGCTCTAAGTATTGTTGTACTTAGGACATATGAGAAAACACTGAACTCACCGAGAAAGACACTACTATAAATTTCTTTCGTTGTAATAAATACGATTCACAGAAATTTACATTTATGCATTTGGCAGAAGCTGTTAATTCAAAGAGACTTACATTTCAGTGTACTATACATTTTGTTTTGCACTATGTGCAATCCACTGGGATCAAACCCATGACCTTGGCGTTGATAACGCCATGCTCTTACCAATGAGCCACAGTAAAGCAGAAATTATATCAGTCACAAGTCTTCTGAACCGATGAGCGCGTTGCGTTTTACCACTTTTTACGACATAACACCTGTCTTTGGACCAATGTCTCAGGATTAGCCGCGAATATGTAAATAACAGCCGCTTACATGCTTAACACATTATTTAAGAAGGGCGATTTAAAAACGATGTGTAATACTAACTTATTGATGTTCTTAACACTGGTTGATCAAGAAGGGCCGAAGCACTCACGGTATTTTATTTTTTATGTATGCAAGCTTATTTCTATCTCATACAAACTCTGTATGATGTATATGCTTGTTTGTTTATAGTCTTTATAACTTCATATATAAAAGGTAAAACAGTTAGCTGTTTTTAATATGTACCATAATATATTTTTTATAAAATGTTACTAATCCTTTACATCCTGTCGTGCTTACATCCAGTCGTGCTTGCAAAGTTGATGTATGGGCTTGATCATCTTCATTTTCAGTATCAGATTCAGGCTCGAACAGATAAAAGGAAGTACCAATGACATTTGATCACCTGTCAGTACAATTGCTTTGGAACCTGACATTCGAAATATGGTAAGAAGCGCTACATTTCTGTCACACAGTATTCGACCAATCACTACACACTAGTGAACTGGCCAATTATAGCACACCTCGCTTTTCAGAGCCATGAGCTTTGTAAAATATCAGCGCGTTTCAGAGAGGCGGAGCAAAGAGGAGATACAAACATGAACAGTGTGTGGAAAATACAGCGTTTTTTAAACTTAAATCATGTATACACACTACATCTAAAGCAAACAATAATATTCGTTTTAACCGCCTCAAAGGACCCCTTTAACCCTTTAAAACCGACGGGAGCGTGTTTTAAAATGACAGATGTTACACTTTCAGATCAAGTCTACAAAACGATCATGTTGCGTTGTTTTCGCCCTCTAATGATTCTGCACAAATCGCATAAAAATCTATAACAAAAAATAAGTATACAAGCGCGGAGGTTGTGGACGAAGATGAACTTTCCAACTGCTCATCTGCTGCAGATTCAGTTTCAATCCATTTCCATTCACGTGCGAGGCTTGCCAAGTGCCCCTCTGTGTTATTCTGGACAGGAACTGTCACAAGTTTCATCACAGCCTTTTTGCATTTATAGTTCTGATAAGTACAGATATTAGGGTCTGTTTTAGCTGTTCGATCAACATTGCTCTCAAAAGCAATGTTTTATCTGTTTTACTTCACAACACACTGTTTATAAAAATGATTATATCTCACAAACTATTTTATGTAAACAGTCCAAATCAATGTGTTTTTGAAGGTTTTTACATTTTCAAGTTTCAGGTTGACATTCGTGATAATTCTGTATTTAGTAAAAATGTTGAAAAATGTGTTTTGTGGTTTATTGCACTTTTGACCATTGACAATTACAAACATAGCCTTCAAATTGGGGGTGTAAGGATTGTATTGATGTATGTCATATGAAAATACTCAAAAGAATGACAGCACAGCATGTAAAAATACTAAAATGTACTCTGGCGGAATTGTTCAATGGCAGGTCATAAAGGGTTTTAAAAGTGCTGTCACGTAAAAGTCAAACTCTTTTTCTTTCATGAAAGATCAACTCTCTAACCATTACGCCACGACTATATGTACGTTACATACTAACAAGAACACAACAAAACAAGTTTCCTGCTGTGCATGCGATGACAATCAAGTTTATGTATTTCTAAGTTGACTGACCTGTTGGTGGAGGTTGATGGACCTGCTGAAACTATGTTTCTTTGTAAATAAGTGCAAAACATTCAAATTATTAAACTCCCTACCACACCCATCTTGCCCACAATTGTTAAACGAGTCCAAAGACCTCATGCTAAATTACTTTGCAGAGAGGAGGATTCCGACCCAGTTAATACCACAAAAGTGTTTTGTGTTTTGCATGGTCAAAATATTTTGGCACTTTCTCACAATATAATTGTTGACAGATCTGAGCTAGAAACTAAAAAGTTCAAAACAATGATGTCAGTAATAAAAGAATCCTCTAATAAGGCACTTGTCTGTATAACATATGCTTACTGTCCTTGGCGGTTACTTGAACAAATGTAGAATAACAAGTATTTAAACATAGAAAACACACCTTCTTCAAAATGTTCTCGGGTTACTTGAACAAATGTAGAATAACAAGACAGACAACAAATATTGTGAAAAACAGCTCACAGCTGAGTGATATAAGTAGATTGTAGTTTCAGTTTTGAAGAGTGTTCAGTCAGTGAGCAGGTAAAGATGGAGACGGGCAGAAAGAGTAATGAAATAAATCCACTACATCCAGGTAAGGCTTTCTTGTGACACACAATGTCTGTTTTAATTAAAATGTCTGCAGTAATTATACATGTCTTCGTTTTAATTTCTAGCAGTACACTTTACCTCAGTGTTTTACAGATCAGTCGATATGACTAATTCCACTTGTTAATACAGTAATGAAATATTCACTGTACTTCCTTTTTTGGTCGGTAAGCCAACTTTGAAATGGACTCAACATTTGTTTATAAAATAAATATTATTAAAAATACATAGATTAATATAAAAACACAGAAAATAAATAAATGACATATCAAATAAATTATACATTCCAAATGATCAAGATTTCCTCAAATATTTAAATTAATAACAGAAATGAAAATACTAGAAATATTAACAGAATAATGAGATTTTCCTATGAAAGAATTAAAATGATAATTTCTTGATAATAAAATATATATACTGTATATATACTATATCATTTCATTTTTGGGTGGAGGATCCCTTTTAACACCCATCAGAGACGTGTCTTCTTCATCTGTATGTGAGGTACAAGAAAATAAAAGTGAAAGAAGCTTTTACTTTCGCATGTCGTGACACGGGGCTAGACACTCTCACGAACCCTTTGCTTGAACGACAGTGTTGCCAGATCCTTGTAGAAAATCAGCAAACAAGATAAGCCGAAAGTAAACCTTAAAAATAAAAATGTATATTTTAGAAAGCCAAAATATCCTCACCTGACCATTTTTAATACCTAAAGTGCAGTGCTTTATAATCAAAGTCTAAACAAGCATAAAAGTGCTTATTAATAGCAAACATGGCAACACAGCAAAAGAGCGCTCCAAGCAGCCTTCAGAGCTAGACTATCAGCGGTTCTTCTTAGCTGCTGAATAGCAATTAGTTATGACTAATCAGACATCATTTTAAGATTTCTCTAGACCAATCTACCTTCTTATGCAACTAACTAAAATAAGTTATGACCAGACTTGAAGAAAAAAATCGATGACTGACGTGTAAGACTAGTCTATGAAGCAGTTTATGCATCCAGCCCCAGGTTATATTCTTATTCATCACATTTGTGGGAGTGACTACCTGTTCCGTAACACATGAAACAATCATGTAGGGGTTTAACTTCCTCATTTAAATGCGGTTGTCTCTCCCGAAAGTTTGCATTATGGGCAAGTATTAAAACAAATTAAAAGATGTCCCATGTTTCATTGTTTATTAAAATCTGTCACTTGCAACGTGTGATGCAATGAAACAAAAATGAAAATATAAAAAAATAGGAAAATTGTGTTTGAATTAGTTGAGGTTCCAGGTAAATGACCACCAATTTAAAAAAAAATTGTAACCAAAAAAATCACAACTGGCAAAATAACATGTGGCTATTTAGGACAGCATCTGCCATACTGCCCCATAGAGGAGAGATTATAATGCTGTTTACATCTTCCTGCAGAATTTGAGACCAATTCATCTGATCTCAGGGTGGTGTTGTTGGGGAAGACTGGAGTTGAAAAAAGTGCTGTAGGAAACTTGATTCTGGGTAGAGAAGCATTTAAAGAGAAGAGCAGAGAGAGTGAAGTACAGAGAGGAAGAGTAGAAGATAGAAACATCTCAGTTATTGACACTCCAGGATTCTTTAACCCTCAACTGACTGATGAAGATCTACAGAATGAAATGATGAAGAGTCTTTCTCTCTCTCATCCTGGTCCTCATGTCTTCCTGCTCATAGTCCGTCCGGACGCGTTTAGAGAATGTTATGTGGAAATGATTGTGCAAAAGATACGGGAGAGTTTTGGAGCTCAAGTGTTGAAGTTCACCCTAGTGCTGTTTATAAGAGAACACATGAAAAACAGAGAATGGATGGTCTTAACACTCAGTAAAAAATGTCAGGATCTCATCGGCCATTTTAGAGGTAGACATCATGTGATAAACACTGAGAGTGAGACAACAGGCCAGATTACAGCACTTCTAGAAAAAATTGATCAAGTTGTCAAACAAAACCACAACCAGCATTTCAACAACAATATTAACCCAAAGTCTCCAACACTCAAAATAATCAACTGGAAAGAAAAGGAGTCTGAAGTAGAATCTCTGAGAGACATGTTTAAGGAAATGGGAGAAAAAAAAGAGACAGTCAGCACAGAAGATATCCAGAAACGGATGGAAAGCTGGAAATCCAGTGAAACAGAAGCTGGTGAGTCATACATTAGTAAAAAATCTCCTGGGAAACATTATATTGATGATTGTTGTTTTTTAATACTACGGCTGTTGTCAATACCGGTATATTGTGAAAGCATTTATGAAAACGTATACGCTCAGAATAAACATTATTGAAGAGCAGAGCGGATCATTGTGGTTTTATAACAGTTCACATGCCATCCAATAATACAAAAATATCTTTATTTTTTACCTCTACTCAATCATGTTAGATCTGAGGATTGTGATGGTTGGTAAATCTGGAGCTGGGAAGAGTGCAACAGGAAACACAATCCTGGGAAGCAGTAAGTTTAAAGAAGAAATTTCATCTAATTCTGTCACCAAGGAGTGTCAAGAACATCATGAGACGGTTGAAGGTAAAAAGATCTCAGTTACCGACACTCCAGGACTGTTTGACACATCATTCACTAATGAAGAACTGAAAGAAGAAATAGAGAGGTGTATAGAGAAGTCTGTTCCTGGTCCTCACGTGTTTCTGCTGGTGCTGAGAGTGGATGTGAGATTCACAGATGAGGAGAAAAACACAGTGAAATGGATTCAGAAGAACTTCTCAGATGATGCTATGAACTATGCCATGGTCGTGTTCACTCGAGGAGATCAGTTAGAGAAATCAATAGATGAGTTTCTGGAGGACAACAAACAGCTGATAGATCTAGTTGATAAGTGTAAGGGAGGATATCATGTTCTGAACAACAAAGTCAAAAACCGAAGACAGGTTACTGAACTGTTGAAGAAGATCGACGCACTGGTGCAGAAGAACGGAGGACAGCATTACACCAATGACATGTACAAGGAAGCTCAGAGAAAAATCATTGAAGAACAGGAGAGAAAGAGAGAAGAAGAAGAGAAGAAAAGAAAAGAAGAGGAGAAAATGATAAGAAAAGAAGAAAGAGAAAAGGTGAAAGATAAAGTTAAGAAGGTTGCTTTAGGTGTGGGAATGGGAATAGGGGCCGCAGGAGCAGTTGTGGGAACTATAGCTCTGGCCGCTACACCTGCTGTGATCATACCTGCGGTTTTAATCGCTGGAGGTGCTGCTGTTTCAGGAGGAGCGGGTGGAAAACTTGTGATCGATAAAGTTAAAAACACCTTCATGCAAAAGAAGAAAACAGAAAACACAACAAAAACAACAGCAGCAACAACAGAAACAACAACACCAACTGATTAAGATTGCTGTTGGAGAAATGCTTAAAGAGTCAATCACGTGACGCCTCATGTTTCCGCCCACCAACATGTGATTGGAATAGAGAGAGTGTCAGAACAGCACTATGTCAAACAGTGACTCCAGTGGCATAAGATGTGAAGTGAAGCTTTGACACTGGAGACCGGGATGTTGATCCACCTCTCGCTGAAAACACGCTTTTACCTCGAATCTATCACATCGCAGTCAACATGTGAGGTCACGCGATGGTCGCAGTGATGTCACAACATTCTCATGCTGTGACAGTGTGAGTAATATGTGAGATCAATGTGAATATATTTGATGTAGTCACCATTATGATGATAAGTGTTCATTTTAGATGGAGAAAAACTGTAGTGTTCTCAATCTGAGAATACTGTACCTTGTGACAATAATCCACTGATCCCATGATGAACTTGTGATCTGGTTATCATTTTTACACAGTTTAACAGTACGAAATTGAGCAGTGTTGTACTCCTAAAATATTTGGCAGGAACACTTTAACGATTTAATGGTAAATATTCTCTGTTACGTGTTGAAAAACACACAGACATCAAGAATCAGCATATTAAACTCAACGACGGTGACAAGCAGCAGAATGAAAACCTCACGCTGCAATGCATGCTGGGTAACATCATAGTTAAAACTCATTCTTGACTCCCAGCATGAAGCTTCTCGGTTAATATGTACCAATGTTGAGGTTCATACACTGAGTCTTGATGTATTTGTGTCTTAATTATAAATTGTTGAAATTCATATGAGCACAAATTAGAAGATCTTTATGATATTTGTTTGTCTTGAAACAGCTGGATCTTACTCTCTACTATCACACAAATTGACAGTTTTCTTATTAATATTTACTCATGATTATCTTACCATTGAAGACTCAAATATAACAAATGTGCTCTATACAGTAAACACTCAATTACAGCGGCTAGAGTCAAGAGCTCAACGAAAGCAAACACTCATCATCATAATGATGACTTCAAGTGACAAACCAGTCACATCTGAACCTCTAAGATCACAGTACAAGAGGAAGATCACAGTCACATCTAAACCTCTAAGATCACAGTACAAGAGGAAGATCACAGTCACATCTGAACCTCTAAGATCACAGTACAAGAGGAAGATCACAGTCACATCTGAACCTCTAAGATCACAGTACAAGAGGAAGATCACAGTTTGAGCACACAGTGAGTTTGCTGTGAGGTTACATGTTGACCTCATCGTGAGTATTCTGAAAGCTGATGGTGACATCACTGTGACATCACCGTGACATCAACGTGTTGACTGGGATTACAGATCATAAAGGCGTTTGTTTTCTAAAAAAAAAGTGATTTAAGACTTAAAATAATTTTTTGTTCATAAAGTTTTGGTTTAGGGTAAGGTTAGAGGTAGGTGTAGGGCTTAAATTGTTCAATAAGTTGCATTATTATAAATATAATGATTTACACTCTGTTATTATTGCTAAGGTGCAAATAGTAACCTTTTCTACCATTATTTATAAGTATCAATAGCTTCTAACTACTTAATCCAAAGTAAAGAGCTATTTTCAGTCAGTGTAAACAGAACCTACTATTTAAATATAAAAATAGCCACTATACCACTTTTTAATGTCCTTATGGTTTAAATAAAATTCCAAAGGGTTCATATTTCTGAAAACATTTTTAATAACTTGCATACATCACGAAGCCCCAGAAGTGACATGGTGGGAGGGAAGAGAAAAATATTTTTCAAAGCTTTTGCATTCTCTCACTAAACGTTTGCTTTCCCCCGAGAAATATTGAGTTTCCTTGCAAAACTTTTGCATGACACTTTCTGTTTAATGTCTCGCTGGCAGCATCCCATACAACTCCGTACATTAACAATGGAGCCATTCATTGTTTCATTTTGAACTTAGACTTAAAAAATTAAAAAATAAAACTCTATGAACCGCTTTATAATGTACAGAGTTGTCTGTGATGCTGCCAACGAGACATTAAACAGAAAGTGTTTGTCAGAACTGAAAAATGTTTTTCTCTTCCCTCTCACATTTTTTTCCACCACATGTCCCCTTATGGCTTCTGTTTACATTTTATGTTGTATTTGTTACAATGTTTTTAATATCTACATATTCTTGGGACTAGGTTTTGCTCATTTTCTAACTCTGTACTGAAGTGCAGTTATTGACTAACCTGATAATGGTTCTTTACACTGACAAAAGGCTCAACATTGAATAATATGAATACAGACATTATAATAAAGAAGATCTGCATTTTAAAATAAAAATGTACCTGTTTGAGTTTTCAAGCTGATGCTCTCTCTCGCTCTCTCAGCTCACATGTGCATGGAGCCAGCGTTATCTGCCTACCCTGAAAAAAATCTCTTCTTGATGTAATGATGTGTGTTTTATTCAGCAAATCTTTGTCTTTTATTTTGAAGTTGTTTGAAGAAATTCATTATTTTCAGAATTTCATGTTTTTTTTATATATATTTCATGCAGACGGTTATTTTCTTTATACGGTACAAGGAAAATTGTGTTTTTCTAAAAAAAGGTGTATTTACAAGTAAGTGATGTCACTTGAGTGCGCCGTCGCGTTTTCATCTCTCTCAGTTCAGCCGGTGACTAGAGAGAGTCAGGTACGTTTCTGCATTGCTCTGTAACCATGTCTAAAATATGTTAAATATAGAGAAAATAGGAGTCAATATTGATTACAAATATGTTAAAAAGAGCGATTGCGTTCATGTACATGATTCCTTGTTGATAATATAGAGTAGTCACGGAGTTTTATGAACGTGTGAACTACACGTGTTTGGTTGAAATGGCGAACTGTGCGCAAACTTTGAGCGCGAGTTTATAATGTTGTTATCAGGTTAATATACTTAATATCGGTGGATTGTATCTCTGCAAATGTAATTTGTCAGGTTTAATGTGAAATGGATGTGTGCAAGTTTTATTTTACACAAATGTGACTCAGATTTTACGAACTTGCAGTACTGTGTTAATGGAGGACAATGGAGGATGGGGATTTATTTATGTTTTGTCTCATACATTCCTTAGCTGACAGACCATTGATCTGAGGATGTGTATGTGTGTTCATTGTCTTCTGTTTGATTAAACTGCAGGTATGTTACCAGAAAACCACTATACGATCACGTGACACAGATGTATCTGCTTAACACCATCATATATTAACATATTGGGTTAATTGTATGGTTCATTAATTTTATGTTCAATATGTATTTTTGTGAATTATTGTTAATGCAAGACCGGAAAATAAGACTCTCATGCAAACTTGGGTTTTGCAGTATTTAAGAATCTCGCTCAGTTCAGCCGGTGACTAGAGAGAGTCAGCTGACAGACCATTGATCTGAGGATGTGTATGTGTGTTCATTGTCTTCTGTTTGATTAAACTGCAGATGTGATCCACCAAGGAGCTTGGAGTCGGTGATTTATTTGTCGGGCTGGGTGAAATCCGCTACATTGAGTGTTAGATTCTATATGAGTATACTCGCATATATTATGTAGCAAAGTAAACTACATGCAAACTTCCTGAATCTACTCAATCTAATTGAGGCAACAATTTCCACTCAATTAGATAATACATTTAGGGTCTAGGATCACCAAACTAGTCATTGTGTTAGTCAAGATTTAAACGCGGAAGCAGTTTCAAAACCGAAACTAACGCAGCAAATAAATAACGTTAAGAACGTCATTTTTTCTTCATCCAGTGAATGCACAGCTTGCAATACAATTTCCCATTTGAAACACTTGAAACTTATTTTAAAACCCTTTTAATGACCATAAAAGCTTGTTTGTGAACTATAAAACTGTTGGAATGTCTTGACAATTTCAACAATCTAAACCTTTCCAAATCGAAACTTAAAAAAAAAACGTTTACAAACAAACAACTGTGTTACAAGACATGGTAAGTGCATCCACACCTGTTTCCAAGCAGGACTTCCGGTCTTTCTGACATATGAAAGGCAATAACGTATCCAAAAATACTGTTGCGCTTTTTAATTAAATCAATTTGTTTTTCAGAGAAAGTACACGTTGGGTGCATCCAGACCCTAGCTCCGTGAACACACTCTGAATAGTATCAAAACTGTACTTCAGAGGTTTAGGAATTGTACAGGTTTAGTGCATAGAGAGGGCCAAAAAGGTATGCCAGAGCAGTAAAGAGATCTGGAAGATTGTGCAAAACGACGACCTCCTCCAATACAACAGCAATGTTCTGCATCACCGGTAATGTTGTTTCAGTCTCATCTTCCAAAAACAAAGAATGCCAATAGACATGCCTCTTGCCCCATCCTGAATTTCCTGTCACACAAACAATAATACATTAGAAAGGAAGTTGTGTATCATCTACAATACCATTGAAACAGGGATTAAACAGACACCCCATAAAGGCATAGTTCCCCCAAAAATGAAAATGCAGTAATTTACTCACCCTCAGAATGTTCCAAATCTGTATAGATATCTTTGTTCTGCTGAACACAAAGGAAGATATTTGGAAGAATATCAGTAACCAAACAGTAAATGTGGCTGAGATCTGTTTGGTTACTCACATTCTTCCAAATATCTACTCTGTGTTCAGCAAAGCAAAGAAATGTATACCGTTTGTAACAACCTGAGGATGAGTAATTCATGAATTTCATTTTTGGGTCACTTTAACAGACTGGCAAGCCCAAGTACAGAAGAAGTATATTTTCTCTTTGTGCACATTTTAATTATCCCTATTGATCAGATAACAGTTAAATCTAGTAAATATTTTTGCTTTTGAAAGTCTTTATTACATACATTTGACTTCTTGAACAATTAAAGAAATAAAGGCAGGCCTTCCAAAGCAGAAGTCCTTCTGTGAATAACAATGTCCGACATCTTAAAAACATACAAAAGAAACAATCAACCAATCTACGCAACAACAAAAACATTGAACCTTCAAAAAATGAAAGTAATGAAACAACTAACCCTTTCATCAAGCCTTTCTAGGAGCACTTCCATTTCCTGTCCGAAAACTCCTATTCTGACTCTGTATAGTTTCAGGAGCGTAGGTGTGTTATTGTCCATGGCTGCCATGAACACTTCGAGAAGGTCTTTATTGTAATCCGTAAAAAATTCTGACAGATCTGTTAATGACAAATCCATTTTAATAACAGTAGTCAAACTTATGAAGTTAAATATTGAGAACACATTTTGTGTTTTCTAAAAGCATATTAAATTGTGTTTCGCAGATGTTTGGTTTGAGATTAACACTACCCAGCTAGCAAAAAGTGTGTTCCATAGACCACTCCAGTCCACGTGGATTCCCACCCTAAATGTCTCTCTAAATAACACATGAACAAGTTAATGAGTTAAATCAGGTTGAGTTAAGGCATCAACTGTCACTTCATTATCTCATTAATGATGAAATAACCACAATCAGTGAAATAAAGCAGAAATAATAAGACGTCACCATAATAGTGTTTAGTGTTTCCTTTAGTTGGGGTCTCACCCTTGATTCATTATGGAAAGTTTGTTGATAGTAGTAATAATGTGTTTCTGAAGCACATTTAAAAACACCTTGATGAAAGGTGAAATGGATTGTTCCTCATATAGAGGACTTGACAGTTAAATGTAGATGTGTGTTGTTATTGTATGACTCAGTGAGGCTAGATATTAGGTGAAGGAAAATATTTTTTACTATTACAATAGTAGAAATATCATCTGAACAATTTAGACATCAAGAATCAGCTCATGAAACTCAACAGTGGTGACACTCAACAAAAGAAAGCTTCATGCTGCTATGCATTGTGGGTAACAGCCTAGAACAGAACTCCTCCATGACTCCCAGCATGCATTGCTGCATGAAGAAAAGATGCAACTCAACTTTGTCACCATTGTTGAGGTTCATAAGCTGATTCTTGATGTCTGGAAGTTTAAACTGTAAAAAGTTTTCAACTTTTAGATTTCTGCTGCTTCCATCTAAGCTGTTAAAACAGAGATGTAATCTGGGGACACGTCTAATAAATAACACACCAGCACTCAAAGTTGTGCGAATTTCCCAACAACATGAAACAAGATTAATTTATTCTTTCCTTGGTGGCTACATTTGTGCTTCAGAAACTTCCCGTAATAAATCAAGGGTAAAGCCCAACTAAAGAAAACACTAAACACTATTATGGTGACTCTTCTTATTGCTCATGTTTTCTTTAGTGATTGTGTTTGTTAACAGCAGCTGTTCATCATTACTGAGATAATCACGTGATGATTGATTCCTTAACTCAACCTGATTTATCTCATTAACTTGTTCATGTTGTTTAGGGAGACATCCAAAACATTCCCTGTGGTAATGCACGTGGACTGGAGTGGTCTAATGAACGTCTAAGGAACACATTGTTGCTTGCTGGGTTGCGAATACACTGTGTATGATAAGAACCATGCGACAATGCGCAGATCGATCAGTACATGACGTCAAAATATCGCGAGAGAATTCGTAGCACAATGTTCTTGAATCACTCTCGCAGTACCTGATGTCACGTGTTGATCACACATGAACTACATCCTTAGCAGTATGAACAGCATACAACATACATAAACAGATCGAGATATATTTCAAACATTTTTCTCAAAACATTTTTTGCCTCATAATCATAAAAGTCAACATAACCATATAATCACATTGAGCATGTTACACAATGTTAACAAGTATATGTAACAATATATTTCATATCTTTATATTTTGGGGACTAGTTTATGTTCATTTTCTAACTCTGTATGTGGGCCAGAATAGGGCCGCAACAATTTGCTGGTTTGGTTGCTATCTGGGTTGGTTCTCACAGGTTTCGTTTGTCTTCGCTTCAGTGGAGAATTGCGACTATGACTGTCACGTATGAAAGAATATCCCAAATGTGTCAAAAGTAGGAAAGAATTAAGAAATAACCTCGCACTGTTGGACACGTCCTGTTCCTTATTAGAAATCTTTAGATTTTTCTATTACCCACAAAATAAAATGTGAAGTTCCCAGTTCACAATGACGTCACAGTTATACAATAATTATCTTTTATTTTGTCATGTATGTCTCCATGAGCCTCGCTTATTAACTAAGCGACAGGACTAAGACAAACGCTTCTGTGAAAACCTGCATATACTGATCGAAAAACGTTCATAAAAATGTTGTTTTTCCAGTTATAGATCCTTTTTAAATTTAGGCATAGACTAGTTATTCATACAGTCTTTATAGCCTAGGCCTAAGTGCTATATTAACACTTAGACATATATATTTTTTTATTGATGTTAAGTCACGTATTATATGAAACATTAAAAATATGAATGAACACAAAGACAGTTTTTCTACCCCTTAGACCACAAGATGGCACTAGTGTGCACCGTTTTGAAAAGCTTTGAGTAACCAACCAATTTATTATACACTTGAGGGGAAAGCCTCTTTGCTTCGAAAAAAGTTTCATTTCACCATCACTAGTGTATAGCATTTTAGCACACATTTGAATACCAGAGTCAAGAGCCAAACACACAAAAATCAAAGCAGAAACTTACACAACTCATAAATTATAACCTCTATTTCTGCATCTAAGCAAAAGAACAATACAATGCTGTAGCAAGTGTAAAAGTTTATCATTTGCTCATTAAATCATTAAAGGTAAGATTATTTCAAATGCTTAAAATGTACTTTCCGTTGACTTTTGAAGGTGGTAATGGATTTCATTGTTGGGTGGAGTTTGGAAAATGGGCAGCAACTTAGACTTTCATTTTTAACACTGCCACCTTAAACCCTCTTTACTATTCCCGTTCCTGTGTGAGAAACAGAGAGAGATTACCTCGGGGGAAAATTACAGTAAAAATGGCAGGTCAGTTGAAATCCATTTACAAAAACGGTAGTTATTTTTATATTGTAGTAAAGAAAGTCATGACGTCAAAAAGACTTCAGTATCTCTAAGGCTGTTGAAGCTGGTTTAGGTTAATATTGTGATTGGCAGTGATTAAGTTAGACAGAAAGGGTTGTGTCACGAACTGTATGCAATTCATTCAATTTAATCATAAGATGATTCATGTATCGCAACCAGTGTTGGGTAAATTACTCTGAAAAAGTAATTAGTTACTAGTTACATATTCAATAGTGTAATTAGATTACTTTACAAATTACTCCGTCCAAAAAGTATTTAATTACTTATTACTTTCTATATCCTACATCAACGTTGATTAGTTAAGTGATTCAAGGATAGACATGAAACGACTTATTTAATTCATTCAAATAAATAATATTAAACTACTTAAAGTACTCTATTAACTGACCAACGTATAACAGATGTGAGAATTTTACAAGTTAGAATTTTGCACACATATATTACACAAAGTATTTAGTTTAATTACATCAAAAGTAACTGTAATTAAATTACAGGAAACATAAGAGTAATCCCTTACTTTACTTTTTCAAGAGGAAAGTCATCAAATTACAGTAACTAATTACTTAGTAACTAGTTACACCCAACACTGATCGCAGCATTAAAATACAGAGAACATCATATTGAGTTAAAATAAAATAAAAAAATATTCATTTGTAATGAAAACAATTTAATGGTTTCTATCAGGGATAGAAACATGCTTTAAAATTTCTCATTTTATACAGCTTGTTAAGCAGAAAGAGGCAAATCCTACACAAATCACTAGTTCAATTTCTATTTTTGGATGTCAGCTAAACTGACAATAATGAACCAATGAAGTTCTAAATATGAGTAAACATTGACTCACTGTTATTTTATTACTCTCACTGTAATTTACAGATCTCAGAATTGCACTGCTTGGTAAAATTGGATCAGGGAAGAGTTCAACAGGAAACACTTTACTGGGCAGGAATGCGTTTGGGGAAAATTTCTCTCCACAAGCAGTCACTCAAACGTGTAAAATCCACTCATCTGTTGTGAATGGAAGGAGAATTACAGTTATTGACTCTCCAGGATTGTTTAATCCTTCAATGAGCGAAAGGCGGGTTGAAGGATTAATGGAGAGGTGTGCCAACTTGTCTTTTCCTGGTCTTCACGTGTTCCTGCTAGTGATCAGACTGGATGTAGAACTCACAGAAAAAGAGAAAATCATTATGAAATGGATTAAAACCAACTTTGGAGAAGATGCTGCACGCTACACCTTCATTCTCTTTACGCATGCTGATGCTTTGAATACACCTTTAGATGATTTCATCAGAGAGAGCCAACATCTCCAGACTCTGATAGACAGCTGTGGGGGCAGATATCACACATTTAACAATAAAGAGAGATTAAACCAAGATCAAGTCACAATGCTGATAGAGAAGATAGACCGCATGGTGCAGAGAAATGGGGCACATCATTCCACTGCTAAAGATTTTAGAGAGGCACAGGAACGCATTAAAATATTTGAAATTGGAGCAAGTGTAGCAGTAGCAGGAGCAGCAGCTATAATAGCATTGTTAGTTATGGCAAAGCTGGAGCAACATTAGCATTATGTTTTGTATACAAAATTTAAGATTCCACAAAAAATCTAGATGTAAAAGAAAAGTGAAAACAACATGCATGTCTTGTCTAATGTTCTGCATTCAATCTATTTAAAATCTATTGTGTCTACAAAATGCTTGTCCTTACCTTTTTACTGACAATAAATCTAACTGTCTTACATTGTCTTTGACAATCAGTCATGCGTCAGCTTCCTTTTGCAGATTAGGACACTGATATTGAGCTGAACATAAATTATTTTAAACATTAAATTAAAACTTACAAGTGGTTCCCAAACTCTTTTTTACAATGGTGATATACAATATTGATGAGAACAGTGCTGTGCTGCTGAATGTGTGAAAGTAGAGAGTGAGATTAAGCTGTTTTGAGACAAACATATATGTTATAAAGATTTTCTAAATGAATTACACACATAAACATTGCAAAAATGTATAATTAAGACACAAATACATCAAGCTTCATGCTGGAATGCATACTGGGAGTCATGAATGAGTTTTGAACTATGATGTTACCCAGCATGCATTGCAGCATGAAGTTTTCATTCTGCTGATTGTCACCATTGTTGTTAATATGCTGATTCTTGATGTATTTGTGTGTAAACCATTTGTTGTAAAATATGTGTGTATAATTCATATAAAAGACCTTTGAAATATCTGATCATCTCAAACCAGCAGAATCTCACTCTCTACAATCACACAAACTGACAGGTTTCTCATCAATATTTACCAATTATTATATTATATTATTCTATATTTCCAAGACTCCTTTGGTATACCTCGATGGAACAAATATGCTCTACCATAGTGAATACACAGTTACAGCAGCCAGACAAAGAGCATGAACACTTGCATTCATAAACGGCCGCCTGGAAACAACAAACCCTTGTGATCTAAGAAGTAAGCTGTCGTGTTTACAAAGGTTGCATTAAATCTACATCGATCTGTTAATGCGGGGAGATTTCCACGCCTCGAACATGACGTGGAACAAAACGAAACGTGATTGGTTGCAATTACCTGTGAGTCATATGGCCTCTTAGCCGGGCCTTTCCAAAGAAAGCGGCAATAAGTTCCAGACCTTTATACTGAGAGTGGAGTTGCGATACTAGAGTTGTGGTGACCAAATAAATAAAATAAGACAGTTAAAGTTTGAGTGCAATGCACGTTCCCAGCCAGCAAAGACACATGGGGTCCAGATGGGTTTGATGTGGGATGTCTTCTGGGCCTCATCTAGTTTTGTCCGCGGGTTCCATGTAGGCCCCACATGTGTCAGCCCAGATGAAATGAACAATGCTTAGTGTGCACACTACAGACTGATAAATGTGACACTGAATGTTTTAGTTAATGAGATAATGAAGCGATAACAAGCAGAATCACTGATAGACACAGAAACAACATAAACAGAAAGAAATAAAACAGGGTGCGATTGTTGGGCACACAGGCTTCTTCATTATTTTAGTTTTATTCCATAAAAGCAACAGTTATATTTTAAGAAAAGAATGAAACTACGATGATTACGATATAAATGTTAATTTTATAATGTTAGTTTAACTGAAATGAGACAACCTCGATGACGTATTCGGTAGACAAATGTGACCTTCGGAGGACGCAGCATTCAAACTGAGATGCAGCTCGTGTCATGTCTGTGTTCAAGATTTAAAGGCACAGTTCACCTAAAATTTATGAAAGTAATGAATTGTTATTATCAACTCTTTTGACAATCACAATACGTCTAATGCGAAGGTTTTTATGTTGTTTTTTTGCCTTCCCATACTACCCTCTGCAGTTCCTCCACAACATAACCCCTCAGTCATCCCTGGGCCGAAAAATCCCGCTTGAAGTTAACCAATAATGCACTATTGGAAATAACAAAGAACTTTCCCCGGGTACACCTTATGCTTGTTATTATAAAGCATGTCAGAGCTATTCCTGTTAGACCGAGTCTTGTGTACTTTCTGTTTTGCTTCAGCAGAGAAACAAACCTTTTTTTGTTCTTCACCTGCAATTACTGCTGAAATGTCAACAAACCACCATAATTGTGTCAGTGTTCGGTTTAGTTGAGCTCTTAACTAGTCGAAAGGAATTTGTTTGCATTGTGACATCTAAAATGATTCGTGAAATTTGAACGCAAATTTAATCTCAAACAACAGAAAAGTTGAGATGCACACAGACATCAGGAATCAGTCTATGAATCTCAACAACGGTGAAAATCAGCAAACGAAAGCTTCATGCTGCAATGCATGCTGGGTAACATCATAATACAAAACGTATTCATGATTCCCAGCATGCATTGCAATTGATCTGCTTATCTGAATAAGTCTGTTGATTATCAATATTATTCAGATTCATACACTGATTCCTGATGTCTGTGTGGATCTAAACTCTTCTGATGTTTAAGATTTTATTTGCATCCAGTTTTCACAAATAGTTTCATCAGTCAAAATGCAATCAAATTTACGCCCAAATTGATTTCTGACGCATTGACCATGTTAAGTATGAGAAGACAGCATGTTTTACATTGTAAAGTAGTTTGGAAAGCATGGCACACACTTGCACCACCCCTTTAAACACACAGAGTCATCAAATGTGTGTATAATAATCAGGGGTCAAGAGCTCAACTCAAGGAAACACTGATCACCATGATGATGACTTTTCTCAGCTAGGAAATCAAAGTTGGACCAACTTTATTTTTCTAAGTTTTACCAATTGAAGCTCATTTCGTGTTTGCGCGCTCGTCCTCGGTCACCTCTCGAGACTTGTCTCTCTACTTGGAGACAGCTTCTTCTGGCAGTTTGCTTCTGCTAAATTCCCTCTACCTTCATCAGCCAATCCGGTTCTAAGAAAGAATATCGACGGACTCACCCGCTTGCTCTGAACCCATCAGGACTCTGAAACCTTTTTCACGCGCACTGAGAACTTGTCCCAGCACACCAAGAAGCTAATGCAAGTATCTCAGCTATTTCTAAAAGAGCAGTGTTTAAAGCTTTCCCCCCTCTTAAATAAGGAGATTGACATTGATGGGGTATGCAGATGGGAATAGCTGATGTAATACTGCCACTCTCTGCTTTGTCTATTTCTTTCATTTCTTTACTGCTTTTACGTTTGATGCGTTGTTTGTTTAAAGTTTGTTATTTGTTAGTTAGTCGGTTTACTTTCCCTTTAGTGTGGTCAATAAACCCGCATTTGTATCCAGGCTCAAATTGTTTCTGTGTTTACTTATCACATATTGACGTCACTTAAACTGCTTGATTTCGTTATGATTTCTGAAGCGGTCCTGTACTACAGTAAGAGTATTGTGTTTCCAAGGCCAGGAAAGTGATATTTCTTAGATATATGCTCTGCTGATCACTCGCTGGACGAGTGCATTTAGTTTGGCGCTATATTATTAATTCTGCTGCATCAGGTAAAGTGTAAAAAATAGGTATGATTAATCACCATTAATTATATGTATGTTACTGTGGTTAAACCCACACTTTCACCGAAATACACTACACGGCGTTGAATCAATATTGATATGATCAGTGTTTGGTCTAGTTAACCTCTTGACTCTTGAAGTTCCATTAAGGTTCTTCTTAATCATAAAATAAAAGCTTGGAAATCTTGCTCTCCCAGTTTTCTATTCAAAGCAGGCAACTCTCTGAAAAAGAACAGGTTTGTCAGCTGAAAGATATTGACCGGGCACAGACAATGCTACATTGTGGTTGGACAGGTGCACGTAAATGTCTACATTTAGACAAAAGTAAAAATGTAAAAACAAACATGTGACGTGGTTGTATTCAAGCCTTTTGTAACATGGATGGGTGAGTTCGTACTCTAAGAACTGTACCTTTATTACAGCACTGAGAAATGGAGGGAGCTCCACAAGGTCAGTTAAACTTGTTATAACTTTATTTCTAATTGGAGAAGAAATAACATGAAATGGATTGTAAAGGCTTTTAATCAGTGTCAGCATAGATAGTGTATTGTACAACTGATGAAATGTTGACATCTATACTTTGTTATATTTACAAAATCATAAAATTGACAACAAATGTGACTTGGATATTAAAACAGTGTTTAAATAAGTGAAGTCTTCTTACAGTATCTTACATGATGTTAAACATGTATTCAGTTAAGGTCTCAGGTATGGGCAGTATTTAAAATATATGTATCTAAAATATGTATTTGAAATGCAAAGCAGCTTAGTGTATCGGGCGGCAGTCGACAACCCGATCCCTGGACGCGGAATCTAGCTCTAGGGACATGTTACATCACCTCTCTGATCTGAACCCGAGTGGTGTTCTGTTATTGGACTTCTGTGCTAGTTACAGCTTGTCCATAACGAACACCATGTTAAAGGGCTTAAGGGTGTCCATCAGTGCACATGGCGGAGGTCGATGATCGACTTTGTGGTTGTTTCATCTGACCTCCGGCCGTATGTCTTGGACACTCGGGTGAAGAGAGGGGCGGAGCTGTCAACTGATCACCACCTGGTGGTGAGTTGGATCCGATGGCGGGGGAGGAAGCTGGACAGACTCGGCAGACCCAAACGTACTGTGGGGGTCTGTTGGGAACGTTTTGCCGAATCCCCTGTCAGAGAGATCTTCAACTTCCACCTCCGGCAGAGCTTGACCAGATCCCGAGGGAGTCTGGAGATATTGAGTCCGAGTGGACCATGTTCTCCACCTCTATTGTCAACGCGGCCACTCGGAGCTGTGGCCGTAAGGTCTCCGGTGCCTGTCGAGGCGGCAATCCCCAAACCCGGTGGTGGACACCGGAAGTAAGGGATGCTGTCAAGCTGAAGAAGGAGTTCTATCGGGCCTGGCTGGCTTGTGGGACTCCCGAGGCAGCTGACGGGTACCGACAGGCCAAGCGGACTGCAGCCCGAGTGGTTGTGGAGGCAAAAACTCGGGCCTGGGAGGAGTTCGGTGAGGCCATGGAGAAGGACTATTGGTCGGCCTCGAAGAGATTCTGGCAAACCGTCCGGCGCCTCAGGAGGGGGAAGCAGTGCCCTACCAACGCTGTTTACAGTAGAGGGGGGCAGCTGTTGACCTTGACCGGGTATGTCATCGGGCGGTGGAAGGAATACTTTGAGGATCAGCTCAATCCCGCCGTCACATCTTCCATTGAGGAAGCAGAGGCTGAGAGCTCGGAGGCGGACTCGTCAATCACCCGGGCTGAAGTTACCGAGGTAGTCAAGAAACTCCTCGGTGGCAGGGCACCGGGGGTGGATGAGATACGCCCTGAGTACCTCAAGTCTCTGGATGTTGTGGGGCTGTCTTGGCTATCGGGGATCACACTTCTCAGCCTCCCCGGGAAAGTCTATGCCAGGGTACTGGAGAGGAGAATCTGGCCGATGGTAGAACCTCGGATTCAGAAGGAACAGTGTGGTTTTCGTCCCGGTCGTGGAACACTGGACCAGCCCTATACCCTCTCCAGGGTGCTGGAGGGTTCATGGGAGTTTGCCCAACCAATCCACATGTGTTTTGTGGATTTGGAGAAGGCATTCGACTGTGTCCCTCGCGGCATCTTGTGGAGGGTGCTCCGGGAGTATGGGATTCGGTACCCTTTGCTAAGGGCTATCCGGTCCCTGTACGACCGGAGCAGGAGCTTGGTTCGCATTGCCGGCAGTAAGTCAGACTTGTTTCCGGTGCATGTTGGACTCCGGCAGGGCTGCCCTTTGTCGCCGGTTCTGTTCATAATTTTTATGGACAGAATTTCTAGGCGCAGCCAGGGGCCGGAGGGCGTCGGGTTTGGGGACCACACGATTTCATCTCTGCTCTTTGCGGATGATGTCGTCATGCTGGCCCCATCAGACCAGGACCTTCAGCATGCACTGGGACGGTTTGCAGCCGAGTGTGAAGCGGCTGGGATGAGAATCAGCACCTCCAAATCTGAGGCCATGGTTCTTAGTCGGAAAAGGGTGGCTTGCCCACTTCAGGTAGGTGGAGAGTTCCTGCCTCAAGTGGAGGAGTTCAAGTATCCGGGGGCTTGTTCACGAGTGAGGTAAGGATGGAAAGGGAGATTGACAGACGGATCGGTGGAGCTTCTGCAGTAATGCGGTCGCTGTGCCGGTCTGTCGTGGTGAAGAAGGAGCTGAGCCGCAAGGCGAAGCTCTCGATTTACCGGCCAATCTACGTTCCTACTGTCACCTATGGTCATGACCGAAAGGACAAGATCCCGGATACAGGCGGCCGAAATGAGCTTTCTCCGCAGGGTGGCTGGGCGATCCCTTAGAGATAGGGTGACAAGCTCGGTCACTCGGGAGGAGCTCAGAGTAGAGCCGCTGCTCCTCCACATCGAGAGGGACCAGCTGAGGTGGCACGGGCATCTTTTCCAGATGCCCCCTGGACGTCTTCCCGGGAAGGTGTTCCGGGCATGTCCCACCGGGAGGAGACCCCGGGGAAGACCTAGGACACTGGAGGGACTATGTCTCCCGGCTGGCCTGGGGACGCCTCGGTGTCCCCCGGAAGAGCTGGAGGAAGTGTCTAGGGAGAGGGAAGTCTGGGCATCCCTGCTTAGACTGCTGCCCCCGCGACCCGGCCCAGGATAAGCGGAAGAAATTGGATGGATGGATGGATGCCTGGTTTCACAGGCAAGGGCTTAACACTAGTCCCAGACTAAAATGACGTTTTGAGCTGTCTTAACTTAAAATCAATTGCTGTGACATGTCTTAAAATATGTAATTGCCAGGGTTTTGTCTCAAGATGCACATCAGTAATGTTTATAAAAGGCTATTTATATTAAGGCATTTTAATAAAAGCTACTTAAATATCCTAATTTAACTAGGCATAGTCTTAAGCCTTGTCTGTGGAACCAGGGGCAGTATTAGTTTGGTTGAAAGTAATTCATTTGTAAGTCACCATCATGGTGATCAGTGTTTCCTTAAGTTGGGCTCTTGACTCTTAGGTTGTTTAAGTTTCCTTTTGATGTGCCTTGACTGTGTACTTTAAAGTACATTTGTGTTTGTATTTTAAATACACATTTGTAATATTGTCCATGCTTGTTAATAAGATGATTAGTAACATAAAGATGACATTTTAGGTTCAAATTAGACTGTGGCGAAAATAGGTTGATTTAAAAGTAATCTGCTAATATCATATCTTATTGAATATAAAAATAAGTTATGTACAGCTGACCCCCTTTGTTTTGTTTTATAACAGAAAGAAGGCGGAGCTTGCAGTTGCCTCCACAAAGTAAGCCTTGTCTGTTTATCTGTATCTGTCTGTCAGCCATTTTATCCTCATTCTCATTCTCCTTATCTGTTTTGTAGTATCAGATCTAAGGGCTGTGTTATTCGGCATGACTGGATCAGGAAAGAGTGCATCAGGAAACACCATTCTGGGAAACAATATGTTCAGGGAAAGTTTGTCTCCATCTGCTGTTACTTCAACTTCTCAGGGAGGAACCGCAGTGATTGGTGAAAGAGAAATTACAGTCATTGACACTCCAGGACTGTCTGATACATCACTGAGTGAAGAGATGCTGTGGACAGAAATGATGAACAGTGTCAGCATGTCATTTCCTGGTGCTCACGCATTCCTGCTGGTGATCAAACTGGGTGTGACATTTACAAATAAGGAAAAGACTGTGAAATGGATTCAGAAGAACTTTGGAAGAGATGTTTTAAACCATGCAATCGTTCTTTTCACTCATTCAGATCAGCTGAGGGATAAATCTTTACATGAATATATCTCAGAGAGTACAGATCTACAGATTTTAATTGACAGCTGTGGAGGCAGATACCATTCATTTAACAATACAGACAGAGAGAATCGAGATCAGGTTGAAGAGCTGCTGGTGAATATTGAGAGAATGGTGGAGGAGAACAGGGGAAACCTTTTTACTCTAGAGAAGTTTAATCAGGCTCAGAAACACATTAAAAGGCTAAAGATACTAAAGATGGTTTTATTAGCAGCTGTGCCTCTAGGTTTGTTGTTTATACCATCATCACAAAAAACTAAATCAGCAATAGTAGGGGGAGCTGTGTTGGGAATGACACTGGAATATACATTAGCACTATAGAAGCCTATATGTACATTTTAATGAACGGTGATTTTAACATTTTCTAAGCTACGGTCTCAATGTTGTGCTGTATGAGTGTGGATTGACAGAGGAATTAAACATTTATTGAAATAACTTTTGAACATTAGAAAGTACTTAATTTTTTATTTTATTTTTCTCAGTCTGTTTCTGTGCATTTTGTTCATATCTCCTGAGAGAAGAAAAATGTTGTAAATAATTCCAACCATTGTTTAAAAGCTTAACCAAGTTCTGGGGACTTTCCATTGTGTTTGAGTATACATAGTAATGGTCTTGGTGCAGAAATGTTGGTAAAAACATGTTTTTCTTAAACATTTGGAGACTGGTATTAAAGAGAGAAGGAAGCGTAACTGTTGTATGTAAATTTATAAAAAAAAACTAAATTACGATTGGTCTGCCACAGACAGAACCATACCTTCTTGCTTAGGAAATAAGAGTGGCAGATGAAATTGGATTGGCAAAATAAAATAAGAGATAACAAGACCTTACCTGATTGGTAAAGGGCAGAGAACGCTCTCTGAAGTTTGTGTATAACTGTTGATGCAAAATGCTGTATATTCAGATGCTTTGTGAACATCTCACTTTTTTGGCTCGAGCAAATACATTTTAATTCTCTTTTGACACCTGGACCTTCGTTTTTTGTAAACGTTTTTAGACTAATTTTCCTCAACAAGAGCTGGAGTCGAAGCGGTGTAGCCAATGGACGGACTACCCACTATATATGTTAAATATTCCCAACGAGTTATTACGAGTATATCATTTTAAATGTATTGTTTTTGTCATCTCTGTCCTCACCACTTTTCAAAAAAGATACGCCACTGAATTTTGGTGTCATATAAGTTTGCTTATTAGAATAAAAGTTAACATGATGGATCAAAAACAATGATAACAACAACAGTTTTATTTTTTGTGGCAGGGCCAGTGAAAATGTTGGCAGAGCAAGTAAAAATTTGAAACACTGCCTGAGCCAGTCGAAAAATCCTTAGCGAAAACCCCAGAGTTAAATTAGAGAGTTAAAGTAACACTTAAGCAGTTAAAGTTAATGAGATAATTAAGGTGATTAATGAAGTGATGACTGATCATTAATGATGAACAGCTGAACAAAAGCAAATTCACTTGTCTTTTAGCTAATACTTGATGAATAAAGGACAAGGAGAGTAGGAGACTCTTTTTAATGTTTTGCACTCTTAAATTAATTGCATGCCACACTTGTCTATGAACATTCTAATAGCATTTCAGAAAGACAATTTTACAGGTTAAAACCTTTAACATATATTAATCTCTCAGACATCAAGGAAAAAGACAAGGAAATTTGCATTGATAAGGAAGCTTGAGTCTCAGTACTAGTTAAAGCATTTTAAGTTTTTGTAAAATACTGCCAGCTCAAATTTTTGTATTTTAACCATTTGATAACAAACAGGTGTTGTTATATAAAATCATAAGAAGAACTGGAAGAGAGAATTGAAGTAATACAAAGAAAGTCAAGAGCACAACTAAAGCAATCACTGATCACAGTAATGGTGCTTTGTTAAAATTCTATATTATTTCAACATTAATTAACATTGGCAAATCAACCATTTTTAACATTGATTCAATGGTTTGTAACTGTTTGCTTGCTGTCTGGGGTCCCCTATATGTTGTGAATGTTCTGTGAAGGTCCACCAAAAAACTTCCCCACAGCCTCTAAAAAGCTCCACACCGTGACAAATCGGAACGTTCTGGGAATGTATTCGACACAGGCAGGGACGTTCTGAGAATGTCAACAAAGTTTTAGCTCCAACCCAAATCAAATCAATCAAACACACCTTAACAAGCTCATCAATGTCTTCTACAATTACAGATCTACAGTCAATTCATCTGAGAAAACTTCTTTTGTTCTTTGACAGCTATTGTACTTCACAGGATCCCAAAATAGACCCAAATGACAGCAAAGCAGACATCACTTCTGGGTTATTTTCAGAGGTGGGGCCAAGTCTTTGCATTCAAGTCTCAAGTCATCTCAAGTCCCAAGTCAAGAGAGGCGAGTTCAAGTCAAGTTGTAAGTCTTAAATGTTAATGAATTGAATTAATATCACCATTATTGTGATCAGTGTTTGCTTTAGTTGGGCTACTGATCCTTAAAACCACATAAGTAATTATCTTTAATGTCCAGTGCTGTTATCTATAGTTGTATAATAGTGTATTAGAAAGAATAATCGTGTACTAAAACTGTCATTAAATAGTTAATAAGTTTTTGTTATAATCATTGCCACAGGACATTGTAATAATTTTGAGAGAATGATGGCTGGGGACTATACTGAATTGTGAATACATAGAAAGTTGGATAAACGAAAGATCAAACACTTCAATACACCTAGAGATCAACATGATATGATGAGATCATCATACAGTCCTCAACAATGGTGACAACCATCAAACTAATTCAGATAAACAGAATTGCAATGCATGCTGGGAGTCATGACTGAGTTTTGTTCTATGACGTTTCTCAGCATCCATTGCAGCATGAAGCTTTCTTTTGTAGATTGTCACCATTGTTGAGATTCATGTCTAAGTTGATTCAGAAATGTGACAGATTTGTGAGTTTTATTGACTGATGTTGGTTGTTAAAATGTCTGTCATCCTGTGGTGTGATTCACTGATATCTTCTAGATTGTATGCTGTGCTGCTGAAATAACACTTTCTTGCATTTTGATGTCAAAATGGTTTTGTTAAAACTTGCCTCAATTTAAACGACAGAAGAGTTTAGTGTGAGCCACATACTTGTTTTGAATGACATGAGAGCGAATAAATGATAAATATCATGTAAAGTATCCCTTCAAAATTATTTTTTTAATGTTTTACGAACGTTTCTAGCTAACAAAAGTCACGATCATAGTGATCAGTATTTCCTTGAGTTATGCTCTTGACCCTTAACCTTACTGATTCTTTACGTCTAATTGATTCAGCATTATATCAGCTTTTTAAGAAGAATGTATTCTGTTCGTTGGCTGTAATACCGTTTTATGAAGTCATTATCATTTTCTGATCCTTTCAGACCTTGGTTCTCTTCGCCACAAAAACATGTTTAATCAAAGATGGGCCGCAATAGAAAACCTTACCCAACTTTAACTTTAAAATAGTCAAAGCCTCAACTAAATCAAACACTGAACAGGATAATGATGGAGCATCCAGTATACAGAATCAGCAACAACAATACACAGAGACCATCAAACAATACAAAACAGTTACACAGATGATTTAAATAAGGGCCTATGGGTATAAAAAATTAAGAAATACAATAAAATAAACATAAGAGTATAGCTATAGAGAGTAAAGTTATTTGTGTATGTAAATATGTACAAGTAAAAAATAAGAATAGTCTATTGTAGTACAAGGTATGTGCTCACAAAGAAAAGCAAAAGCAAAATATTATGAAAAGAAAAACAAGTCACATAAAACCCCACAGGGTTCAAGTGGGATGACAAAGCAATGGGTGTGTATGTGAGTTTTTCTTTCACTTCTTTTGAAGTATTGTAGGAGAGGCTGGCTTTTGTTATGTGGACAATTACAGGGTGTAACACCAATCTTTTTTTAAAACATAAACACCGGTAACACCCATAAAACGGCATACATTTACACCAAATTTACAATTTTCCATGCTACAGAAAATAAAAATGTTGTCTGTTAAACAAAAGTAATTATCATGAAATCTGAAAATGCACTTCTGTCCTCTAGTGGTGATCTTTCTCTGGTGACGTGAGTTTGATGGATTGAGCAGAACATGTTGTTTTTATTCATCCAATCAATCACAGTAGAAAACATAAACCACGCCCACTATTCTTCCTCATTCAATATTTAGTTTAACTTTGAAGTATGTCTGAAAACTAAAGACAATCACTACTTCTGCTTCACAGAGACTTTAAACAAATCAATATGCTGCATAACAAGAATGACTTGATGTTTTATTGATATTTAAAGCACCATCTCTGTATAAGCAGAGGAAAGTATTCTATGGTCTATTCAGTTGTGACAGGTTTTGAGCGTTCATGTGGTGGTGCAGTCTGTCACCTTAAGGTCTTTGGTTGCTATGTTCACAAAAAACAAAATAGAATAATCTAAGAAGTTGCGTAAACAACTCATTTAACGAAATAATTGTTTAGAAGTTTGTAAAGTCCATATAATTTTAAAAGTTTCATAATGCTGTTTTTATATTTTACCATTTTATAAAGACACTTAAATGCCTCTTATTGTGAAGAACCTGTCAGACAATATTTTCATTTATCACTACATCAATTGTCATGGAGCAGGAGAGTTATGATCACAGAAAAAATAATATGATATGAACTGATATGGGACCTTATATAATTTCCCAGAAGGCAGTGCTAATGTGTAACATAAGAAAGATTTTGTTGAATGTTAGAAGAACAGTCTTACGCTCAAATTTAAATGATATCATCACTTATTCACCTCCATGTCATTCCAAACCTGTACGACTTTCTTATACAGAATACAAAGAAGAATAACCGAACAACATTGAACCTCATTGACTTTCATTGTATGATCCACTGAGACATTTCTCAAAATATCTTCTTTTGTGTTTCACTGAAGAAACAGTCACACACAGGCTTTATCAACATGAGGGTGAATACGTGATGAGAGAATTTTTTATTTTCAAGTGAACTGTCTCTTTAAGTGACAGAAGCAGACTTTCAGTTTCAGTCATTCAGTAAACACTTTCTGGCGTACATACTCCTAGCAACAGCAGAAGATTTTATAGCAGAGATGGCATCAACATATGAAGGTCAGTTAAACTTTCTTTACTCACAAGAAAGGAAGTTGTACGGACTCATGAAGTGAGATCATATATCATCATGACATGAGTCAACCTGTCCTTTATATACATACAATAGGGATGCAACGAATCGTCACGAGCTGTCGAAGAGAAAATTCCAAAATGAAGTTATCATTCCTGTGCCCTACTCCCTTCGAAGGGAAGAGCCCTTGTAGTTTAGACTTTGGAGTGAGCAGGGCATTTGTGTGCCATTACTGAGACGTTTGAAATGCACTTGGCAAAGGAAGTGATGTCATTTCATCATTATCTCCAGCTGGCAAAACAAAGTGTTGTGTCCGTCAGCAGATGTCGCTGTTTTAATGGCATAACGTAAGCATAAAAACTGTTTGCAAACAAACATACATTATATATAATATATATTTGAATATGCTGTATAATATATAAACATTACTGTATATAAAAAAATCAAATTTAAAATGTATTGTTTATTTGCAAACAGGTTTTATGCTTAAATTATGCCATGAAAGCAGAGACATCTGCTGATGGACAAAATCCTGCATTGTCACAGAAACATGTCAGCTGAAGATAATGTAGAAATGATGTCGCTTCGCCAAGTGCATTCCAAACATCTACATAATGGCACGCAAAAGCCTTGTTCACTCCAAAGTCTAATCTCTAATTTATACATTGCATTATCCTATAATTTTGGTTCTTAATATGTGCAATCCTCTGGGATCAAACCCACGACCTTGAGTTGTTAACGTAATGCTCGTACCACTGAGCACAGGAAAGCAAGTTTTGGGTTTCCTTTACTCTTTATGTATCAATCCATAGAACATGATATGAAAAACTTTTTTTCAAAACCATTTTGCATAATATAACAAGTTCTAATGTAATGTAATGCTGTTTCTAAGTTGTGGTACACTATTTACAGAGCAACGTCAAATATAATATGGAATATTTTTTTAATCTTTAACATATTTTGACATAGTCTGCTTTATCACAGGTCCCAATGAATCACATCCTTTTCAGAACTTGAGGATTGTGTTACTGGGAGCGTCTGGTGTTGGTAAGAGTGCAACAGGTAATGCAATACTGGGCAGAGAAGCATTTAAAGAGACAACAACCACAGTGAGTGAAGTACAGAGAGGACATGGAGATACAGGAGAAGAAAGACAGGCAAGAGCAGATTAAAGGAATACATCAAGAGGAGAAAACAAATGCAAAGCAAAGCATAGAAGAGAGACAAAAAGGAGATCATGATGATGTGAGTCAGGAGGGTGAAGAATATGGACCGATGAGCAAGACAAAAGACAAACTGCCAGATGAGGAGGAAGCTGCTCAGGTAGAGATCCAGTCACAGGTGGAGGATCAGGAAGACTGGGAAATCCTGATGTGGGAGTATGAAAGAGAAATTGAACAAATGCATCTGTCAAGTCATGGTAAATATCCAACAATCTGTGGCTTAATTCTTTACTTCAGTTTACATTATATGAAGCATTTATAATATTTACTTCAACAATATCTTTTTGTTTTATTGTCTAACAGAGCTGAGGATTGTGTTACTGGGTAAAACTGGATCAGGAAAGAGTGCGACAGGAAACACTATACTAGGCAAAGATAAGTTTAAGGAAGATTGTTGTGCTAAATCTGTTACTAGACACTGAAACCCATGAGACAACAGTGGAGGGAAGAACAATCTCCGTGACCGACACTCCAGGACTGTTTGACACATCAATCACAAATGAAGAAATGAAGTCTGAGATCGAGAGGTGTGTAGAGAAGTCTGTTCCTGGTCCTCATGTGTTTCTGCTGGTCATCAGACTGGGGAGATTCACAGAGGAGGAGAAGAACACAGTGAAATGGATTCATGAGAACTTTGGAGAGGATGCTGCGCATTACACCATCATTTTGTTCACTCACGCTGACGCACTGAGTAAATCTTTAGATGAATATATCAAAGAGAGTTCAGATCTACTGACATTAACCGAGAACTGTGGTGGAAGATGTCACTTATTCAACAATGCAGACAGAGAAAACCAAACTCACACAGCAAAGTCCCTGGTGTAAAAATGTACACCCTGGTGTATATATGAGTCCATACCTACGGTTGTACAAATGTACACTGAAGCAGAGTCTTTCTGGTGTGAAATGTTAATTTATTCATGCAGAAAATGAATGAGTGATGATTGATCATTAATGATGATGAACACCTGCTGTTAACAAATACAATCACTGAAGGAAATATGTAAAAGAACAGTAGATTGTGAGGTAACCATTATGGGGAACAGTGATTCCTTTAGTTAATCTCCTCAGTTAATTTAGTTAGTCTGGATATATATTGATGTTAATTCTTTCAGTGTTGTTGTCTTACTAACACTTGTAAGTTGTCCATCCATCCATCCATCCATCTTCTTCCGCTTATCCGGGGCCGGGTCGCGGGGGCAGCAGTCTAAGCAGGGACGCCCAGACTTCCCTCTCCCTAGACACTTCCTCCAGCTCTTCCGGGGACACACCGAGGCGTTCCCAGGCCAGCCGGGAGACATAGTCCCTCCAGCGTGTCCTAGGTCTTCCCCGGGGTCTCCTCCCGGTGGGACATGCCCGGAACACCTTCCCGGGAAGGCGTCCAGGGGGCATCCGGAAAAGATGCCCGAGCCACCTCAGCTGGCCCCTCTCGATGTGGAGGAGCAGCGGATCTACTCTGAGCTCCTCCCGAGTGACCGAGCTTCTCACCCTATCTCTAAGGGATCGCCCAGCCACCCTGCGGAGAAAGCTCATTTCGGCCGCCTGTATCCGGGATCTTGTCCTTTCGGTCATGACCCACAGCTCATGACCATAGGTGAGAGTAGGAACGTAGATTGACCGGTAAATCGAGAGCTTCGCCTTGCGGCTCAGCTCCTTTTTCACCACGACAGACCGGTACAGCGACCGCATTACTGCAGAAGCTCCACCGATCCGTCTGTCAATCTCCCAACTTGTAAGTTGTTATAAATCAAATTTGGCTAAAGGTATATATGAGGGCTAAAAATATATGTGGTTGATTGTGGAACATATCAGGAACTTCTGTGTAGTCGGTCTTAACGCTAATAATGCATAATGCTTTATATTAACACATAAATAATTCTGTTGTAGTAGAAATATTACTTAAATCATACTGGCGAAAAAATTAACACTGTTACTGAGATACATCTCGACATCCACACTCTTCATACAAACCTCAATGATGGTGACAAGCAACAGAATTTATTAAGATGAGCAGATCAACTGCAATGCATGCTGGGAGTCATGGAGGAGTTTTGTACCATGATGTTACCCAGAATCCATTGCTACCTAAAGTTTTTTGTTATTGATTGTCACCATCATTGAGATTTATTCACAGCTTCTTGAAGTCTGTGTGTTTAAATGATTGAGCACTTTTGTACCTTTTAAAAAATAATTGTATACCGCTACACAGGATCAAAAGACAAATTGAAGATCATCACAACTTAAGCATGATGTTTAGGTTCTTTATCAGACACTGACACATCACTCAGCCTCTTTTTACTGTGCTTTTACTGTGACAAAGACAGCAATAAAGCACAATATTACACCTGGAGAAACCTTGAGCTACTTTAAAATAAGGATCAAGAGCCCAACTAAAGGAAACACTAAACACTATCAGGGTTAATTCTTATTGTTGATGTTTCTTCAGTGATTGTGTTTGTTAAACAGCAGGTGTTCATCATTAATCATCAATCATCACTTGTAATGTGAACTCAATTGATTATTTAACTGTATGAATAAAGTAACATTTCACACCAGAAAGACTCTGCTTCAGTGTACATTTGAACACCCGTAGGTATGGACTCAAATATACACCAGGGTGTACATTTTTACACCAGGGACTTTGCTGTGCAGGTCGCAGAGCTGCTGCAGAAGATTGATAACATGGTGATTCAGCAAACAAAGGCAAGTCCAAAAGACGTCTGTTCAACGTTGTTGATGACGCTGCATAGACGTCCCTTAAGGAGCCAGAATGTAAGTTTTTACAACGTCTGTTTAAGACGTCTTCTGAACGTGTGCTATTGTTGTCCAGTGATCTCTATAACTGTGTTGGACTGATATCACTTTTACACCTGCAATTCATGTTGAAATTTAATGAATCCACCATTATTGTGATCAGTGTTTGCTTTAGTTGGGTTCTTAATACTTGACCTTCATTGAGTGAATCCTCTTTCAGACAATAGTTTATTAGAAATAACATTTGTTTGTCAATAAAAGAAAGAGAAGGGGAAGAGTGGTTGGAGTTGCTTTTATAATATTTATTAAGTCATATTAAAATTGATGAAGTTTGGTTAGATAAAACTAGATCATACATGACTGATGGGAGTACTTAAACTAGTAAACGCACAAGCATTGAATCAAAATTATCCTCAATTCTTCCTTGACAAACTTTCACATCAACAGTCATCATACAAACCTCAACAATGGTGACAATTAAAAGATATTTGATCAATTGCAATGCATGCTGGGAATCATGAATGAGTTTTGTACTATGATGTCACCCAGCATGCATTGCAGCACGAAGTATTCTTCTGTTGGTTGTCACCATTGTTGAGTTTCATACACTAATTCATCATGTCTTTGTGTGTTTATAAACTTGTGCGGTTCTATCGTATGAAAATGTATAAGAGAAAAATTACTAAGAAAAGTTACAGTCAGATTATGCATTAGAAAATTGATCATCCAACATTTGGACAACAATGAAACACACTCATGATAAATTAAAATTCTCACATATAATTATAAAATATTCACAGCTGATTTCATTGAAATTGAGTTTTCTTTGGCCATTCAAACAGTGTGTTAAGACACATTTGTAATGGCAAAGTGCATCCATCGTATTTGTAATAAGTAGGAGTCATGAGCCCAACTAAAGCAAACACTGATCACAATAATGGTGGATGAATTACATTTCAACATGAATTGCAGGTGCAAAAGTGATATCAGTCCAACACAGTAGCTTGAATATGTGTGCTGTTTTGGCATTGAAGCCATCCTCATCCCATCACTTCTTAAATTTTTTCGACGCCATTGCACATGCGCAGATCTTGTGGTTTCAGTTATCAATCCAATCAAGTGTTTACATGCCCTGTCAGTTTATTGGCCATAAGATGATGAATTACAAAAACATTAAGAAACTTCATTGTTGGTTTTTTTTGTACATCTATAGAGCTTCTAATAAAAAAGAGTGGCTGAAACATTTTTGGGGGTGTAACCTATATACAGCAAGTTTAACACTGGCTTTGAACGTTTTATTTAGCCCATGACTGACTTAGCTCCCTTCGCTATCGTATGCTAACGTTATCCTCCTATATATACGGTACATTTACGTCAATTTAGACTGTTAATAAATATTACTTACATCGGCAGTTTTGTCTCGTTCAGTCGGTCTCAAGGACTCTTGAGGAACATTTTTGAAGCTAATCCTGCTTGTACTGTCCCAGGTTGATAAAGCACTCTGGCTTGAAGTGATCGGCACAAACAAGCTGGTTTTTACTTCTGGTTTCTGAGGGATTTGCACTAAACATAAAATAAATCCACTCCTATCTCTTCCGAGGTTAGGACTCTGTGCAGCGACTACATTGCATGTTGTCCATGAACTTTAGCCATGGCAAAACAACAATGGCGGAGAGCGGTTGGTGGAACTGTGACGATTAAGGGGCGGTAACATTATAATAAAAAAAAATCCGCTTTAAACATCACAACCGGAGCGAGATCTGAACGGCTGGATTTCTCACATGGAGTGTCCTGATCTGAGATATGCTTAGTGAAAGATGCTAGAGAAGCCGTGGCCTTTAACCTTTTTGTATGAACTTGTGCCGGGTTGATTGCCAGTTCAGTTATCTTGGTAACGCATAGATCTACTGTATATTTTTTCTCATTTTCAATAGATATTTTTAATATCTTTGTTTATTTCTAACATCTTGATCACATGATATATATGAAAGATAACTTAGTTTGTAGAGAGAATGTGTGTTTATGATGACACTATCATGTTTTATGATGCTTGTTTGTCTGAATCTTCTCAAAGAATGCAGACATGTTGAGTCAATGTCAATCTCTTTAAACATCAAATGATCTTGCCCAGAATGCATTGCAGCATAACGCTTTCTTTTGTTGATTGTCACCATCGTTGAGATTCATACACTGTTCCTTCACATACCATTTATTTAAAGTAATATAAATATTTAGTTAATTTACAATAATACAACAGCAAAAACACTGCTTTAATCTCACATTGCAGTGCCACACAGCATCTTCTCATAGTAAATTTCCACTTACTTTGCCACAACTAATGCCTTTTAAATAAGGAAGAATCTTAATGTTACAAGCCAAGAGCTCAAATAAAGCTAAAACTGATGACACATATATGTAAAGGGAATCTGATGTTAAGATGACCATGAATAAACTTGATTCATTAATCACATATAATCAGGTTTGTTCAGCTCTCCCTGAAGTACTGGCTGGACAGGAAAACATTCCATTACTTCAAAACTGAAATGAAATTCTGTTATGCATTCAGAGATCAGAACAATCAGATTATGAATCTCAAGAATGGTGGCAATAGTAACGTCATGATGCAGTGCATGCTGGGTAACCTCATGGTACAAAACTCATCTATGACTCCCAGCATGAACACGTTTTGCAGCTAAACCTTTCTATTGTTTCAATTCCTTAAAAAGAGATATATCTGTTTACCTGTGCTATCAAACTCGTGCAGACTGTCCTCTAGAGTTTAGTTCTTACCCTAATCCAGTGGTTCCTAACTTCAGTCCTCAGGGCCCCAATGACAGAATATTTTAGATGACTCCGAATTTAACACATGAACGAGTTAATGAGAGAATGAGTGATGATTGATGATTAATGATGAACACCTGCTGTTAACAAACACAATCACTGAAGAAACATCAGCAATAAGAACAAAAAACATAATAGTGTAGTGTTTCCTCTAGTGGGGCTCTTACCCTTGATTTATTATGTTTAGTTTAGGTTTCTGAAGCATATTTATAAGAGCCTGACAAAAGACAATATTATTTTGTGTAATTGTTGTGAAAAGTTGTGCAAATGTTGGTTACTTTTTTTGTGTGTCATGTCATTTGTCTTTCTGCTCATAATCCGTCCGGATGCATTCAGAGAATGTTATGTGGAAATGATTGTGCAAAAGAGACGGGAGAGTTTTGTCTCTAACCCTAGTGCTGTTTATAAGAGAACACATTCACAACAGAGAATGCATGGCCTTAACACTGGAATCAATGCGTGCGTGCGACTGATTAAGATTGCTCTTGGAGAAATGCATAAAGAGTTAATCACGTGACGCCTCATGTTTCTGCCCACCAACATGTGATTGGAATAGAGAGAGTGTCAGAACAGCACTATGTCAAACAGTGACTCCAGTGGCATAAGCTGTGAAGTGAAGCTTTGACACTGGAGACCGGGATGCTTTAATGTAGTCACCAGTATGATGATAAGTGTTCATTTAGATGGAGAAAACTGTATATCTAAATCTCTACTTTTACCTTACATCGCTGTTTGACATTCAAATATGATTTCACATAAAACAAAGAGTCGAGTACTCATAATATTCTGAAGCACAGCTCTAATAATAATTTCATGTTGCAGACAATGGGTCTCGTAATTGTGTAGATTTTTCGTATATACGCACATTGATCCAACGAAAACTTTCCGCCTTTTTGATCAATAATCCGCCAAGTGTACGAGTTTAGTCATTTGCATAAAACACACCCAGTCCATCCCCATATTAGGGTTTTCCGCCTAACTTTTCCTTTACCACCTGTCATCATTGAAGTCAAAGTTACTCCAGGCAACCCCATGTGTCGCTGTCTACAGTCTTTGCGCAGTCCTCAAAGTCAGTTCATACACAATAAAGCACCTTTAATACAGACACGCAGTTGGAGAGCACTCGTTTGGAGGGCACTCGCTGCTATTCAGAGAAACCTCGCAGCTCGAGCTATAGTCCAACGCAAATTTTAATATTCCTTCACTGTATATGATGAAATACATGTAAAATTAAATACACTGTGTCCGTCAGCAGATATCGCAGTTTTAATTAACTTTATCATAAAACCTGTTTGCAAATAAACAATACATTTTGTATTTTGAATAGTTTTATATATATTATATAGCATATTCAAAAAAAATTATATATATAAAATGTATATTTATTTGCAATGAGTTAGGTTTTATGCTTTAGTTATGCCATTAAAACAGCGACATCTGCTGACGGACACAATGCTTCGTTGTCACGTGATCATGCCAGCTGGAGATAATGAGGAAATGACATCGCTTACCTTGCCAAGTGCATTCCAAACGTCTACATAATGGCACGCAAATTCCCTGTTCACTCTAAAGTCATAATACATAATCTCACTTTATGAGTCTGGACAACTTCATATCTTATGAGTAAAGACATTTTGACTGACCTTTATATGTTGATGCCATCTCTGTTATAAAATCTTATGTTGTTGCTAGGAGTGTGTAGCCCAGACAGTGTTTACTGAATGACTGAAACTGAAAGTAACTGCTTCTGTCCCTTAAAGAGACAGTGCACTTTAAAATAAAAATTCTCTCATCATGTATTCACCCTCATGTTGGTGTGACTGTTTCAGTGAAACACAAAATAAGATATTTTGAGAAATGTCTCAGTGGTTCATAAAATGAAAGTCAACAGGGTTCAATGTTGCTTGGTTACCAACATGCTTCTTTTTCTTCGACTTAAAACCCATCTCTTCTGTGAATACTTGACAGACAAATGTAAAGAATAATATTATATAAATAACCCTCTCTCTTTCTCTCAACAGGTAGTGGTCTAGCTTTTGTTGAAACCACCCAGCAAGCAAAAATGTGTTCCTTAGACGTTCCTTAGACGTTCCTTAGACCACTCCAGTCCACGTGCATTACCACAGGGAATGTTTTGGATGTCTCTCTAAACAACACATGAACAAGTTAATGAGTTAAATCAGGTTGAGTTAAGGAATCAATCATCACGTGATTATCTCAGTAATGATGAACAGCTGCTGTTAACAAACACAATCACTGAAGAAAACATGAGCAATAAGAAGAGTCACCATAATAGTGTTTAGTGTTTCCTTTAGTTGGGCTTTACCCTCGATTTATTACAGGAAGTTTATAGAAGCCGAAATATAGCTACCAAGAAAAGAAAAAGTAATCTTGTTTCTTGTTGATGGGATAATTTGCACAACTTTGAGTGCTGGTGTGTTATTTGTTAGACCTATGTGTCCCTAGATTACATCTCTGTTTCAACAGCTCAGATGGAAGCAGCAGAAATATAAAAGTTTAAATATATTTACAGTTTAAACTTCCAGACATCAAGAATCAGCTTATGAATCTCAACAATGGTGACAAAGTTGAGTTGCATCTTTTCTTCATGCAGCAATGCATGCTGGGAGTCATGGAGGAGTTCTGTTCTAGGCTGTTGCCCACAATGCATAGCAGCATGAAGCTTTCTTTTGTTGAGTGTCACCACTGTTGAGTTTCATGAGCTGATTCTTGATGTCTGAATTGTTCAGGTGATATTTCTACTATTGTAATACTAAAAAATATTTTCCTTCGCTTAATATTTAACCTCACTAAGTCATACAACAAGAAGACACATCTACATTTAACTGTGAAGTCCTCTATCACAATTACCACCTGAAAGAGGAACAATCCATTTCACCATTTGTCAAGATGTTTTGAATGTGCTTCAGAAACACACTATTACAACTATCATTAAATTGTCCATAAAGAATCAAGGGTGAGACCCCCACTAAAGGAAACACTAAACACTATTATGGTGACGTCTTATTATTTCTGCTTTATTTCACTGATTGTGGTTATTTCATCATTGATGAGATAATGAAGTGACAGTTAACGCCTTAACTCAACCTGATTAACTCATTAACTTGTTCATGTGTTATTTGGAGAGACATCCAAAACATTCAGGGTGGGAATGCACGTGGACTGGAGTGGTCTATGGAACACACTTTTTGCTAGCTGGGCAGTAACTTTGTATTGGCACCTATTTTATTATTGCTCCTGTATGACATATCGCCTATTGCTCCCTAAACTCACTTTTAAACTGTTTGTTTATTTATTAGTTTTGAAACAAACAAAACAGAAATCACATTTGTCACCCATATCTTTATGAATAACACTATTTCTTATTAAATTCTCCAGCTTAATGTCCAGGCAACGATGTTGACTATGATTTTTGCTGCAGGGTTGATGTTCATTCTTTCTCTTGCTCTCTGCACCGTTACAGTCACCACGGTCAATAATATAATTACTGATGCAGTGACTCCAGCTGTTACTGCCATGACTCCTGCAGCTTCACACTTAACATCCGTTCACTTTCCAGCTGCCAATAATACAAGAGCAAAACTGACTCAAGTAAAACCCACAGACTGAAGAACAATCCAAACTTAAGACAAAGCAGTTGCCCCTAATGCTCTGTAAGTAACAGCACAATTGACCACCAGTAAGAGAACTAGGATCACCACGGCACCAGTAGCCTGAACTACATTAACAGATAGATATGAATCTAAAGTCTCTTCAGGAGAGGCTGTTGCTTCAGATGAGGCAAATTCACTGCCGTCTCTATGTTTATCACAAACAATACCAAATGAGTCTGGTGGTTTGAATCATTGATATTGTTGGTTTTGAAAGTTGTTGAACCTAACAATTTAATTGTTGAATCCAGAAGCATTGTTTGCATTTGATGTTTTAAAGGATTTGTGAAATCTGGATGCATAAAACTAGTCAAACACAGACATCAAGAACCAGGGTACGAATCTCAACAATCAACAAAAGAAACCTTAATGCTGCAATGCACACTGGCTATAATCTCAGTAAAAAACTCATTCATGATTCCCAGCATGCATTGCAGTTAATCTGTATATCAGAATTAGTTCGTTGATTGTCACGTCACCATTGTTGAGATTCATACCTTGATTCTTAATGTCTGTGTTTATCTCATTGCTGAAGTAGATGATTGCATCCTGTTTTAACAAATCTTCTGGCTGTTGAAATACTTTTACTCTCCCTGATATTGTAATATTTTTTCAAAATCAATGCTCCTAAGACGTAAGATAAACTGGACATTTTTTAATTTTCTTAAAATTTTTCCAGAAAACATGAAACACTTCTGCGGTGCGTTCTTATAACAAACTTTTGTTAGCAGGATTGGAGCTAAACTCTGCAGGCACATCACATGTACTGTGTAGAGAATGTTTTCAGAAAACCATGCATTATCTAATAAATATATTTAATCATCCATCGCTAAGATATTTTTGGCCTTTTCACAGCACATTGTGTGAACAGTGAACAGTTAAAGTTCTTGTGAACCGGAATTTCCTGTTCATATGCTGTCCGAAAATAATTGTACACATGATGTGCGTGTAGATGACTCACATCCACTGGGTGGTGATGGTTCATTGTGGCGTATTTACAAATGGGTTTTTTACTGATTCCATCTAAAAAGCATTTTTAATCATAAATACAGCTAGAAGCAAACTCACAGTTGGAGTTGATGTTCTGCTGAGCCATCAAATGTCATCAGAAAATAATCGATACTCGGAGTGTAAGTACAGTCAGATTTTGATCAAATTTTTAGTTTTTACCTCCAGTTTGTATCTGTCCTTGAAACTTGGACTGGACCTGGACGTGTGCTCTCCAAGAGTAAAGGACACTGAACACAAATCTTAGATTTTTAACCCACGATTACCCAGCTAGCACACGTATGTCAGTAATACGTCTGCTAAAGATATGGAGATATGGAAAACATCTGCTGTGTAAATCTGCTAAACATCTTAGAAAGAGCAGTTTTACATATATTCTAAATCATAAACATCTTACAGACGTCTTCTAGAGGTCTATACGACATGTATAGCAGACGAGATGTATTGCAGATCTCTTGCAGATTTAAGTACAGACATCAAAGACGTATGGCAGATAAAGTTTGCAGGGGGTCTATTACATGATGCAGATATTTAAATCACTCTCTCTTTATCAATTTCAGAACGTTTGCAGCCATCCACATTTAAGCCTTTAATCAATCAGAGGTTTAACATCAAGAGTGGGATTTGTGAATTTTATAACAAACAACCCTGAAGTGATCAGTGCTTAATCCCAGCAAACAAAGGCAAGTCCAAAAGACGTTTTTTCAACGTCGTTGATGACGTTACATAGACGTCCCTTGAGGAGCCTGAATGTAAGTTTTTACAACGTCTGTTTAAGACGTCTTCTGAACGTGTGCTATTGTTGTCCAGTGATCTCTATAACTGTGTTGGACTGATATCACTTTTGCACCTGCAATTCATGTTGAAATTTAATGAATCCACCATTATTGTGATCAGTGTTTGCTTTAGTTGGGCTCATGACTCTTACTTAATACAATTACAATGGATGAACTTTGCCATTACAAATGTGTCTTAACACACTGTTTACTACATGGCCAAGAAAAACTAAATTCCAGGGAAATCAGCTGTTCTGTGAGGAATGAATATTCTCACTTATCATGAGTGTGTTTCATTGTTGTCCAGATGTTGGAGGATCAATTTTCTAATGCATAATCTGACTGTAACATTTCTTAGTAATTTTCTCTTATACATTTTCATACGATAGAACCGCACAAGCTAATAAACACACAGAGACATGATGAATTAGTGTATGAAACTCAACAATGGTGACAACCAACAGAAGAATACTTCGTGCTGCAATGCATGCATGCTGGGTGACATCATAGTACAAAACTCATTCATGATTCCCAGCATGCATTGTAATTGATCTAATATCTTAAGTTTTTGTTAATTGTCACCATTATTGAGGTTTGTATGATGACTGTTGATGTCTAATGAGGCGAGGAAGAATTAAGGATAATTTTGATTCAATGTTTTGTGCATTTACTAGTTAGAGCACTCCAATCAGTCATGTATGATCTAGTTATATATAACCAAACTTCAACAATTTTAGTATGACTTAATAAATATAATAATAGCAACTCTAACTGCTCTTAACCATCTCTTGCTTTATTGACAAACAAGGGTTATTTCTAATACACTATTATCTGAAAGAGGATTCATATCTTGAAGGTGAAGTATTAAGAGCCCAACTAAAGCAAACACTGATCACAATAATGGTGGATTAATTATATTTCAACATGAATTGCAGGTGCAAAAGTGATATCAGTCCAACACAGTTATAGAGATCACTGGACAACAATAGCACACGTTCAGAAGACGTCATATACAGACGTTGTAAAAACTTACATTCAGGCTCCTCAAGGGACGTCTATGCAACGTCATCAACGACATTGAACAGACGTCTTTTGGACTTGCCTTTGTTTGCTGGGCCAAATTTCTAGAGAGGAGGGAAACCCCATCCCAGGAGGGATGGAGACCATCTCGTTTCAACAGGTCAGGTCTTCCCTCAAAACTCTTCCAGTTATTTATAAATCTATATTATTCTGCAGGCACCACTCAGACAACCAGCCATTTAGTGATGATAATCTGCTATAAATCTCATCACCACGGTAAGCAGTAAGGGGGCCAGAGAATATTACAGTGTCTGACATCGTGCTTGCGAGCTCACACACCTCTTTAATATTATCTTTAGTGATCTCCGATTGACGGAGTCTAACATCATTTGTGCTGACGTGATAACAATCTTACTGAATTTACGATTAGCCTTAGCCAGCACATTTAAATTTGACTTGATGTCAGGCGCTCTGGCTCCCGGTAAACATTTGACTATGGTGGCTGGTGCCTCTATGTTAACGTTCCGGACAATAGAATCACCGATCACTAGGGCACTTTCAGCAGGTTTCTCAGTCGGTGCGTCACTGAGCGGGGCAAACCTGTTCGAGACTGTAATCGGAACGGTTGAGTGATGTTTTGACTTGCGACTATGCCGTCTCACGGTCACAAAGTTTCCCAGCTGCAGGGGATTTTCAACCGGAACCGAGCTGTGTGCGCTAACATTGCTCGCATCCAAAATGTTTTCTACGGTCCTAACACTCTTACTATCCTCAATTAAAGATTGATGAGTCTTAGTATATACGCTTAAAAAGAGAAACGGTTAGCACACAAGACAAATAGGGGGAGATGATATTCCACAGTGTAAACAGAAGGCAAGCTATCACGCTAATACTATGCTAGCGGCGTTACGTTTCAATTAATATAGGTTTAGAATATAAAGTTATAAATAATTCGGCAACGACAGTGATAGGTAACGATAGTAAAATACACTAATATTAAGACCAAGAACAAATGTGAGGTGAAGCAAGTGTCAGAGGATACAAACTAGCCGCCTGCAGCGATGCAATCAGGAACCGGAAACGATGCAATCAGGAGTTCTGGAGCTCAATTACATCTTAAGAGACATAAATGTTAATTTTATAATGTTATTCTAACTGAAATGAGACAACCACGATGACGTATGCGGTAGACAAATTTGACACGCGGAGGATGCAGCGTTCTAATTGAAACGCAGCTCCTGTCAGGTCCTGTGCTCAAAATTTAAAAGCAGTTCACCTAAAATTAAGGAAGTAATGAAAATATGTTATCAAGTCTTTTGACAATCACAATACTTTTAATGCAAACCCAGCAAACAAAGACAAGTCCAAAAGACGTATTTTCTTTGAGGGATGAATATTCTCACTTTTCATGAATGCATTTCATTGCTGTGCAAATGTTGGATGATCAATTTTCTAATGCATAATATGAGATTTAATCCATAATCTGACTGTAACATTTCTTAGTAATTTTCTAAAATATATTTTCAAATGATTGAACCGCACAAGATAAACACACAAAGACATGATGAATTAGTGTATGAAACTCAACAATGGTGACAACCAACAGAAGAATACTTCGTGCTGCAATGCATGCTGGGTGACATCATAGTACAAAACTCTTTCATGTTTCCCAGCATTCATTGCAATTGATCCAATATCTTAAGTTTTTGTTAATTGTCATCATTGTTGAGGTTTGTATGATGAATGTTAATAACTAAGTGTTTCAAAGAATTGAGGATAATTTATAGTCAATGCTTGTGTACTCAGTAATGTATGATTTCGTTTCATCTAACCTAACTGTAACAGTTCAATATGACATTGTACAAAAGTTTCTCTTTGCCATCTCTTTCATTATCGACAAACAAGTGTTAAATTATTGTCTTAAAGAAGATTCATGTAATGATGGTCTAGTATTAAGAGCCCAACTAAAGCAAACACTGATCACAATAATGGTGGATTAATTACATTTCAACATTAATTGCAGGTGCAAAAGTGATATCAGTCCAACACAGTTATAGAGATCACCTGGACAACAATAGCACACGTTCAGAAGACGTCATATACAGACGTTGTAAAAACTTACATTCTGGCTCCTCGAGGAACGTCTATGCAAAAAGACGTCTTTTGGACTTGCCTTTGTTTGCTGAGAAGGTTTTAATGTTGTTTTAAAAATGCAAAATGTTCTTTTTTTGCCATCCCATCCTACCCTCTGCAGTTCCTCCACAACATGACCCCTCAGCCCCCCCTGGGCCGAAAAATCTAAATTCAAGTTAACCAATACTGCACTATTGGAAATAACAAAGAACTTTCCCCTGGCACACCTTATGTTTGTTATTTTCAAATATGTCAGAGCTTTTCCTGTTAGACAGAGGCTTGTCTACTTTCTGTTTTACTTCAGCAGAGAAACAAATCTTCTCTTTTATATACCAAACCTTTTGTCGTTTTTACAACTGCAATAAATGCTGAAATGTCAACAAACCACCATCTCTTGACTCTCATTAAATTATTTTAATAGTAAAATGGTCTTTAAATTCTTGTAACTTGTAGTAGGTTCTTTGTTTGTGATGTGTGTTAAGCTGTTGTAAAGATGAGAAGTATGACTATATTGGTTTTCTTGAGTAATATCTGTTAATTCATAATAGGATGACAGCTGTAACATTGTTACACTCTACTATTGAAAAAAGTTCTGTTGAGAAATTTCTACAACCAATGTCATCTTATTCTTATAGATCTTAGTTTTCATTATTTTAACAGATAAAAAGGGGATATTGATGCAATTCCATTAACATTGGTTCAATGGTTTTCTCTTGCTCTTGATAATGGAGTCTTTCATAAATGAAAGGTTAGTAAACTTGCTAATCCAGTTTTCTGTTCAAAGCAGACCACACCCTTAAAAAGAATAGGATTGTCAGATGAAAGTTAACTACAGAAAATGCTACACTGTGGTGGGACAGGTGCGGGTAAATGTCAACATTTAGACAAAAGTAAAAAAAAAAAAAAAAAAAAACGTTTTATTCAAGCCTTTTACTTGATGTAATATTTGGACGGGAGAGTCAGTAAACTAAAAAAACGTTTCACTTTTTTACAGCACTGAGAAATGGAGAGAGCTAAACAAGGTCAGTTAAACCTGTTATAACTTTATTCCTAATTGGAGAACAAATAACATGAAATGGACTGTAAAGGCTTTTAATAAGTGTCTTATATCTTACATGCTGTTAAACATGTTATCAATTAAGGTGTCAGGGATGGGCAGTATTTTTTTAAATATATGTATTTAAAATACATATTTGAAATGCAAAGCAGCCCACTATTTTGTATTTTAACCCTCAATATGCATAGGGCCCAGGGGCGGGTTAACACTTAATTGCCTGGTTTCAAACTCCAGTGTTAAATTAACAGTTTTAGTGTTTAAATAATTCTCACTCCAAGTGTTTAAAGGTAACACTTAAGCAGAGATAAAGTGAATGAGATAATTAGTTATGCTCTTATCATTGTTCATTCTATACTTTATTTTTGGTTAGCTGTAATATAGTGTTAATAATGCACATTTATTTTTGGGTTCATAAACAATGCACTGTCATTTTAAGCTATGGTTACAAAGCTTTCTAAATGTAATAAAATTGAATAAAACAATAGCTTTGTGGTTTCTACATTTGGTGGTCTTTATGAGAGGGGGATTTCCTGGCATGAAATTTGTGTCCTAGTTTGGCCCTGCAAGAGACTAACCTTAATGTCAAGAATCTGCTCAGCAACAGTTGCGTCATAAACAATAATGTGTATTGGTTGATAGACTGGTATTTCACACAGTCTTCTGCATTGTTTAAATTAGCTTAGACCTAAGGGGCGGTTTCCCGGACAAGGATTATCTTAAATCAGGACTAGGCTTCAGTTAAATTAGGATATTTAAGTCAATTTAAAAAACATACTTTACAAACAACTTTACAGGCCTGCATCCTGAGACAAAACAATCGCATTCATATATTTTAAGTTATGTCAGTGCAAGTTGTTTTCGATCAAGACACCTCTAACATTTAAGTTAGTATAGGACTAGGCTTCAGCCCTGTCTGGGAAACCACCCCAATATGTTTAAGAACAGTGTAACCTAGGATTCAATGTATTAAATGTTACTAAACTCATAGACTTTATGTTTAGTAATGTAAGAAAACTCTATACCTGCTACTAATGATAGCAAGCAACCATTGAATTATTGTAAAAAAGAAGTTGATTTGTCAGTTTAAATACTAACTAATTTGAACTGTCTTTTTTTTTTTACAACAAATGTGTTATAAAGACCTTAACTATATCAAACACTGATCACAATAATGGTGAATTGTTGAAATGTCAAAATCATTTGTGGGTGCAAAAGTGACATTTATTCAATGCAATTAACATAAACTCAATGATTGCTTGCTATCTGGGATGCTTACAAGAATTTATAAGGACATGAATCACATTTCAGTAAAGTGACCCTACATATTTGGATCTGTCAGTGTAAATCATTTGTTTATATTTAAATATTAATCATGTTAGAATTTAGATTTGAAGACATCAAAGTTCAGTTTCTTTATGCATAGCATCGCAACAGCAGATACATTATTTCTTTACCTTTTTCTAAGCCAACAATTGGTTTAATAACATTAAAACATTATGTAAATATATATATATATTGTTCTCATAACCATTATTATGATAAAAACAAATCATATACCTATTGAACTGTGTATTTCTAAAACAGCTGAGGTGTCTTGGAATTTTTTTTTTTTATTTATTTATTTATTTTCACTACAGGATTCTGAGAAACATTCAGTCATCCTTCACAGAAGATATATTAACAAAACTGAAAGAAAAGAAAATGGGTATGTATTGTACACTGAAAAAATATACCTTAAACAAGCCTTAATACAGCCAGCAAAGACACATGGGGGATGGGTTTGATGTGGGCTGTCTTTTGGGCCTCACCTGGTTTTGTCTGCAGAGTTCTATGTAGGCCCCACATGGATTTGCCCAGACCAGGGTGTGCAAGCATTTCACATACATAATACTTAACCCTTAAAATGCACAGGGTCCATGGGCAGGATATCAGCTAATATTTTAGCTAATATTTGTGTGCTTATCTTGAAAAGAGCATAATGGAATTATTTTATTTTGATATTGAGAAATGTTTGCAAACTTAATCCACAGCAAGTAAAACACAGTTATGAAGAATTAATGTATGTAAAAGCTGTGCTGTGGTTTCCTTTAAAATTCTGTAAAATATACAGGAAAAGAACTTAAAGAGCTTTGCAGTTAAATACTTAAAAAGGCAAAAACTTCAAGCCGTGTATGAACTTAATACATTTGAGTCTTTTATATTAAGAGCATTTCTTTATATAAAATGAAAACTTGGTCCTAATGCATAAAAATGGAAACATTACATTTACTTAGTTTATTTCTTTGCAAATCATCATTAAAAAAACATCAAAGTCACTTTTAAACAAAGCAACATGCAGCATGACATCACCACCTCATTGCCTGACCTTGACTTAAACACAGACTCCAGTCTTCAGCAGAGTGGTGACCCACAAAACATTTAATATCACAAAAGAAAAGAGAAAATACAAATTCCATAGTTTTTACAGAAAAATACCGTTAAATTGCAGGAACATCCTGTTTTTATTCATTCAATCAATTCACAGTAGAAAATATGAGCCACACCCACTCTTCATCTTGGAAATATGTCAGAATACTGAAGACGATCATCACTTCTGCTTCACAGGGACTGCAGCATAACATCCATGACTTGATGTTTTATTGTTGTTTAAAGTCAATGTTATTGTGTTCCGTGTTCGCTTTAGTTGGGCTCTTTCATCCTTCCTTTGATAAACACAGGATTCATTTTAGCTGCTATGACAGTGTTGTGTATGAAACATAGTTTGTAGAAACTAATGTCGAAAGAAAATGTGACAAGATTCTAATTTATGCTTATCATCTGATGCTGTTTAGTTTCTCGATGAGTTTTTGTTTAAGTGAGCTATATTTGCTGCAACAATCCACATAAACAATTTTTGGATAGTAAAAATGTCTGCGTTCGATCTTTGACTCAGATATCAAGAATCAGTGTATGAATCTCAACAGTGGTGTCCAACACATGAAAAGCTTACAACTGCAATGCATGCTGGGAGTCATGGACGAGTTTTGTGCTTTAATGATACCCAGAATGCATTGCATTTATCTTAAGAGGTTTTTTGGTTGTCTCCATTGTTGAGACAAACTGTTTTCTTTTATATCTGCTATTAAAACCTTCAGGGTATAATTTAATACAATGTCTAAGTGAGGACGACTAAATCAGTATCTAGAACATGAAATAATGCTCCAATAAAATATAATATATTGCAGTAATTTTGCAGTTCTTGTTTTCCACCTGGTTATTTGGCTAGCTATTAAATTGTTATTGATACTAATGAAAGACTGAATTTAAGAAGCAAAGGGTCAATATCCCAACTAAAGCAAACACTCATCACCATAATAGTGACTCAACAAAAACTATCAACATGTAAACTTGTGTTAATTCTCAATAAGAACTTTTGTAGATGTACAACAGAAATAAAGTGACAGTGGCGTCTGGAAGTGAAGGTGATAATAGTGTTTGTGGAGTTGAAAAAAACTCTTTGTAAAAACTATGGAGATTCACTGTTTATTTTTCCACAGAATTTGACAGTGTTTTCCGTATTTCTACGGATGTTTTCTGACAACAGTTTTCTCTGTGAAAACTACAGAATTTCACTGTTAATTTCACGGGCAACCAGGAAGCATGACGTTTTGTTGTTGTTGTTTGTCACAACTTTGTATTTGCATGCAAATGTTTCTCAATATCAAAATAATACTTCTCAATAGAGTTCTTTCAATGTAAGCGCACATTTCTGATGTTATAGATATATTATATGAGATGAGGACTACTTCACCAACAGGGTACATGCATTGGCAAATCAAATGTACTTTGTAAGCTAAAGTTACAAAACGCCTACAGAACACCTACATTTAAACATCTAGAGTCAAGAGCCTAACTCAGGGAAAAACTGATCACCCTGATGGTGAGTTTCAACTAAATTTAGACAAATATTAAGTGATAACCCGCACATGGGCCCTGGGCAAGTTAAGAGTTAAATATTTTGTATTTGAAATACATGCCCAGCCCTGATTGTGATGAGTAAATATATTTATTAAACTGGGTTGTGTGTTTGGAATGCATACTTCTGTGACAAAATTACGTTCTAAACACTAAGCATAGATTTCTACAAACATACTGAAAATATTATGAAAAGAAAAACAAATAGAGTCAAATATAACCCCACAGGGTTCAAGTGGGATGACAAAGCAATGGGTGTGTATGGGAGTTTTTCTTTCAATTTTATTGAAGTACTGTAGGAGAGGCTGGCTTTTGATATGTGGACTATTACAGGATTATTCCGTTTCTACACTGTAAAAAAGAAATGGAAAAAAAGGGAAAATGCAGTATAACATAACAGTATTAGTATTAGTAATAGTAAAATTCCATTAAACGGCATATATTTACACCAAATTTACATTCTTCCATGTTAAAGAAGTTTTCTGTTAAACAAAAGTAATAATCATGACATCTGAAAATGCACTTCTGTTCTCTAGTGGTGATCTTTCTCTGGTGAAGTGAGTTTGATGGGTTGAGCAGAACATGTTGTTTTTATTCATCCAATCAATTCACAGCAGAAAACACGAACCACACCCACTATTTTTCTTCATTCAATGTTTAGTTTGACTGTGAAATATGTCAGAAAACTGATCATGTGGTTGCACAACCTATCACCTTATAGTCTTTGGTTGCATTGTACACATGTTAAACAAAATAGAATAATATTTGCATTCATGTAAACTCAATTAACAAACTAATTGTTAAAAGGCATTTACACACATAAAGCTTTGTGAGAGTAATTTTAAAAGTTTTATACTGTTTTTACATGTTACCATTTTATAAATTCAACATTTTCTTAATTTTTTAACAATCAAATGATTTTATACAACGAATAACATGCTTTTTATTGTATGGTAGATAAACGTTTTCTTATGTTTACTGTTCAAACACGTTATTTCTGTTTATGGTAAACGTTTGGCACCCTGTGCTGCCATGCATTTCACCATTTTTGTTGTTTTATGGGTTTAATACGTTGTTAGTCTCGCCCTTTCTCTTTTTATTTTGTTGAGCATTTTGGGCAACCTTGTTTTTCATGGTTGTTTTTCATTGATGTTGGACACTTACGTGATACGACGTTGGATGGACGTTGTATTTTGGTTGGAAATGTAAATCTGGTCTAGGTCAACACCCAACGTCAGGTTGACGTCAATCTCCAATGGTGTTTTACGTTGCAAACAGGTAACAGTCCAACTAAAATTTCCTAGCTAAGTAAAGTCACCATCATGGTGTTCAGTGTTTCCTTCTATAAGTTAGTTTGCCACTCTTTATTTGAAGGACATGATGCTTTAAAATATGTGTGCATAAGAAGTGTGTTTGCTATGGCAATGCAAATAAGAATTTCATTGAAAAGTGTTGGTGGTTAAAATTATGTCATCCTATAGTGTAATTCACTGATCTCCTCTAGATTTCATGCTGTACTGCTGATAGAACATTGTAGTGGATAACACTATACTACATTTACATAACAAAAACAGTAAAAAAAACACACAGATTTTGAGCATCAAATGCACTTTAAACACACAGTTACAAACACTTATATACATGGAAATGAAGGGTCAAGAGCTCAACTCAAGGAAACACTGAACACCATGATGGTGACTTTTCTTAGCTAGGAAATTTTAGTTGGACCAAGTGTTACCTGTTTACAACGTTAGACCAACGTTGGAGATTGACGTCAGCCTGACGTTGGGTGTTGACGTCTACCAGATTTTCATTTCCAACCAAAATGCAACGTCTATCCAACGTTGTATCACGTAAGTGTCCAACATCTATCTGACGTTATAATGACGTCCTGTGCAAGCTGGAAAGTTTCAAGTCAAATCAAGTCAGTGGTTTACCTCAGCGGTTCTCATTCCTGATCCTCAGGAACCCCCTGACAGAATGTTTTAGATGTCTCTCTATATAAAACACCTGATTCAACTCCTCTGCTAGTTACCTTAGATAGCAGGAGAGCAGATGAAAACCTTTGAATCAATGTTAATAATGGTTGATTTGCCAATGCAAATGGAATTGAATCATTATCACTTTTGCACCTGAAATTAATGTTGAAACCACTTTTATTGTGATCAGTGTTTGCTTTAGTTGGGGTCTAAATACTTAACCTTCATTATATGAATCCTCTTTCAAACATTAGTGTTTTAGAAATAACACTTGTTTGTCAATAAAGAAAGAGATGGGGAAGAGTAGTTAGAGTAGCTCTTATAATGTTTATTCGGTCTTTAAGTCAATTAACAAAAACTTAAGATAATTTGATCAATTGCAATGCATCCTGGGAATCATGAATGAGTTTTGTACTATGATGTCACCCAGCATGCATTGCGGCACGAAGTATTCTTCTGTTGGTTGTCACCATTGTTGAGTTTCATACACTAATTCATCATTTCTTTGTGTGTTAATTTTCTTGTGCGGTTTAATCGTTTGAAAATGTATTTTAGAAAATTACTACGAAATGTTAGTAAGATTATGGATTAAATCTCATATTATGCATTAGAAAATTGATCATCCAACATTTGGACAACAATGAATCACACTCATGATAAGTGAAACTTTTCACAGCTGATTTCATTGGATTTGCGTTTTCTTTGTCAATTTAAACAGTGTGTTAAGACACGTTTGTAATGGCAAAATTCATCCATCGTATTTGTAATAATTAAGAGTCATGATCCCAACTAAAGCAAACACTGGTCACAATAATGGTGGATTAATTAAATTTCAACATGACTTGCAGGTGCAAAAGTGATATCAGTCCAACACAGTTATAGAAACCACCTAGACAACAATAGCACACTTAAAAAGATGTTGTAAAAACGTACATTCTGGCTTCTCCAGGGATGTCTATGCAAGGTCATCAACGATGTTGAAAAGACGTCTTCTGGATTTGCCTTTGTTTGCTGGGGGGTAAGAGCTAAACTCTGGACAACACTCTGCACGAGTTTATTAGAGGTGTTTAGTGCTCAAGTATTTCACTCAAGTTCATTTATCGAGCATCTTTATATATCTTAGTGTTTTTCCTTTTGGGAAATGTTGAACATTATGAAGCATATACAAGCATAGTTTAATCCAACACATATCATTAAAACATTTTTTTAATGTTTTTTACATGAAATACTTTAGTACATATAAAATCTATTATCTGACTTTTACTCAAGTAAAATGATTGTTGAGTAAATAACTTGAGTAAAAGAACGAACTTTCCCAGCTAGCAAAAAGTGTGTTCCATAAACCACTCCAGTCCACGTGCATTCCCACCCTGAATGTTTTGGATGTCTCTCTAAATAACACATGAACAAGTTAATGAGTTTAATCGGGTTGAGTTAAGGCATCAACTGTCACTTCATTATCTCATCAATGATGAAATAACCACAATCAGTGAAATAAAGCAGAAATAATAAGACGTCACCATAATAGTGTTTAGTGTTTCCTTTAGTGGGGGTTTCACCCTTGATTTATTATGGACATTTTGATGATAGTTGTAATAGTGTGTTTCTGAAGCACATTCAAAACATCTTGACAAAAGGTGATATGGATTGTTTCTCTTTCAGGTGGTAATTGTGATAGAGGACTTGACAGTTAAATGTAGATGTGTGTTCTTGTTGTATGATTCAGTGAGGTTAAATATTAGGTGAAGGATAATATTTTTTACTATTACAATAGTAGAAATATCACCTGAACAATTTAGACATCAAGAATCAGCTCATGAAACTCAACAAAAGAAAGCTTTCATGCTGCTATGCATTGTGGGTAACAGCCTAGAACAGAACTCCTCCATGACTCCCAGCATGCATTGCTGCATGAAGAAAAGATGCAACTCAACTTTGTCACCATTGTTGAGATTCATAAACTGATTCTTTATGTCTGGAAGTTTTAAACTGAAATAATCTTTTAAACTTTAAAATTTCTGCTGCTTCCATCTCAGCTGTTAAAACAGAGATGTAATCTGGGAAAACAGAAGTCTAATAAATATCACACCAGCACTCAAAGTTGTGCAAAATTTCCCATTAACAACAACTAAGATTACTTTCTCCTTCTTGGTAGCTATATTTGTGCTTCAGAAAACTTCCATAATAAATCAAGGGTAAAGCCCAACTAAAGGAAACACTAAACACTATTATGGTGACTCTTCTTATTGCTCATGTTTTCTTCAGTGATTGTGTTTGTTAACAGCAGCTGTTCATCATTACTGATTAATCATCACTTGATGTCATTAACTTGTGCATAAGTTCCATTCGGAGACATTTAAAATATTCTGTCAGGGGGTCCTGAGGACTGGAGTTGAGAACCACTGGGTTAATGAACGTCAAGAAACACATTGTTTAAAAACACACATTTGTGTGATACATTACCTGATATGTTGTCCCTGAACACACTCCCTCCATGTTTTTGCAGTGTACTTGAGTAAAAAGTAGCCAGAAATGCAATCAATAGTTATTGAAAGTAAAAATGTAACTTTATTTCATACAAAAATAGTGCTCCAGCCGACGTGTCCACCACTGTTAAATATTTTTAAGCTCGAATCTGCTCAACCAAACACCTTCCTCGCATGCGCACAGCAAAAACACGATCAGATGGAGGTATCTCTAGTGATATCAAGTCCAATTATTTTCCGAAAACCGGTTCTTTCGGACTGCTTGTTTTCTTGAGCCGGTAAAAAAAAAGTTGATTCGCTCCTTACGTCTTCACGTATAACAGTAACAGTTTTGCTCTTACCCTAACAGAAAGTCTCCATTGTGTTTCCAATGATATTTGGAAAATGAATGGCTGCTCACACATGAGCTGCCATATTTCTAATGCTATACATGCTTACAAATTAAAAAAATAATCCTTATAAGAACAACCCAATGAAGAAAATATCCGAGTAACACATTTTATTAACCACCAAATGGCAATGTGGGGCTCCATATCAATCAAAGTTTCTAAGCACCAACACAATGTGTTAAAGGGTCCTTACTGATTCAAAAGCTAAATGTGGCACGAAAATCAAAATGCATCAAGAGAGAAATTTTTTGATCATCTACCAACATCATTTGTTAAACCATTTCTCTTTATCAATACCAAGACAAGTATACTTTCAAAGCACAGGTGTGACATATTAAAAAAATCTAACATATCAAGGAAACATTGATCACCATGAGTGTGACTTTTTTTGCTGGGAACGTTCTTAAAACGTAAAAATTACCAGACAATTTGAATGTTTTAAGAATGTTTTCAAAATCATTATAAACCTCTAAGGAACCTTCTTATAACAATTTTTTGTTAGCTGGGTGATCACACTGTTGGGGGTTTATTCTTGAGATAACAACTGATTACATGATACCTTAAATATATTTGCAAATAATATATCAGGAAGCAATGATATAAGCAAACATGCTGATTTTTCTGCATTGCAACAATGTAAATCTGCCCTTACAAAAATTAACCAGGGGTTACTTTAAATCAAATTTTGAAAAATCAAGCGTAGTCTCAGTAGTGGCAAGCCACGTCCCAGCAAACAAAAGACGTCTTTGCTAAGTTGTTGGCGACGTTGGATAGATGTACCCTAAGGAGCCAGAATGAAAGTTTTTATGACGTCTTCTGAACGTCTGTTATTGAAGTCCAAGTGATCTCTATTATCACCTCTTTAATTGCGTTGAATAATTAATTTGCATCTGCAGTTAATGTTGAAGATTAATTAATCCACCATTATTGTGAACCGTGTTTGCTTTAGTTGTACTCGTAATACTTGACCAGCTCTACATGAATCCTCTTTCAGCATAGACTTGCAAGCAAGATGTTTGTTTGTCAGTAAAGAATGAAATGATGAAGAGAAATTTGAGGTGCTTTTGAAATATTTATAAAGTCATATAAAATGTCAAAGTATGGCTGGATACAACTAGATCCTACATGACAGGAGTAGGGTACTGTGTCTAGAAATGCACAAGGTTCTTGAAAGTCCTAAGATTATTTCTGTAACTTATCCGTGTGAAAACATCATGTCTCAAATGTGTTAAATTTAAATATCATTGCTTCTTGCATGTCTAAGGATGAAACATGCATATGACAATTAGTCACGAGCCACATGAGAATAAATTAGATTTTAATTTAAATATTTTGCAGCAGCTGTGACTCCACCTGATTCATCAGATCTCAGGATTGTGTTGCTGGGGAAGAACGGAGCTGAAATAAGTTCTGTAGGAAACATGATTCTGGGGAGAAAAGCATTTAAAGAGAAGAGCAGAGTGAGTGAAGTACAGAGAGGAAGAGTAGAAGACAGAAACATCTCAGTTATTGACACTCCAGGATTCTTTAACCCTCAACTGACTGATGAAGATATACAGAATGAAATGATGAGGAGTCTTTCTCTCTCTCATCCTGGTCCTCATGTCTTCCTGCTCATAGTCAGACCGGACACGTTCACAGAAGATGACGTGAGGAAGATTGTTAAGAAGATTGATGAAAACTTTGGAGCTCATGTGTTGAAGTTCACCTTAGCACTGTTTATTAGAGAACACATGACAAACAGAGAATGGATGGCCTTTTCACTTAGTGAAAAATTCAAAGAACTTACCAGCCATTTTAGAGGCAAATTCTATGTACTGAACAGTGAGAAGACAGATATTACAACATTTCTGGATAAAGTGGAAGAAATTGTAAAACAGAATGCAAATCAGCATTACAAAAATAACAACTACAACACGTTTCAAATAAAGAAAATACTTGAGCAGAAGGAGAAAGTTCAGGTGCAGCAAACAGGTGAGAACTAGAAAAATGTAGAAACTGGAAAAAATTTCATTAAAATAAAGCATTAAATCTTAATCAGCGTCTTTTCTCTTATCAGGGTCAAACCAGAGACTCTTGTCTACATCACAGGTAATGCCACCTGTGACCAGACAGCAAGGACATAAAGGTTTTAGTGTAATTCATGAGCTGCAGACAAGGTTTCAAGGTAACATTCACACAAGCATAATGATTATGTGCTTATCCGTAACAGACATGGCCTGCCACCAGGGCGCCTCAAGGCACCCATGCAGATAAACCCTATTTATATGTGATGCGACCTGCGGTGGACCTCCAACCCGTCCCACATCCAAGTGTGATGTCCTAAGCCACGCCCATGTCCAAAACTCCTTAAACGTACGCATGTTCAAAATGGCGCAACTTCCTGCCGGCAGTCTGGGGTTTTATAATATGAAATAATGCTATCTTTCGTTTTACTAATAGACGATTTCACGTTTGTAAATTATTTCTAGGGTGAATTTATTAAATCCAGGATAACCCTAAATTCGTCAGGAATGTCTAATATATGGAGCTGATTTTCGTCATCAAAATAGCCCGTATAACGCTGGAATTGGAAAAAGTTAAAAAAAAGTGTTAATAAAAACCATAATACCTTTCCTCATCCATTTATTTAAAGAGATCAAATAATAATTTTAGGATGTTTTACCCTATCCAAAAATGGTTCAAATTTTAATAAACAAGAACATCTTGGTATCATAAAAGTTACTCTTAACATATTTTTCTTTAATTCATAATAATGATTAAATTTCTTAAACATGTCCCACTTATAAGAGCCCAAACAAATAAGCTTGACAGTTCTCTATGCAGTAAGTAGAGTTATTACATAACTGTAATAGAGAAATAGTTTGTTTTGATAGATTTATATGAATTTTGTAACATGGCATTGATCTTAAGGCCTTCTTTATCAACAAAGTCTAATTAGGATATGTATCCAGGTCTTCAGATACTTAAAAATGGGTAAAGTAAAGACATGCTTCACATGAGAAGCATGTCCAAACATTTGAACAAATCAGATTAAATAAAATAAAATCAGACAATTAAAATCAGAGGATTTAATAAAATCACACAATTAAATCAAATTATTATTTTATCATGGCATGGACCTTAAACCTTGCTTTTCATTACAATTAGAAATGAATGTGTCCAGGTCCTCTGCAAAATGCGTAGGATGCTGAAAAACATTGACATGACATTTACGTTAATAAAGAAGGCACGTGTGAAGGTAGAACATTCATACCAACCACGTAACAACATTGATAGCAAAAGATTACGTGTGCCACGACACAATCCTTGTGAATTTACTGAAGCCATTTCTATAAAGCATACATAATATTAAATAAAAGTATTTTTGAAATTGCACGATTATTTTACTTGCCGATATAGCAATAATAATTAAATCACCATCACCTCACTTTCTGGATGCTTCTGCTTCCTTTTCGTCTTCTTCTTTTTGGTTATATTTCAGGTAGCACAAACAATAATGTCTTTTATCGCCTTCTACTTTCTTGGCGTCTTACTGCTTCATGCTAATGAGAATGAGATGTATTTTGACATGGGTGTGGCTTATGACATCACACTTGGATGTTGGACATCCACCGCAGCCTGCAGTGAGATTGTACTCTGTCGCACAGGGACGTTTCACGACTATATAAAAAGTCAAATGTCCGTTTATGTCAATATCGGGTTTCATTAACGAATTATTCCATAACATCATGTCTATCATCTTTGAAAATATCTTGGCAAAATTCACTTGTTTATTGCTGTAAAATATCTAAGAATTTTGGCAAGCTGATGTTTAAGGACATACCAAGCAGAGTTCTCCCTTAAATATGCATGGGGTGATCAAAAGTTCATACACTATGCCAATAATAAACAACGGAAAACTTGCTTCACTACTTACTAGTTGATGTCCTTTTATAGGGTTACATTTGCTACATTTGTCTCCTTGTGTAGTGATGCAGTGCTCTTAGTTCCTGACAGACCTCTCGTTCTTTTGTTCTATTAAATGTTTTTATGTTTTATTTATAGACTTCAACAGTAGGTCATGGTTTGAAAATGACTTTTACTTGTGATACTCGACTGTTATTTATTTTATTTAACTTTAAAATGGCTTTTCTCAAAAATCCGTTCTTGAAAACCATAGGGCTCAGAGGACTTCAGATAACCATAACTTTTGTTACATACAACACTACAACACAGCAAGCAAAAATGTGTTCCTTAGACATTTATTAGACCACTCCAGTCCAAGTGCCTTCCCGCACGGAATGTTTTGGATGTCTCCCTAAATAACACATGAACAAGTTAATCAAGAGTTAAATCAGGTTGGGTTTAGGAATAAATCATCACTACCATATCTCATTAATGATGAACACCTGCTGTTTAGAACCACAATCACTGAAATAAACCTTGAACAATAATCAGCCATCATATGGTTTCAAATTCTGTTATATGTAAAACTTCACCATGTGATGGGTTTTTCCCGATCACATCACATATATCTTTGCAGTGAAGGAGGGTCTCTCAACTTCAGTCCTCTGTCTTCCCCACACAAAATGTTTTAGATCTCTCCATAGATAACATAACTTAACATTAATTGTGCATGTGTTATTTAACGACACATCTAAGGCCCTGTCTATGTGGTTTTGCCGTTCATCCACACCAGTGGCGGCTGCTGATCTTTTAAAGAGGGGAAGCTCATTTTCAGCCTAATGGCTATGCCAAAATCAGGTCGACAATATTAGCACTGTCTGCCATCGTGTGCAGTTTGCTAGCTGGCTAGTTCAGACTATATGAATTAATGAACAAACGATCTAATATATATATATATATATTTAACTCAACGGGAGGAAATGTGGGAATTATGTTAAACTGAAACAATGAATGTGGTGTGAAATTGTGTGAAATATACGATGAAGGTTGCAGCAGTTTGTCTTTCGACTACACATGCAAAATCCGCGATGGGACTGAGTTGGAAATGGAGACACAGAGTGATACGCGTCATAATCTGAAGACCACGCCCACACCAACCGTCTCTTTGCATTGCGAGAAGCCGCCGCCTCCTTGTCATTTATGATTTATAAAAAAAAAATAAAAAATGTCTAAAAGCTGATATGTGACAATGTGTATAGCAAACAAGCTAAAAAAAAACAAGAAATACGTTTTTATAAGCTGTCGACCCCAAAAAACGAGCGTTTTAGGACATAAAAGTGGATTAAAAAGAGATGACAGACCCTCCAATCATCACGCAGACGCTCGGAGTCCGGGCCAGCCCACTCCTCCATTCATCCCAGAGACGCTGAGCGTCCGTGGGCGGGACATAATCGCAGCATTATCCAATGACCGTCTTGTTTCTAAGCACTGAAAAAAACTGTTTAAAGCAGCCCCATTGAAGTCAATGGACGCTGGGCTTCAACAGAGTAATGCACTGTACGCTACGGGAATGAATGAGAAGGAAATCCAGTCAGCCGACCTAAGTAGCTGATTCTGAACGAAATTGTTTTCGTTCGAGATGAACGTGTTTAGCATTTTTAGTCAATAACATATTAGTACCCGTAGTGCAAAATGTTAACATAAATGTTTTTTGATTTCTATTTCATTTTTTGCACATTAAACTTGAGAATGGTCAAATATATGTACTAGTTAACATTTTATTGACTAAATGCGTTAACACGTTCATCTCGAACGAAAACAATTTCGTTCAAAATCAGCTACTTAGGTCGGCTGACAATTTCTTCTCATTCATTCCCGTAGCGTACAGTGCATACTCGTTGAAGCCCAGCGTCCATTGACTTCACTGCTTTAAACAGTTTTTTTCAGTGCTTAGAAACAAGACGGTCATGGATAATGCTGCGATTATGTCCCGCCCACGACGCTCAGCGTCTCTGGGATGAATGGAGGAGTGGGCTGGCCCGGACTCCGAGCGTCTGCGTGATGATTGGAGGGTCTGTCATCTCTTTTAATCCACTTTTGTCCTAAACGCTCGTTTTTTGGGGTCGACAGCTTATAAAAACGTATTTCTTGTTTTTTTTTAGCTTGTTGCTATACACATTGTCACATATCAGCTTTTTAGACATTTTTTTTTTTTTTTATAAATCATAAATGATTCTCGCAATTAGACGCGTATCAATTTCCAACTCAGGCGGATTTTGCATGTGTAGTTGCTGGAGTGTCGGTGAGACTTTTATGTGACAATGAAGAAAATATTGAACAATTTCACAAGAACTAATTTTATTCCCACCCTCTTTTCTGAAAGAAAATTATTATATTCATTACATTTTCCTAACTCCTTACCTGCAGAAACAAAGTTCAAAAATTCAAACAACAAAGGCAAGTCCAAAAGACGTCTTTTCAAACATCGTGATGACGTTGCATAGAGACGTCCCCTGAGGACCCAGAATGTAAGTTTACAACGTCTGTATAATCTTCTGAACGTGTGCTATTGTTGTCCAATTCTCTATAACTGTGTTGGACTGATATCACTTTCTACCTGCAATTCATGTGAAAGTAATTAATCCACCATTATTGTGATCAGTGTTTATTTTTTTAATAATATAAGTTGTAACAATAAATTAATGTTGGGTGTAGTGGTGTCTTAACACACTGTTTTAAATGACCAAAGAACTAAGTTACAATAAATTCAGCTGAGAACATTTTCTCTGACGTATTCTCAAGTGAGTGCACAGATATTTTCTAATGCATAATATGAGATTAGGACATGAATTTCTAATGCAAGCAAAACACCACAGAGACATGATGCCATAAAACAACAATGTGTTATAAACAGAAGAATCTTTGCATGATGCATGCTGGGTGCTTCTTCATCAGATTCCCATGCATTGCAATTGATCTAATATCTTTTATGTCACCATCATATTGAACAATAATTCAATTCAGCATGTATGTTTGTTATTTATCTGACAAAATTTTGTATATTATAATATAGATTAATTTTAATTAGCTATAGAAGACCATGCGCACTATGCAGCTATTTCTGTATTCAATGTATAGGATAATGCAACAAAAGTATCTACCAAATGCATAGATAAAATAAAAATCTTCACAAAAATTATAAAAGCAACTCCAACTTCTCCTCATCATCTCTTTCTTTATTGAAATACAAGTGTTAATTCATGTGAACTAATGTCCATGAAAGATCATTAAACAGTAATTGAAAGTCAAGTATTAAGAGCTCAACTAAAGCAAACACTGATCACAATAATGGTGGATGAATTAAATTTCAACATGAATTCCAGGTGCAAAAGTGATATCAGTCCAACACAGTTATAGAGATCACTGGACAACAATAGCACACGTTCAGAAGACGTCATAAACAGACGTTGTAAAAAGTAAATGTGTTATCTTCTGAAGGGAGTTCGTATTTATAAAAAAATTAAAAATACTTTACACGGTAACACATCAAAAACTTTTAAACAAATAAACATAACAAAAATGTTATGGTGGATAGGGATGGTTTTTTTTTGTCGCCCCACATCACGTCAAGGCCTTTGGTCTTTTATGGTTCCCGCTCTTTTCACTTTACAAATGCCTGGTAATGTCATTATGTAATATTAACACAATAACTTATTATAGTCATTTGCACATTTTCCACACTTTAGTGTGTTAAAATGACATTTGAGTGTATCACACATTAACCCAGCAAGCAAAAAGTGTGTTCAATAGACCACTCCAGTTCACGTGCCCACCCTGAATGATTTGGATGTCTCTCTAAATAAGACATGAACAAGTTATTGTATTAAATCAGGTTGAGTTAAAGCATCAATTGTCACTTCATTATCTCATTGAACACCTGCACTGCAAAAACTGATGCAAATAACACATGTTGTGTCAAATTTAACACAATATGTGTGCAAGCCAATTTAACATACAAATAGTGCCAAGTAATTTAACACACAAATGTGTGTTTTTATACAATTCCCAGCAGGCAAAAATGTGTTTCTTGACTTTCATTTGACGGTTTTAGACCGCTCCAAGTCCACGTGCCCACCCTGAATGTTTTGGATGTCTCTCTAAATAACACATGCACAAGTTAATGAGTTAAATCAGGTTGAGTTAAGGAATCAATCATCACGTGATTATCTCAATAATGATGAAATAACCACAATCAGTGAAATAAACCAGAAATAATAAGACGTCGCCATAATAGTGTTTAGTGTTTCATTTAGTGGGGTCTCACCCTTGATTCATCATAGTAAATTTAAAATAGTGTGTTTCTGAAGCACATTAAAAACATCTCGACAAAAATCATTGTAAAGGGTGATTTCAGGTAGATAAATGTTGATATGTTTTGTTATTGTATGACTGCATCTCAACTATATCACCATTGTTGAAATTCATAAGCTGTTTCTTGATGTCTAGAAGTTTAAACTATAATAATATTTTCAACATTTAGATTTCTGCTGCTTCCATCTAAGCTGTTAAAACAGAGATGTAATCTGGGAAAACAGAAGTCTAATAAATATCACACCAGCACTCAAAGTTGTGCAAAATTTCCCAATAATGATGTTTCGCTCGTGAATTAATCGTTCTTTTTGAACGAATCTTTAAAGTGAACGAATCGTTATTATTCACTAAAGGCAATGACTCATAATTCTTGTTCACTGAAATCTGGCTCATTGGCATAAAAGAGTGTCTAAAGCACGGGCCAATGGCGTTCGAGTGTGAGCTTTGACAGAGCATATGATTGGTTGAATCTACTGAACGAATAAGCCTTTCACTGAACGACGAACGAGTTTGTGTTTGAGTTTGAACGAGGAGTCAAAGGACCCGCGGATTCTCGTTCATGAACGACATGATCAGTCATGCTTGAACAAAATGACCCACTGAATGTGAATCTGCATCTGAATCTGTTACGTCTCACTCGTTCGTGAACAAATTGAACGAACTGGTACATGTCATTCATGATTCAGGAACGGTCGGTCATTTAGCATGTGAGTCTCGTTCAGCAATCAGCAGAAAGTGGATGCAAAGTGCAGTTACAGAAGGCTATAGTGCACGCTTGTTTATTTAAAATACATAAACTTCACGTTTAACATAATCCTAGATTAATGAATGTGTAAATGATCAAACAATTAACTTTTTAATTGTGCAGAAAAAAATGTGCTGTTAAGCTGAACCACTTAACTAGATTTATTGTATTGATTTAATGAGTAGATTAGAGGCAGGTTTTAATAAAGCTTGTAATCAGTTTATATGTTAATTAAATTAAACAACATAACAACTCTTTTTTGAAACCTGCTGACCATTATTATAGAAATGGTCACTGAACGAATCAGTGAACGAATAATTTTGGTGAATGAACTGAAAAAGAACAAATCACTCAAATTAATCATAATACCAATCGCTATTTCCCAACAACAACTAAGACTACTTTTTCTTTTCTTGGTAACTAAGAGAACTTCCCATAATAAATCAAGGGTAAAGCCCAACTAAAGGAAACACTAAACACTATTATGGTGACTCTTCTTATTGCTCATGTTTTCTTCAGTGATTGTGTTTGTTAACAGCAGCTGTTCATCATTACTGATTAATCATCACTTGATGTCATTAACTTGTGCATAAGTTCCATTCGGAGACATTTAAAATATTCTGTCAGGGGGTCCTGAGGACTGGAGTTGAGAACCACTGGGTTAATGAACGTCAAGAAACACATTGTTTAAAAACACACATTTGTGTGATAAATCACCTGATACAATTTATGTGTTATAATGGCTTCCACACATATTGTGTTAAATTTGGCACAACATGTGTTGTCCCTGAACACACTCCCTACATGTGTTAAAATTTGACACAACATGTGTCATTTTTAACACATCAGAGTTTGCAGTGTAGAAACACTGGTATGAATAAGGACTGCACGGACTGTATGTGTGGGGGTTGTTATATACTGTGATACTCAGACAAAATGTATTAATTTGTTCCCTTCAAGATCATTTAAAAAATGTCTATGTACTTTAGCATCCTCCCATTACAACTGATTTTAAATTTAATGAAATTTTTATTTTAGGAGCAAAAGAAAATGCTGTGGACATAGTTAACAACAAAATTACATTAAGGAATCAATTCAGCCAACATCAGAAATTCGAGGCTCAAAACAGGACACCGAATGTGACTGAACACACAAGTATGTACCAATGTAATGTTAATGTTAATATTGACATAAAACTGGGCCTGTATTCACAAAAAAAGTATCTTACCACTAACACATCTCCTACCCTGCAAACAAAGGCAAGTCCAAAAGACGTTTTTTCAACATCGTTGATGACGTTGCATAGACGTCCCTTGAGGTGCCAGAATTAAGTTTTTACAACATCTCTTTATGAGGTCTTCTGAACGTGTGCTATTGTTGTCCAGTGATCTCTATAACTGTGTTGGACTGATATCACTTTTGCACCTGCAATTCATGTTGAAATTTAATTAATCCACCATTATTGTGATCAGTGTTTGTTTTAGTTGGGCTCTTAACCCTTTTTACAAATAAGTTGGATGTACTTTGCCATTACAAATGTGCCTTAACACACTTTTTGATTCAATGCTTGTGCATTTGATAGCCACAGCACTCACATCAGTCATGTATGATTTTGTTTTATCTAACAAAACTTTACTTCATAAATATTATAAATGCAACTCTGACTTCTCTTCACCAACTTATCTTTATTGACAATAAAACACTATTGCCTGAAAGAGGGTCCATGTAATGAAAGTCAAGTATTAAGACCCCAACTAAAACAAACACTGATCACAATAATGGTGGATTAATTACATTTCAACATGAATTGCAGGTGCAAAAGTGATATCAGTCCAACACAGTTATAGAGATCACTGGACAACAATAGCACACGTTCAGAACACGACTTGAACAGACGTTGTAAAAACTTACATTCTGGCTCCTCAGGGGACGTCTATGCAGCGTCATCAACGATGTTGAAAAGACGTCTTTTGGACTTGCCTTTGTTTGCAGGATAAATAGCAGAGCTAACCTGTTGTAAAAGCATTTTCTCAGCACAAAACGACGTGGAAGTCTCTCTTTTTAGTTTTATTAATGAATTAAAATAATAAATAGCATTTTGGAACTTTTGTGACACGTGTTTGAGGTCATTACGGTTGGAGATAGGACATTTAAACTGGGATGTTCCCTACCCGAATTTAGAATGACCACCTGGCCAACCCCTTATTTACACTTCACGCATTAGTGCGGCATGTTGCGGCTCTGACGTGGCCACTCTAGTCAACGCTTTTGTTAAAACCAGCCGTGTTACTGATTACTGAATATATATAATAATAATTGTAAGTACAAACCAAATTAAAATGAGGGACACTTTTTATGAATTGTAAAGAGAAGCGAATAAGTCATCACAAGTCTGCTGTACTGCGTGAGTTTGCTATTTACCCCGTTACCTTGTTTTAACTGTTGAACTGGAGTGTTGCCTGTTGCTAGTTAAGATTATTTGAGCTTTTTTATTTAATCATCCGTTGACTGATTGTTTGAGCTTGTTCATTTAATGATTTGTTGACTGATTGCTAAGTTGTTAGCGTTTTTGTTGCGTTGGTACTGAATTGAAGTTGTCGTTAGCCGCTCGTTACGGCTTGACATAAGTTTGCACTTAAAAGCATCAAGCTAGTTGATCGCTGTTTGATCCCTGGCCCATTCAAGTCGTTCAGACTTTGTTTTGCTTATCGAGAAGTTTTTAATTAATATTTTATCATATAGTCTAAAAGGACAGTTGTGATTGATTCTTTGCTGAAACCGTTTTTGTTGTTGAAACGTGTATATATATACATATACATTTAAATGTTTTACTTTATATACATTTAATTGTATATGAGCATTCCAGTGTACAGTGTAAAATGTGTATCTTCTGAGGCAGATTGTGAGTTGGTCTTAGTGACTTAGGAGTCCTCTTGACTGCCCCTAACTTTTCACAGATTCAGGTTCTGATTAAGTGCTAAAATGCTTTGTGGAATACTCTGGAGTTCTAGGACTGACACACATTATTAAAATAAACGTTGTGAGAAGACTTTAAGTCATAAGATTTTTTGTGAACACAAGTCAACATCACTTTTTCACCTGCAAAAAATATTGAAAAATTGTGTAATTAAAAGTTTCCATTATTGTGATCAGTGTTTGCCTCAGCTGAGTTTCCTGACTCTTGTATTTAAAAATATTTGCAGGTGGAAAAGATATATTGATTTCATGTAATTAACATCGACAAATCAAACAGTTTTTATATTGTTTTAATGCTTTCTTTCTGCTATCTGGGTTATCTAATCTTTATCTAATCTAATGTTTTTAAATTATGACAAAACCAGTATATTTTTATTTGATTTTCAGTGAATTCATCTAAACTGCGGATTGTTCTGGTGGGTAAAACTGGAGCAGGAAAGAGTGCAACAGGAAATACTATACTGGGTAGAGAAGCGTTCATCGATCAAACCTGTCCAATTGCCGTCACTAGAACATGTCAGAAAGAAGTCGTATTGTCTCCAAAGCAAATCGCGGTGATTGACACTCCAGGAGTATTTGATACATCAATGAATCCAGATGATCTAAAGTCAGAAATAATGAAGTGTATCTACTTGTCTGTTCCTGGTCCTCATGTGTTTCTGCTGGTCCTCAGACTGGATGTGAGAATCACAGAAGAGGAGAAAAACACAGTGAAGTGGATTCAAGAGAACTTTGGAGAAGATGCTGTAAAATACACTGTCATTCTGTTTACTCATGCTGATGCAATAAAAGGGTTATCATTATATCAATACATTGCACAGAGTTCCTATCTACAGGCATTGATTGACAGCTGTGGAGGCAGATATCACTCATTCAACAATGAGGACAGGAAGAACCGGTCTCAAGTCATAGAACTGCTGGAGAAGATTGAGAAGATGATGTTGGACAATGGAGGAGATCATTACACCAATGAGATGTACCAGGAGGCTCAAAAGAAGATAACAATAGAGACATTCTGTAAGTGTGTTTGTAAATGTGTCTTTTTTTGTAAAAAAAAAAAAGTAATACAATTAATAACACCACGATAATGCAGTATAAAAAAGCTCATCAGTTTCATTGTATATTGTACTAAAGGCAACAATTAAATGAATTCTTCACATGATTATTTCACATAATTATCTAGCTATTTTCAATGTCAGGGTTTGTTTTTTAAATTCAAACAGGGTCAAGGAAACCTAGGTTTTTCATGCTGGGTAAAAGTGGATCAGGAAAAACTGCTACAAGAAAAAACATTCTGAGACAAGAGCGTAATTCACCAAATTCAGCGACTACGATCTGTGAACCACACGAAGCATCTGTGAATGGAAAGATCATTAGAATAGTTGACACACCAGGATTGTTTGATGCATCAAATAAGAAAACGAAGAACATGACAACAGTAATAGCTGAAATAAAGAATTTTGTCTCCATGTGTCTTCCTGGTCCTCACATGTTTCTGGTGATCATCAAACTGAATTCCAGATTAACTGACGATGAGAAGAATGCAGTGAAACTGATTCAGAAAAACTTTGGAGAAGATGCTGTACAATTCACCATCATTCTGTTCACTCATGCTGATGTGCTGAAGGGTAAAACATTAGACGAATACATCAAAACAAGTCCAGATCTCCAGACACTTATAAAAAGTTGCGAGTGTAGATATCATTTATTCAGCAATGAAGACATGGAGAACTGCTCTCAGATCATACAACTGCTGGAGAAGATTGAGAAGATGGTGGTGCACAATGGAGGGAAGTTTTACACTGACGAGATGTATCAGGAGGCTCAAAGAAGGATAGAAATAGATACATTCTGTAAGTGTGTTTGTGAATGTGTTTTATTCTATGTTTGACAATATTTGGGCTTTAAAACATAACACCATCTGAATCAGCTCAGTTTATTGTGTTAAAATACCTTGTCTATTTAATCTACCTGATTAGTAATTGCTTGAAATTTCTTTTTTTATTCTGATTGACAGGGTCAGAGAAACCCAGGATTGTGCTTTTGGGTAAAAGTGGATCAGGAAAAACTGCTTCAAGGAAAAACATTCTGAGTCAAGTGTGTCGTTCACCAGATTCACCAACTACAACTTCAGAACAACATGAAGGAAATGTGGATGGAAAAAACATCACAATAATTGACACTCCAGGAGTGTTTGAAACACCAAAGAAGTGGAAAGCTGGAATAGAGAACTGTGTCTACATGTCTGCTCCCGGTCCACATGTGTTCCTGCTGGTCATCAGACTGGATGAGAGAATCACAGAAGAGGATAAAGACACAGCAAGGTGGATTCAGAATAAATATGGCGAAGATGCTTTAAAATACACCATCATTCTGTTCACTCATGCTGATGTGCTGAAGGGTAAATCTGTAGATGAATACATCCTGGAGAGTTCAGATTTTCAAGCACTGGTTAACAGCTGTGAAGGCAGATATCATTTATTTAACAATGAGGACAGAAACAACCATAACCAGGTTGCAAAGCTGCTGGAGAAGATAGAAGCATTATCAGAGTCCCATAAATGGATGTACTACACAAATGAGAAGTTTGAAAAAATATTAAACACAAGTAAAGCGTTAAGAAAGTTTAAAGAAGTAGCAGGAACAGCAGCTTTAATGGTTGGAGGTGTAATTGTGGGAATAGCAGGGTTGGCTGTATCACCACTGTTAGCAGTCGGAGGAGGTTTATTAGCAGCTGGAGCTGCAGCAACGGGAGAGTTCGATGACGAAGAAGAGGAAAATTAGATAAGCACACTTTTGTTAATAGTTTTTAGACATTTTAACCCTGCAAGCCTGTGTGGCACTTTACGGGCCCACTCAGTGCTAGCCTTAGGGCCCCTGGCCAAACGTTGGCCCCTTAGTACGGGCCCTGCAGGGCAGCTCTTACTTAGCCCCCACTGTTGATTTGTTTAAACTTTGATTACATTTGGACTTGATATTAATGTTGTAAAAATTTTGAAATTTCAGCAAACCATCGTTATTGTGATCAGTGTTTGATTTAGTTGGGCTCTTGACTCTAAACCTTCATTAAGTTCATTTCCTTTTGGTTCTAGAGATGACGTTTAATTAAAACACTTATAAATTGAGTCAAGAGCCCAATTAAATCAGACACTGATAATAACAATGATTGTTTGATGAAATAAAAAAAATCAACATTAATAGTGAGTACAAAAGTGAGCAACATTTCAACAAACAAAATTTGACAAACTTTATTGACAAACAAGTGTTATTTCTAAAACTCTATTGTCTGAAAGAGGATTCATATAGTGAAGGTCAAGTATTAAGTGCTTAACTAAAGCAAACACTGATCACAATAATGGTGGATTCATTAAATTTCAACATGAATTGCAGGTGCAAAAGTGATATCAGTCCAACACAGTTATAGAGATCACCTGGACAACAATAGCACACGTTCAGAAGACGTCATATACAGACGTTGTAAAAACTTACATTCTGGCTCCTCAGGGGACGTCTGTGCAACGTCATCAACGACGTTGAAAAGACGTCTTTTGGACTTGCCTTTGTTTGCTGGTAAAACATTATAAGAGCAAAATTACACAATAGCATGTTGGCTATTTGCTCACACTTAAATAAGGTGGTGGTTGTTTAAACAAGATAACATTTGCACATAATCATAACAAATAAAGGTTTAACTGATAAATAAGATTATATATTAAATGATATAGCTGAAATGCATATTTGTTATGGTACTATTTTTAATTGTCTTTGTATTTTTGCTATGGACTTATTACTAATTCTTGTTAATGTTTCTGAAATACAGTTTTTTTATATGTTAACCTGACAAATTACATATTCCTGTACAACGACAAAAAACAGACAAGGAAACAGTATATTTGGGATGTCTGGTGTTTAAGAGTGATTGTTATTGTCTTTAATCATAGTTCATTCAACACTCATCGGTAATATAGCATGATATGTTTATATGTAAGTTGATCATCACAGCGTTTTGTATTGAACTCATCACAGGTGAAAGTAGATTAAAGCTATTGAATCATTGTTGGAAAATTTGACATTTCAATAAACTACCATTATTGTGCTTATTGTGCAAATTGATTTTTATTTTGTCAGTTTCTTGTGTCTAATTACATTTACATTTAGTAATTTACCAGACGCTTTTATCCAAAGCGACTTACAAATGAGATTTGTAAGTCGCTTTGTTGTTTGTTGAGATTTGTTGTTGTCAAGCTGTAATACAATCAAGAAGCTCTTGGCTGAATTATATGGTATGGATCATAAATGTAAATGTGCACCTCTTGGACCATATGCAGAGTTTATACGTTTTGAAGAAGCAGCAAGTGTTAAAACCTGTTCGCATCCATATTGCTCTGACCCACAGTTTCACAGTCTTGCTCACGTCTGAGTCACGTGACGCATTAAGTTACATTAAGGTACAATACACACAAGAGAGCTTACTTTTTAAACACAGTTTAGACTATTTATAATTAACAACTCTCTTGAAACATTGCATTTAATTACATTTTTAAATGTGCATGAACTTCAAACATGTATTCATGTAATCAACGATAATCATCATAACATGTCTTGAGACATTTACACTGTAACTAGGCTTAAGCCCTGTCCAGGAAACCGCCCCTTAGTGTTTATATAATTCTCACTCAGAGTGTTAAAAAGTAACACTGGAGCAGAGTTAAAGTTGTGTTTATGTTATGTAAGGCAGTGGTAAAGTTAAGCTTATTGAAATAATATTTGTGTTTGATCCATTCGTAACTGATGTTGAGATGTGAGTCACAGTTATAAAAGTAAAGAAATAATACAATTAGGTAAAATATGCTGCCTCACTTAGACCCCAACAGTCATCACACGAACCTCAACAATGGTGATAATCATCAAACTAATTCATATAGAGAAAATACAACAATAATTGTGGTTTGTTAAAATCTTAAGTTTTTTCTACATTCATTTCAGATGCAAAAGTATTGATTCAATAGTTTTCTTCTGCTCTCTTGCTAACTAAGGTGTTTTATATAGAGAGACATATAAAACATTCTGTCAGGATGCCAACAAAAATATTTCAAAACAAAATAAAGAGACTTGGTTCTTTTTGTAGCAATTTAATGTGCTGATTTAGCTTTTAATGGACAAATATTTCCAATTACGAATGAGATATTATTACATGCAAAAAAAAACATTTCTGATCCCCTTTTCTCATAAAGCTGCTGGTGAATTATCCTATTTCAAAATTCAGCAAAAGCTGTAAAACAAAAACAACTGTGAAGTAATGAATTCTGACTGAAACATCTGTATTTTTACAGTTTTTGCTTGTCATTTCGAAAAAAAGTTTTTTTGCTGTAGTTGAACATAATCCATTGTGTGAACAACGTGGGCCAAAGTTCATGGGCCAAATAAATATCATATTATAAAATGCATCATTTATTAACATGAAACATTCCATGAACTTGACAAAAGATCAACAAAACAAGAATATCAAGTGATTCTTTTTATTTTAGCTAAAACACATATTACTAATATGTACCTTTTGAGACCTTCTTCACAGAAAGTTTCAAGCAATCTACCTATCACTTTCGTGAAACTATCGCAGCAAGTTCTGCACAATTACAATTCGACAAACTTTCTGTTTTTTTGTTTGTTTCTTCATCACCATCATCACATTTGCTGCCATTCCAACCCATTCTGTATTAAAAACATACAGTATTAGGAATATTTATATAGTATATATATTCATTTTTTCAGTATTTTAATATTCAAACCCCTTGTGTTTAGTGCGTATGTGTGGTTTCTGCAGTTCTTAATTTTTTTACGTACATTTTACAAAATTTTCAGTGAATCATGATTTTTCCATAAAATCGTTCTTACGCACATTACACATACAAATTTGTGCGTATGCATGCTATGCGGATAAGATCCAGTATGTCCACCCAATTCTAACTACTTTTTAAAGGTTTATTACACCCACATACTACTTTATTTCTTATAACTAAACCTAATTGCTAACAGCTTAATGTTGAGTCATTATTGCGACTTACTAGCATAATAATATCACATAAAACAAACAATAAATCATGGTATAGCCTGCTCAGTCACTAGATTAATCACATTCACATATTCACAAAGATAACATACAAAGGAAAAACTAATGACACAGAAAGGAACTTAAACACATTTTTGGTCACCATGCAGTGCAGTGTTCAGATCAGTAGGAGTAAAACTGGTCTGATGAGTTAGTTATAATGTGTGAGTCATAAACAGACCCAGTTGAAATGCCACAACCCGTTTGACTACATTTAATTACTATGAATTTTAAAGGAAGGGTTGATCGTGGGGACGCTGTGTTGTCTGTTCGGTCTAGTTTTCTGGTCAGATTGACTGCTACTGTAAACAGTGTGGTAACAAGGTAATTTAATTTCATAGTATTTTCTGTCTTGTTAAGGTTATGTTTGTTATAAAGACAATATCCAAAAATTATTAATAATGTGGATTGTTTAATAGAATCATTCACAGAGTTTCTTTGACTACAGGATCAAACTGAATCAGGAAGAAACTCAGAGAGGAAGAAAATCACAAGGAAATGGCAGAAGCCCATAAAGGTCTGTTGAAATCAATGGATCATTCTTATCTTTGCTTGATACAGTTGACATTCAAAACTTTATTTATAGTAGTGTGTTGAATACCCTTAGCATGCCTTTACATTTTAAACGGATAAAATGTTTTGTATTTTAAGTTGTATATAGTATATTTAGTATAAAATAGAGTATAAATGGAGTTTGAGGGCAGAAAGGGTTTATAACTCAACTCAACTTACTTTTATTGTCACATCACCACGTGTGGTGAGTGAAAGTCTTGGGTGCGTACTCCATACAAAGTAGAATGCAGTTGGACAGACAACTGTATGACTTTACAGACTTCAGTGGCAGTATAGTGCAGACGAACAGTGCAACTGTACAAAAAAGACAATATACATAATACACATATGGACAGTATGTACACAATATACACATTAGACGTTGAACATACACATTAAATATGCAGGTGTACACATAAACGTGTATGTATAATGGATCAACCATGTAGTGCACATAGTGCAGATAACAAGAGGAATTGAGAAACACTGGTTAAAAACATTATTCAGTTTCTTAACATGTGTTGTGTTTGTTTTCATTTCATTGACGCACAGTAATTCCATCTTTCTTTACTGTGTTACAGACTTGAGGATCGCATTACTCGGCCCAGTTGGATCAGGGAAGAGTTCAGTTGGAAACACCATCCTGGGCAGAAACTGGTTTAGAGTGAATTTCTCTCCACGTGCTGTCACTCAGATCTGTGAAAGCAAAAAAGGGGCAGTGAATGACAAGACCATCACGATCATCGACACTCCAGGACTGTTCGGCACATCAAAACAAGCTGAGATAAATGAAATGATGAACTGTGCTAACATGTCTTCTCCTGGTGTTAATACTTTTCTGTTGGTCGTCAAACTCGGTGTTAGATTCTCAGAGGAGGAGAAGAATATTATGGAACGGATTCAACATTATTTTGGGGACGATGCTGCACGCTACACCATCATTCTCTTCACTCATACTGACCAACTGGATGGTGAACTTTTAGAAGAATATATCAGGGCTAGTACTGATCTTCAGACACTTATTTACAGATGTAGGGGCAGATATCATTCGTTCAATAATATGGACCGAAACAACAGAGATCAGGTCAACAAGCTGCTGCAGCAGATAGATCAGATGGTAGAGAGCAATGGGAGATGTCACTGTACTGTTCAGAGATTTAGAACGGGACAGTTATCTAGACAACAGGAAGATTTCTCTTCTGTAATAAAATGTGTATTGGTGTGTGCCGTACTGCTAGTCGTATTTGTTTCCTTTTTCTTCAGAGGTAAAGTACAGTAAGGTTCCCTCAAGTGTTGACCTCAGTATGACTTTCAGAATGATACGTGTGATACAAAAGGTTATTCTTGCAGTTCAACACAGCAACAAGAGCTTGTAAACTATTGAATGGGATAATGCTCCAAAACGCAATAATCTGTCATGTAAAATATGTATCAAATTAGTTCGTATTGACATCATAAAGTTGCTGGAATTGTGTATTTAGAAAAAAATGTAAATAAATACAAATAACATAGTATTTAAGTTCAACATTGCGTAAATAAATACCCCAGAGGCAATGGTCAAGCTTAAAAGAAATGCAGGGGACGATGTGGAAAATTGTTTGTGTGTATGAATCTCATCAATGGTGACAATACTCAAAAGAAAGCATTATGCTGTAATGAATGCCCAGTTAACTTCATAGTCCACAACCCATTCATGACTCCCAGCATGCATTGCGGTTTATCTGCATTAACGTGATGATTGTCACCATTGATGAGGTTTTATGATGAGTGTTGATGTGTCAGCTAATGGCAAAAAAGTCTGCATTAATAAACCACAAAGGGGTTATCAGGACTATTTAAGTTCATTTTATACCATTTTTTTAATTGTTTTTCAGGAAACAAAAATCTAGAATGAAATACTGTTTGCATGAACTTATTCTTTAATTGTGATAAAGCATTACTAATTTCTTACTATGGTCATCAGGGCTAAAATGTTGGCCAGACATTTGCAAGATCATTCCTGCCCTTCTTTAGATGAATACTGTGAATGTACAAACAAGGAACTGAATTCAGCATTCTGTCCTCTCTAACTGAACCAGAGAGAATGCATTTAAAAGACTCTTACTATGAAAAACGTCTGAATGTTACTTGTCATATTCTCTGAACAGCGTTTGAATAATCCTATTTACTCAGTTTAATAATTATGGTGTACTATTGACTAATGAATCATAAGTAAACAATATATCTCATTGATGTTTTTTATCAATAGACACCATTAACATTGTCCTCAGTTTATTTATTGGGCACTGAAAAGATACACATACAGCCAGATCAGTCGATTCAACAAACACCTACAAAATCATTTCACAACATTTTCATTGACATGCCATAAGGCATGCTTAAATTGCATGTATATGAAAGTCAAGAGTCAACAGCCCAACTTAATGCTTTTGCTGGGTGTGGCCCAATGCCTGCAATGCCAGCAGTTTGGCAGCTGGATTTGGGCTGATTCTGGGGCGTCATGCATCCCGAGTTATTTCTACCGGCCTGCCGGATCTGGATCGAACTATTTGGCTACCTGAGTATTTTCCAACAGATGTTAACATATAATCAATATTACGGTCAATACTGGCATATTGTGAAACCCTGCTTATGGGCTAAATTATATTGCAAATGTTAAAATCAAACCTTAGAGAACATTATAAAATATAAGAAAACTGTTTATGACGTTTTCTCCTTTTCCTCTCTTTTTCTGTCCATACATTCTTAATAAATTGTACAAAAACAGTTGACAGCTTTAATACAATTAAATACAACAAACTATATTGACTATTGACATATTACCCTTTCTTCTTCAAAGGTATTTTAACTAACAAATTGTCCTGCTGTTTTTTTCACATTATTATTGTCGGTGATCAAACAAAACAATCAAACAACATTGCCCTTCTTCCTAACAATTCACAGTACTGATAAGACAAAATATAAAAACTAAAGGAGCTTTACCATCCTTTTCTAAAAGAGCACTCGCAACACTTTTCAATGAGCCAGTTCTCAATACATATGCTGTATCAGTACAATGGTAACCTCTTAAAACTGCCAGCACAACTAAAACTCTTTTAAATACTAAGAGACCAGAATTGAGAACCACTGGTCTAGGTTGAGTTTGATAAGTAAACATGCTGAACTCACTTATTTTTAGATGAGGTTCATGGACGTTCACACAAGGCTTCAGCATTCTGGTTAATGTTACTTTGGTCTCATGACTCTGAAAAATGTAAATACCTTTACTCATCGTGGTCATTTCTGTTAATAGGATGTTTACCAATTCATCCAGCGAGTCCATTAGTCGCTATAGCTGCAGCTGCTAAAACCCCTAGTAATAAAACCATCACCCCCTTTAACCAGTTGAATCTGTTTTCTTTTGCTTTCTGTTCTCTCTCACTGTCCATCTTCTGTTGAAATGTTATATACATCTCACTAGTACAATGTTTCCCTCCATTTCTCATCACCATCTTCTCAATCTTCTCCATCAGTTCTGTGACCAGAGCACGGTTCTCTGTGTCCTCATTGTTGAAGAAATTATATCTGTCTTCACAGTCCTTTATTAATGTCTGTAGATCTGAACTCGCTCTGATATATTCCTCTAATGATTTATTCTTTGTCTGATCAGCGTGAGTGAAGAATGATGATGGTGTGATGTGCAGCGTCTTCTCCAAACTTCTCCCGAATCCATCTCACTAAATTTCTCTCATCTTCAGTGATTCTCACATCCAGTCTGATGACCAGCAGAAGCGCATGAGGACCAGGAGCAGACATCTCTACACACTTCTCCATCTCAGACTTCAGTTTCTCTTCAGGTGTATCGAACAGTCCTGGTGTTTTCACTACTGTGATGTTTCTTCCGCACACTTGTGCTTTGTTGTTTCTCACAGGTCTCAGATGCCGACAGAAATCTCTTATTCACTGTAAACGCTTCTCTGCCCAGTATTGTGTTTGCAGTTGAGCTTTTAGCTGGTCCACTTTTACCCAGAAGAACAATCCTCACATCTGATCATGTCAAAAGAATAATTGTACATATTATTTATGATGCATGTGTATTATATTATTTATATTTGCAATGAAACTTATCACCATCTTTTAGGACGGTCGTATTGACAAAATGTGACTCATTTACCTGTTATTGAATGATTTTCTGGTTTTATATTCTCCTCTGAAGTCAAACATCTGTCTGCCGTGTCGTGTTCTTCCTCTAGACTGAGTTGAGATTTCTTCTCCATTCTGTCTTTGGCTTCTTGTGATTTCCTCCTCATCGCCTTCAGATAGATCTGAGCGGAAGGTTCTCTATCGTTCCTCTTCACCATCTCATCAATATTCTCCAAAAGATTGCAGATCTGCTTTTTATCGCTCTTGTTTTTATAATTTATCACGTAACATTTTTCCTCACAGAAGCTTAGAAGCTCTCTAGTTTTCCTCTCCAGTCTAAACTCGATCCATTCTCTTTTCGACATCGTCTGCTTCTCAGTAAACAGCACCATAGTGAACTTAAAAGCTTCTTTGCCGAAGTTCACCTGAATCTGTTTTAAGATCTTCACAACGTCGCGTTCTGTAAACGTGTCCGGTCTGACTATGAGCAGGAAGACATGAGGACCAGGATGAGAGAGAGAAAGACTCCTCATCATTTCATTCTGTAGATCTTCATCCGTCAGTTGAGGGTTGAAGAATCCTGGAGTGTCAATAACTGAGATGTTTCTGTTGTCTACTCTTCCTCTCTGTACTTCACTCTCTCTGGTTCTTGTCTCTTTAAATGCTTTTCTGCCCAGAATCATGTTTCCGATTGCACTTTTGCCTACTCCATTTTTTCCCAGCAACACAATCCTGAGCTCATGTGAACCAGCGATTCAACAGGATCTGTGAAACAAAAGCAAATAATTAATAATTTTCATCATTTTTGAATAATTATACAGCCCATGAACATACCATGTTATAACCTGAAAACCATGCTCATTACCAATGTGTGATATGGCTAAAATAGCACAGTAACCAATAGACATATCACAGATTCAGTGTTGAAAAATAAACTGACTGACAAACACTACAAAATGAATAAACACATGATATTTCAAAGCTCTTAAAGATGTTGAATGCAAAACAACACAAGTGATCAGTTCTGATTACACATTGACATTAGAATGATGTTCACACTCAAGTCAGAAACTGTTTATACGTCAAACACGATTTATATGATTGAAATAAGGTTTTGTTTCATTTTTATTTTGTATTTCTTATAATGGATTTTGGTTTAACTTGCTGACTGCTTCACATATCAATCTTTAAATGCTCACAACAAACATTTATCGTCTACAATGAATCTTCTAATAAGACACATTCACAGTATTTGTTTTATTTAATAAAATGTAACCATAACCTACATCAGGCTCAGTGTTTATATTTATGTAGATGTCTGCGTATTCATTTTTAATCATGTTGGCTTTTTGTGAAGAACTACATTTAGCGAGTGTATCTCTAAAAATAGCTACAGCAGCTACACCCTCCTCAACAATGTGTACGACACAAGCAAGTCTCATTCAGTTTAAGCTCACACTAGCTACACAGATTTTAAAGCGTGAAAACATAATAAATTGTAAAAGACCAAGAACAAGCTTCAGTTAGTTTCAAACAGATTCAGATTTACCTTTATATAATGAGCTCATGTCGTCATGAATCTGTGTTGGTTTATAACCTCCGTAGTTTTCTGCCGTACAGACTCAGTGGTGGTGAGAGAGAATGAAGTTATTTCAGCTCGACCTGTTTGTGACAGTGAAACTCCCTCTATTGTGAGGAGAGTAAATACATTATAAAGCTGTGTTGTTTGGAATGCGTTTTAATATTACATGTGCGTGACTCATCTGAGTGTGTTACATAGTTTCTTTATGTTTTTATACTATTTTCTTACATGTATTTTTTTATATATTTGTTCTAGCTTTACTCTTGTTTTATAATCTGATGTTGTGCTGCGTAGTTCAGAAATCACAAACATTATTTAAATTGTGTTAAAGTTCTTCTCTATGATCATATCATTCTCAAATCTGAGCAACAGTGGAGTTAAAAAAACACTGTTGACCTGAAGCTGTTGAAAGTCACATGTTATTGAATACTGTGGTATTTGTGTTGTGTGTGTGTTTCACCAGTACATGCCTAAACCTGTTTGAATAACACCCTGATAGCAAGAGAGCAGATAAATGTTTGAATTGCATTGCAGCATGAAGCTTTCTTTTGATGATTGTCACCATTGTTGAGTTTTTTTTTTTTGGTTAACATTTCCAGAATTGGGGTTGTATTTATTCACCTACCATAATCAGGGTAATAAGACACACATTGACATAATTTGTGTAGTGATAAATCATACAAAATGAAGTGGATGGGGACTAAAACGGATAAGAAACGACCTGCTCTCTGTCCGCTAGTGTCATAACTGTGTGCTTTTAAAGTATGTTTGTTTTGCCAATGCCAACAAAAATCAAATCAGATGAAGATGGTTATTGATAGCAGAGGTGTATAGTCCTTGAGAGTTTTACTCAGAGGTGCTCAACTCAGTCTGGTGTCCTCCAGAGTACTCATTTTTATTACAGATTCATAATAAAAGTATCATGCACAACATCTTTCTATTTATTAATGCACACGTGTTCTCACAGAAACACTACTGTAAGCATTTAAAGAGGAGCTGGAGCTATAATAATAAGAGTCAAGAGCTCCACTAAAGCAAACACTGATCACAGTAATGGTGATTTGATGAAATGTCAACATGTTTTCTACATTACTTGCAGGTGCAAAAGTGATATTGATTAAATATCATTAACATTGACAAATCAACACATTTTAACATTGACTCAATGTTTGCTTGCTATCAGTGTTTCTCTTGATCTTGAAGATGTTGATGAGTTTGTTCAGGTGTTTGATTTGTTTGAGAAGGGTAAGAGCTAAACTCTGGACAACACTCTGCACGAGTTTATTAGAGGTGTTTAGTACTCAAGTATTTTACTCAAGTACATTTATCCAGTATCTTTATTTCAGTCAGGACCTTTCAAGTCAAGAAAAACCCAAGTCAAAATTGAAGACATGTAATCTTTTATTTTGGCAGATTTGCTTAATTTACGTTTGGTGGTATGGCTCTGTTCTAAATTCCCCATCCTTGTCTTGAGCTCCATGAGAAGTAAGATGGGGAGGCAGCAGCAGCATCTGGGGTGACTCTCCCGGTTTAGCTGGGAGAACAGCTCAACCCCCCCCAAACAAAACCATACCAGGCAATCCTCTGGCTCTTCTTACTAAATCGGAGCGCCAGCAGAGGAACAAAATGAGCGGTCTCTGAAACTAGATTTACTGCATTTCTCATGTTACTGCCTTCCCAGACAATCGTTGATCCTCGACTTTATTCATATGGATAAAAGCATCTGCCGAATGAAAAGATGTGAGGGGAGTTGACTGATTTTGCAAGAGCATGAGAAGTGTAGCAATATTTATTAAAATGGAATAAAATATTTTAGTGAACAGGCCCGATATAGCTGAAGCTGTACATTTTTATTTTTAAGCCACAAATCAAAGAGCTGCTCTCATAGCTTTTTGAGCCTCGAGGATGGCTCGAGCATCGTCCCACGGCCTTCAAAGTGGAAACAGAGGTGGAAGAAGCCGCTGCTGTTGCGGCACCGATGCGCAGAGAATGTGCAGTATAAAGGTCTGGAGGAAGCCCACAATATTGACAAAGCAGACAAAGATGGGAGGCGAACCAGCGCCTGGAAACAGGCTGCCCTTCCTCTGTGGCAAATAATGGGTCTTTCGGACCAGCGTGTGAATGTCTTTTCAGGTAGGCCAACATGGAAGACAAAGTTTTTGAATGTTTAAGAAATAAGGTTAAGTGGTGAGCATAGATTGATAAATCTAAAACTGTAAATTCATGTGATGGATTAAAAGAAACTGTTAAATGAACACTGTTAGTGTTTATATAATTCTCACTCAGAGTGTTAAAAAGTAACACTGAAACAGAGTTAAAGTTAATTAGATAATTAATGTGATTAATGTAGTGATGATTGATCATTAATGATGACCACCAGCTGACAACAAACACAATCACTGAAGAAAACCTGAACAATTAAAAGTCACCATAATAGTGTTTAGCGTTTCCTTTAGTTAGGCTCTTATCATTGTTAGTTTTTTACTTTATTTTTGGTCAGCTGTAATAGTGTGCATCTAATCGTACTCACAGATTAGAATAAACAAATCCTTGTGAGTAGCTCCCGTTGGAACCGGATCATTGCTCTTAAACAATTTCTCCAATATCTTAGGCAGTGGTCAATCATTAATGCTGGGAAGACTGGAGGATTTGCTTGCCAAGCGAGAGCTCCGACGGACTGGAACAGTGCTCTCCTCTTGGGTGGCATCCCCAGCTTGGATGGGATGCTGTTGGGTGGCATCCCCAGCTTGGATGGGATGCTGTTGCCGGGATTCTTCGATGGATTCAAAATGCCACGGATCTTCGTCATTTGCGGCGAAAAACAATATGAAGAATTGGGTGAGTAAAGTCCAAAATATGAATAATCTCATTGCGAAGGGAAATACCTAGGAAAAATCGCTTTGTAGAGCAGCAAGCATTAGAAGCAGTGAGGCAGGCTTAACTGAAGCGATATTTAAATAAGGCGCCCAATTGAGGGAACCTATCAGATCAGCTGATGGGCTGGGTTAGGGTTGTGATCAGCTGATGACAGCTGATAACCAAGCTTGACTACAAGGCCTGCCGGAACTAACGCTGATGCTTAATATATTTGAGTGTTTCTCCTATGGGAAATTTTACTTCACCACATTATGAAGCATATACATATTTAGTTTAATCCACCACATTTCATAATTTTTTTTACATATTTTTTACCTTAAATACTTTTGTACATTAATAATCTATTATCTGACTTTTACTCAAGTAAAATGATTGTTGAGTAAATTACTTGAGTAAAAGTGAGAAAGAACTTCTTGTAGAAGTTCTTGTAGTGAGAAAGGACTTTTAATGTAGTTTTTATAAATGTAAAAATTGCCATGTAGTTTTCAAATGTAGTGGATTAAAAAGTATGATATATGTTTAACTGTGTCATGAATTTATTTTTGTAATGTTGAAATTAAATAATTAAATGAAAATATGATTTTAATGCTTTGCTTCTTTTGGTGTGTAGTTTTTACATATGAATTGAAATAATCAAGACGATTTAATCAGAAAGGAAAAAATGAGCAATGAAATAAATATTTCGTTTTTTATTTTATTATATTACTTATTTTCTTTGGTAAATGCAGAACAACAAACAGCAATGAGGTGCATTAAGAACAAAGTTTTTTCCTGATCACATCATCTCTAGCTAAATATGGTCAAATAGTATACATTACAATAAAATAACATGTTTTCACTGCAGTATGAAATGATTTGACTGTTAAATAAAAAAATGACTTAAATTAAAATAGTTGAATTTATAAATTGGTGAAAATTAAAAAATTGTGTTTGTTAACAGCAGGTGTTCATCATTAATGATCAATCATCACTTGTAAAGTGAAGTCAATAGATTAATTAACTGTATGAATAAATTGACATTTCACACCAGAAAGACTGTTGAAGTGTACATTTAATGGTTATGAGATTTCCACAGAATAAATATAATAAACATAAATATAATAATCCACTCAGAAAAATGTATGTGAAAAATATTTTCTATACCACAGATAATGCTCTTTATTTATTATCATAACTTGGCCCTTTTAAGCTTTATTATACAGGACAGGGCCGAGATGACAGGAAATCATACCAGGTGATAGAGAAGAGCAATTTGAATGCAGATTCCTGTCTGTTTAGTCAAATAATCCTAATTGTGTTCATCTGAACTCCTTCTTTGTGCCTCTTTACCACATCACCACAACTGAATAAAGTGTTGATGTTAAGATATTTTAGGCATGTGTTGTCTATTTATTTCTAGGGTAATATTTTCTTGTGAGAAAATAAATTCCACCAAAAAACTGCTCCTGCAAATAAAACTGCACCTCCTGCAGCTCCTGCTGCAGCTCCTGCTGTTAATTTTCCTGCTGTTAATGCAACTACTCCAATTTTAGCAGCTATTGCTCCTCCTACAGCTCCTGTTGCTCCTCCTGCTGCTCCTCCTATTTTTGCTCCAGTGTAACATTTTCTATATAGAATTTCTTTCTGAGTGTTTTCATAGTCCTGTTCAGTGTATTTTCTGTATCTATTATTCACCCTTAGTGAATGAATCTTTCTCAGAAGTTCAGTGACCTGAGATGGATCTGTATCTTTGTTATTAAAAACATGATATCTGTCTGAACACTGTTGAACTACTGAACACAGAAATTCACTTTTACAAATGTATTCTTTCACTTGATCGTCCTGATTCTGATTCTCCTGCTGGTTTGCTAATAGATCTGCATGAGTGAAGAGGAGTATGGAGGATTTAAAAACCTTTGCTCCAAAATTCTCTTGGATCCACATCACGTGTTTTTTTTCATTTCCTTTTAAAGATTCACCCAATCTGATCACCAGCAGAAACACATCAATGCCATTAGGTGCATATTTAAATATCTCCTCGATTTCAGTTTGAATGTCTACAGTCGCTGGTGTATCACACAGTCCAACAGTGTCAATCACTGTGAATTTGTGTCCATTCGCTTCTGTTTCTGCACGCTTACACGTTTTGGTCACAGATGCAGGAGAAAAATCTTCTTTAAAGGGTTTTCTGTTTCCATCCATGATGGTGTTTCCAGATGCACTCTTTCCTGATCCAGTTTTACCCAACAGCACAATCTGTGGACCATCCATGTTTCTTGTCCTGTTGACTTTAAATAGAAATGATTAATTTATGGATCTTCTTACCCAGACAGGTAACATGTGCAAACCATTGAATCAATGTTAAAAAATAGTTAATTTATCAATGTTAATTGCATTGAATCAATATCACTTTTACAGCTGCGAGTATTGTTGAAATATGTTTGGTTGGGCTCTTGACTCTGGGCTTTCTTAAATTAGTGTCACTGCTTGCCAGAGAGCTATATAAAAACACTTATCTATCAATGAAGCCTAATGACAGAGTATTTTACACATGTACATGAGTGGTTATTCACTTGTGAAGAGGTGACTGTGCTGATATAAGCGATCTGAATTAGTGTCGGATATGCTTTTTGCAACAAAAAAAGGACTGCGACATATTAAACAGAGAGCTTCAATGACACGCATAAACACTCATCATGCAAACCTCAACAATGGTGACAATCACCAAACTAATCTAAATATAAAACACATAAAATACAAACAATAATCCCATTTATTCACATCACATCATTATTTAACAATTTATCTCATTACTAGCCCTAAATTGCTCCTGTCCCAACTTTTTCTGGAATGTGTTGCAGGTCTGAATGACAGGAAAGGATGTATATTTACAAATGACATGAAGTTGACCAGACAAAACTTGAAATAATTTGTGTTCATATTGTCTGCAATGAAATACAAGTCAAAGTAAATTTAGAAATCACTACTTTTTTTATTTATTTGCGTTTTCCATACTGTCCCAACTTTTAACTGTTTTACAACCCCAAATCAGAAGTTGTAAGCATGACATACATATTAAGCATTACTTTATAATAGACAAATGTTAACACTTGTTTTAATGTTAACACAGTTGTTGAGGAGATTCCGCCTTCCATGTAAAAGCGCTTTGAGTGCCCATGCAAAAAAGCGCTATATAAATGTAATGAATTATTATTAAGTTAATGAGATAATTAAGGTGATTAAAGAAGTGATGATTGATAATTAAGGATGAATAAGGATGGTGATATAATAAACTATCACTTGGAGAAAATGTCCCTCATAGACAGTACACAGTAGCATCTACTGTATGGTGTGTGTGTTTGCGGTTTCATACAAAAAACATTATTTTATGAAGTCATAATGGCGGTTTAAAACACAACAGACACCAGTTACATGCTTTAAATGTATAACTAACATTTCGCGTGAATCCTTAAGCATTTAGGCCATAAGCACCGCAACTTATGTCACTTTAACTGCGCGTTAGCAGCGCATCATAAATACACTCGGCGCCAAAGTGACCGCAGCACTGAAGCGCTTCCACGTGCAGTATGGATGTTCTAACCTGTTCTACTTCTAACAATAAGTTTCCTTTTCAATGATTTCTGTTAGATAAATTGCAGGCGCTGATAACGCGCTGGTTACACGTGCAGTGAACAACAGACTTTTCTCCGTTGCTCATCCGACATACCTCTCAACATGACGTACAAGTAACTAGCATATCAGAGAGCTTGTTACATTTCTTTCGCCATAGCTCATTTGCATTGTTTTACCTCGTTTTACCAATGCACGGCCCCAAAGTGTCAGGGAAATGCTAAATAGTGAGGCTAAAAGGAAAAGCTAAATGACTAAGCTAATCGAATAGCAAATCGGAAAAGGAAAGGCAGCGGGGAAATGCAAATGCAAATGGTAAAAGAAATAGTCTTTTAAATGACTGATTAAAACTTGTATTCCTAGTTTAATTTGTAAATCCAATTATTTATTCCTCTTTTTAAATCGCATTTTCAAATACATAAACTTCACATTTTCAAATACACTTTTAAATTCCACTATTTATAAAGGAATTAATTAATGCACTTTAAAATTATGTATTAATTTCGTGTTTTATGTTGTTTTTATTTTGTCCCTTTATTAATTTGAAGTATTTATTGATGGATTAATATTTCATTTATTAATAATTTTTACAATCACGCTTTTTATTGCCCATTAAAACAATAAATAATAAATTACTTTATCATTTCCCCTATTTATATTGAAATAAAAAATGAAGTTATAAACAAATGGATTAATGCCTATTTTTATTGTAGAATTAGCTATTAAACAATGAAGTGCTTTATTACTTTACACAGGACTCTTGTGGTCCTCCATACTTTAAAGACACAACAATGGAACATGGACCTTTATTTTTAAGAATGCAGCTGTATCAAAGAATTATGCATTTGAACATCAACTCCAAGTTACAGATAGATGCCCAATAAACATCATTTCACATTATACATAGTAAGAGCCACTCTGAGTTTGATTTATATATCAGAATTAACCAAATTGCCAGATATTAAAATGTATTTAATATATATTTTACCTGTAGCTCAATATAGAATTTTATCAAACTTGCCAAGATGTGGTTCTTGAGGTTTGGTGGCTGTTCAGCAAAGGCTGTTGTTATATCTTGCTAGAAAAATAAGAAGACTGAACAACAAGCAGTTGACTAATATGGCTTCAGGGGGTGGGACATGATGATTTCTCATCCAATAACTTTGTTTTTTGTATTGTACACTGTAGTTGCTAGGCAGATACAAATCATTGAGGTTATGTCCCTCAAGCACACACCCATTATTTATTACAGTAACATTCAGTCATTTAGGAGACATTTTTATCCAAAGCGACTTACAGAGAGTTCAGCACAAAAAGCGATATCGAAGGTGTGTGTACTGGTGTATTTCCTTCCCTCTAATAGTAGAAGACGATTTTGTGCACGTTTAAAGGAATATTCCACTTAACTGCTGGACAGACAACTTTAAACAAGCTTTTGTTAAACTCAAAGTAAGTGTATTATTGTTTCAAAATGCTGTAAGACTTGATGTTAATGTGTATATGTTTACTTCCAATGAGAGAATAATACATTAAAACAAGCAAATCATCATAAAAACATTACTATACAACATCCTGTTACTGTTGACATCGTGAAAGATAAAAAAAATAATACATTTGAAGCAAAGTTGATCTTATGTTCCATTTTAGAGATATACACTTACCTGACAAAGTTATCCCGTATTTGACTAGTGTGAAATCTATTCATTTGACAATAGTTAAACTTTTTGTCCTTTTTGCTAAGTTTCTTGAGAGATGACTTTAAATTGCTGCCTGTCGTATATACACATGTTCAGAAGAGAGGAAAGTGTCATAATAAACTAGGCTGATCAGCTCTCATCATCTGTCATGTGTCGTCTTGCTCTGTTGTTATCAGGTTCAGGCATGTGCTGAACGCGAAACATACATAAAATCGTTGTGTTTTACGGAACTCTAAGTTTCACTTTCAATACGTCCCTTCTCTTTCACTGCACTCTATAGATGAGTTTGTACTGCAGACCAATCACAAAGACTGATGTCAGAAAAAGGACTCATAACCAGATTAAACACTTTGGAGTATGCAGTACTTACAGAGCTGGGAAGTGTTTCAAATACAAAATAGTTATGCCTTAACATGCAGAGGCCCATGAGTGGGTTAACACTTAATATTTGTTTTGTTGAAAGTAGCTCATATGGACATCACCATTATGTTGATATATGTGTTCTTGATTTGAGCACTTTAACTTTTATATGATAGATAAACTGCGTACTGTAAGAGTACATTAGTTACAGATGATGAAGCATTGTATGAATCTCAAAAATGGTGAGTTTCAACTAAAGATAATCTCACACTTCAATAAATGGTGGGCATTCCCAAAATGCAATGCAGCATGAAGCTTTATTTTGTCTAAACACTGCTGTAGTTTATTAGCATTACATTTTCAGGACATCAAATGATTATGCATTTTTGACATTATAATTTCCTTTTTGAATCAGCACTGACTAAATTATAATTTGTTTATGAACCAATACCGTGTGATTTGATCCTCATTTGCATCAATATAAAATACTCGCCAGCTCTGTGAAAATATGCAACATAATGTGGTAAATAAATTATAAAATATTAATTACACTATTATACTTAATGTCAGATTTTATTATCTAGAATTTCTTTATATCTTGTGAGTGCCATTTAGCAGATTACATATTAATGAGTATTTTGTAAGAGGCGTCTGCATGTTTTGGCCTCATTGCATTTACAGAATTTACAGTGGATGTCCCAGTTGTGTATTTTTATTTGCATGCACCTGCATGCACAATATTATCATTGTCATGGTAAACAAAATGTTGATGTAAAATGATTAACACGTGTAAGAGATTTGTTCCTAGATGTAGAAACTGTTTATCTATACTCAGCCAATATTCATGTTTCATAGTGTAATTTCAGGCAATATTACCTTTATGATAGAGGGGAATGTGAGAATTCGAAGAGGAAAAAATTAAATACATCTCAAAAACATAATTTGCAGGTATTCTACAGAGGAGCAGCATAAAACGACATCTCAAAAGTAAGTGTATGTCTATCAGTCTGTCCGTATGTCCATCTATCTGACTAACTCTCGGTCACAACTTGTTTACAGTGTCAGATCTGAGGATTATGCTGTTGGGTAAAAATGGATCAGGAAAGAGTGCATCAGGAAACATTATCATTGGCGGAGACAAAGAGACATTTATAGAAGGTTTTTCTCCAGAGTCTGTGACTACAGCCTGTCAGTCTGCACATACAGAAGTGAAAGGACAAAAAGTTACTGTGATTGACACTGTAGGACTTTCCGACACATCAAACACAGATAAACAGGCTTATAAAAATATTCTTCATCGTACATTTGAAGGCATTGATGTGTTTCTCTTGGTCATTAAATTGGGTAATAAATTCACAGAGGAGGAACAGAATGCTGTAAGGTGGATTCAAAATAATTTTGGGGCAAAAGCCTCAAAACACACAATAGTGCTCTTCACTCATGGAGATCATTTACAGGAAACAGTGGAGACATATCTGAATAAACATGAAATACTGAGGTCAGTAGTTGATTCCTGTTCAAGTGGGTATCATGTGTTTAATAACAAAAATAAAGATCGAGGTCAGGTCATTGAACTTCTGGAAAAGATTGAGACACTGAGGGAGAAGAACAGATACGACAGATATACTGAACAGGACTATGCAGAGACTCAGAAACTTCTATACAGAAAAAGGTGCACTGTAGCAGCAATAGGAGGAGCAGTGGCAGGAGTAACAGTAGCTGTAATAGGAGCATTTGCTGTTATGGTGAGATTAGTTTCATGGAAATATGCAGTAGCAGGAGCACCAGGAAGTGCAGTTTTAGTGGGAGGAGCAATTTATTTACTAGCATAAAATTATGTTCCTGGAAATAAAGATAAAAATGACTAAATGATTTTAACTTAACTGAAAACATTGATCATTACACATATACGTTTAAAACAAACGTATTACACTCCTTAATTTATTGTGCTAAATGAATTTAAGTAAATGGTAACACTTCGGTATAGGGGGGCAATTCTCATTATTAACTATAGTTGTTATTGGCATGCATACTATTGGCACATTTGCTGTTTATTTGTACTTCTAAAGCACATATTCTGCACGACCATAATCTACATCCCTAATCCTACCCAATACCTTAACCTGACAACCTTACTAACTATTAATAAGCAACAAATTAAGAGTTTATTGGGGATAAATTCGTCGTTAATGGTTATTCAATAGGGAGAATTGCCTTCTATTCTGAAGAGTGACCAAATTTATTTCACGTGTAAACATATGAAATTCATGTTGCCCACATGAGATCTTATGAAAAACAAGTTTTTTTTCTGTAAGGTTTTATATAATATGTAATTGAATTGTCATTATGTTTAATTTGGGCATATTTAGATGTAATCAATTGTATTGTTTCCTGTTCTGTCGTTGATTTATAATCTCAATTACACATGTTGATGATAATGAACTTCAATTGTCATCATTTTAATTATTATATGCAACATAAACATGAGGTATATACAGTGGCTAGTGATCTTCAAAATTACTAGCCACCCAGCACTTTCACCTCCCACAATTTTGTTGAAAATTACATTTTCAATAATGCGCTGAAATTAAATTGAGCTACACTGTTAGCCCTTACCAGCCATTTCTACAACAATACATTGGCAAGACTTTTGCCCGATAGTTACTGTAATTCATACATCTACATTTAATGTTGAATTTTTAAGTCACCATAAGGGTGATCAGTGTTTATTTTAGTTTTGGTGTTGGCTCGCATCTTCTTAGGATAACTCTACCGTAATCAAAATTATGTGCAATGTACCCTTCACTGTTAATAATGCCTGTGAAATTAACATTAAAGTTCATAGTTTTCACTGAATAAACTTGTAGTTATACTACTTCGGGAAAAAAGTAGACAAACACCTGAAAATTGTCTGTAAAATCAATATTGAAATTCTGTAGTTTTCACAGAAAACTTTTTTTTTGCATGGCGATCTGCCATGACTTTTAAGTAAACACCCACTCCTTTCATTGGATAGCCGATTGCGTAGAAAACTTAGTGGAGCCTTCTACATGTAATGAAATTTGGGAATAATCCGACAGAAATTAAGGAAATAAATTACCTTTACTGATTAATTTCCGTATAGTTTGTATTATTTCCGTATAGTTTGTATAGCCTATAGTTGAATAGATGCTGTATTAGCAGACGGACTAAAGCTACCCCCACATGAGGAGACTATGATGCACGATACTTGGATTCCACACCCTCTTCCTGGCAGACTCTTTGCTCAGATAGCAACTGTTAAACATGTGCCTAAAATATTTATGAAAGAATGTCGGGAAATCATTCAACAAAGAGTGGAAATGTTCAGACATCTATAAGCCCTTAAATGAATCGGTGAGACGAAGTTGTATGGCCTGTCTTCGTTATGCAGACGACTTAAATCCCCCAGCTAAGACTATCACCATAACTCATGAAGCACCACAGCCAATTGTTACCTACTAATACATTCTTACTTCCGAAAAAGGACGAGCAAAATGTACATCGTACTCAACTGTACATGTTCCTGATCACGAGGGAACAGGAGTTATTGACGGATACTACTGGCTGTGTGGGGCTATCGAGTATATTTATCATTACCAAAGAATACAGGACTGTGTGCTACATGGAGGAGCTATTATCTTGCCTCATCGATCAATGGACAGTCAACGGCGTGTGAGAAGAGGATTATTCGACTTCCTAACGGACAGCCCAGTGCCAGTAAATATGAATGTGATATAATAAAGTATATATTTTATTTCTAATTATGTTAGATATTAGGATCGGGGCGGCGGGAAAGAATGCAACAAGAAACAACATCCTGCGAAACAACCTGTTTAAGGAAGAAATGCCATCTGACTTCAGTCATCTCAGTAAAGAGCATCACACTTATGAGATGTACCAGGAACCTTCGAGAAAATATGCTGAAGAGCAGGAGAAAGAGAGAGACAAACTGAGAAGGACAGAAAAACAGAGATCAAGAGAGGAAAAATTGAGAATCCGAGAGGAAGAACTGAAGAAACGAGAGAAGAAAGAGAAAGAAAGAAGAAGGAAGAAGAAGAAAAGAGAGAAGAAGAACGAGAGGAAGACTGAAAAACGAGAGGAAAACTGAAGAAAAGAGAGGAAGAACTGAGAAAAGAAAGAGGAGACAGAGAATCTGAAAAAAAGATCTATACAGAAATGAGAATGAATGAGTTCGTCAGGTCGATGTCTATGAGGAGAAAAGGTGATATTTTAAAAGCTTTCATTGCTGCAAGGGCTGCTGCTGAGAAACAAACACAAGATACACCACAGATCAAGACAAAAACACAAAACAATTAACATTTAACTGTATAAAAAATAGAATTTGTTAAAATGCAAAGTATAATCCAATGGGTTTAAAAATGCTAAATGATTGCTTGAAAAATGATATTGTAAATGATAAGAATATCATGTTGAACAAGCAGATGCTTGCAGTTCAAATAACTTAAAAGCTCTAGAAAGTACTTCATCCTTTACTTTAAATGAACTCTTGACTTGACATATTTCAAGCTCTGCATTCTTTCTGTCAGTCATTTGTTAAGACAGACGTGTTTTTCAGGACACCTTGGGAGTGTCAAACATTGGTGTTGTTTTTCTTCTAAGTGAAACAGAAAGTAGATCTCTGTCTTACAGTAACAGTCCTGGTTTACAGGAAAAGTCAGTGTGTGTGCGTGTTTAATCTTACTTCAAATCAGTTCTCTATAAGATATTATGATAAAAAGACTGATCACCTGAACATAATTTCAAGCATTACCAATTTAATCTGAAGACACATGATGAATCAAAGTTCATCCTAAACTTTACAAACACTATAAAAATGTAAAAATTGCACACAGTATACAACATTCCTTTTTTTTTTGCTGTAGTTCAAAGGACACTTATGATGCTTTAGTGAACATGATTCTTCATTCAGTGTGATTCACCTTCACGTGCTTAATTCTTTATTAAGCTTCTGTCGGTCTGTTATTTGCTTTGGTCATGCTGACTGAATAGAAAGTGAAAGTTTTTCCCGATTGATTATGAATCAGCGCCACCCAGTGGATGTGTGAATCATCTAAAGGCACACCCCGTGTAGGTAGATATTTTTAGATAGCACTTGCACAGAAAACCGTAAGGCTTCTTCGTTGTGGCGTATGCATGAAGAAAACAGTTGGTGTTTTTTGCAAACATCCTAATTTAGCCTTGTCATTTGTGAATTTTATGACAACAACCCTGTAATGATCAGTGCTTAATATATAATATTAAATATATCATTCATGGTTGAAAAGAGATCTCTTTTATTACCAACATGAGACATATCTCAAATACATACATGCCTGTATTCATATTATTCCATGTTGAGCCTTTTGTCAGTGTAAAGAATCATTAGCGGGTTAGTCAATAACTGCACTTCAGTACAGAGTTAGAAAATGAGCAAAACCTAGTCCAAAGAAAAAATAGATATGAAATACATTTTAAAATATACAATATAAAATTTAAACAGAAGCCCTAAGAGGACATGGTGGTGGAAAAAAAATGTGAGAGGTAAAAGTAAAATATTTTTTAGTTCTGACAAACACTTTCTGTCTAATGTAGTCTATCGATGGGCTAATCCAGACAACTCTGTACATTATAAATCGCCTCACAGAGTTTTATTTTTCATTAAGTCCAAGTTCAAAATGAAACTATGAACTGCCCCATTGTAAATGTACGGAGTTGTCTGGGACACTGCCAGCAAGACATTAAACAGAAAGTGTTCATACCAAAGTTTCATAAATAATTTTATAATATAGCGGTATGTCGACAACCTATAGTATTAAAAACAACAATGATCAATAATGTGTTTCAAAGGTAAAAAAACTGACTAAATTACACAGAAGTAGAAGCATGCATTGAGATGTTGAGTGATGTTGAGGTTGTGATTTTTGCTTTTAAACCTTTCTGAGGTGTTAGGGATGATGGGTAAATGTGTGAATGTTGTAAATCAAAACTTTCATCAGATGTTTATAAATGTTAAGTGGAACTAAAGAAACATGGTTAAATGTTTGACTCCAAAGTGTAAAATACTTTCCTTTTTACTTTTCTAAAAGTAAATGAGAAGCAACTTTGGCATACTGTTTCGATTTGTATTTAATTGGATATTTTAGAAAGAAAATCATCTAAATACGTTTACTGTTTACTTGTAACAAGTGGAAGTCATTTTTTGATCCAACTGAGACTTTTTTTCCGTTCAAATGCTTGACCAGCATAACCGCCAAACCAGTCTGAATCAGCATGGAACTTCTTTCTGGTCTGAGCTTCTCTTCTCCTCAAGTAAAACAAGAAATCACAGAGGGGTATTATTGTTTTAAAAAGAGATGTGAAAGTATAAGTACTACTGAAAAAAGGAAGTAATCAATACAATAATTACCACAGACGAGACGAAGGCAGAAAGAACATACTGGAAAAACAGGTTTAGAAAAAGGTTTATTTCACTATATTACGGTTCAGTCCTGGAGGGCCGGTGTCCTGCAGAGTTTAGCTCTTACCCTAATCAAACACATCAAACAAACCTGAACAAACACATCGACGTCTTCAAGATCACTAGAAACTCTCACAACAAGGAACCTTTAAATCAATATTACAATGTTGATTTGTCAATATTAATGGGATTTAACCTTCTGCACCTGTAATTAATGTTGAACTTGCAAACCACCATTATTGTGATCAGTGTTTGCTTTAGTATCTTAGTTGTTTTACAATGCTCATTATGGTGTTTAAGTAAGGACATTTGGCCATTCATTAAGAAAGAGATGTTGTAAAGATGTTATAGTTCAAGTTAGTGTTAGTGTTGAGCTGTAGACAAGATTTGAAATAATATTGTAGGTAATTGTTCGTGACTGATAGGATTGCTCTGCTTCACACCAAAAGATACTCATCAAACTAATTCAGATAAATGAGTCTAATTAGTCAATCAGGTCTAATTGAGTCTGAAATTTTTTCCAGTGTATTTTCTGGTAATTCATTGAAGTTTGATAGCAATACCACTACATTAGTCTCACTTTATGGTATAACAAATTCTTGATTCATTAACAAATGTCAAAAAGATTATAATAGAACCGCACAATGAGAACAATCACTGATAGCTGATCCTAACAGATGTTAGTTTACAATGTCTCAACAAACATATTTCAGCACACTTTTACTGCAGCCGATGAAATTTCAAGGTCAAAACACAAGAGTCAAAAGCCCAACTTGACAAACAGTGATCACAGCAATGGTGCTTTGATGAAATGTCACAAAATATTCTACATTAATTGCAGGTGATTAAATATCATTAATATTGACAAATCAACACATTTTAACATTGATTCAATGGTTGCTTGCTGTCAGTCCTTCTCTTGATCTTGAAGATGTTGATGAGTTTGTTCAGTTGTATTTGATTTGGTTGATTAGGGTATGAGTTAAACTCTATAGGACACCGGCCCTCCAGGAACAAGTTTGGGGACCCCTGATCTAAAACACTCTGTCAGGGGGTTTCCGAGGATCAGGACCGATGAACCCCTAAGGGAAACCACTGACTTGAGACTTGACTTGCTCCCACCCCTGTTTGCCATGTTTTAATTGGCTATGGTGCTTGTGTCACGTCTGAACAAACGATTTTTCTGAAAGACATTTAAGCACCTTGCATGAAGGTTTCACTTCAGCTTGAAGCCGGAGGTCTTAGAAAGAGGAAGTCTTAGACAGACACACATAATAATACAAAGGGGTGACTGAAATATTCACTCTCTAAGAAGAATTCAGTAAATTGCAGTGATAACAGAAAAAATGAGTGACGACACAGGTGAGTACATTTACATTATGGCATTTAACCTAGAGATAATTTGTAAATTTACTTTTAATGATTAATTAAAATATTTGTTTCTTCACAGTTCCTCTGATTTCAGACGATGATTATGATTCATTGGGTAAGAACTATTCTGTTTTTCACCTCTGTGTCATCATTGACTTTTATTTATATGTGTTAAGATAATATTTATAGCACTTGTTTGCCTTTAAAGCTGTGTAGACAAAAAAGTAGGTAAAGTTTTAATGTTAAGTTTTCATTGTCTGTTGTTATAGAGCTGACATATGTTTGTTGAAGGAATGAGAGACGAGATCCATTAGAATCAGCTGAAGTTGGTTGTTAATGTTGAGAGAATATAAGCATATACAGGAATTATTAGTGTTTGAGTGACACTTCCATGTGTTGTGTTTTATTAATTTAAGGAAAATATTCCTCAAAAACCTGCTGCTGACTCAATTAGACATGAAGAATTAGTGTGTGACTCGCAACCATGGTGAAAATCTACAAAATAAAACTTCATGCTGCAATGTATGCTGGGTAACATTTTAGTACAAAACTCATTCATGACTCCCAGCATGCATTGCAGTTGATGTGTTTATCTGAATTAATTGGGGATTGTCATCATTGTTCAGATTGGTAGGAAGAGCGTTGATGTCACTTGTGTTTAGTTAGTCTCAGTGACTTTTCAGTTGTAAACCAGAACATTTAAATCAGTTATGAAAGAACAGATTCAAGATTCTTTAGAGTTCTCATCTTCATTACAAATTCATAATAAAAGTACCAGGTACCAGTTCTACTCTGTTTCTATGATTTTGTCTGCTGGGAACGTTTTTGAACATAAAAACTGACATTTTGAATATTTTAAGAACGTGAAAGGAATGTTCTTCTTTTGTTAGCTGGGTTGTATTTCAAGTTGTAGTTGTTGTGTTTCTCTGGGTAAATTGATTTATTTCCGTGTTTGTTGATCTTTTCTGCAGTAATGCTGTTTGTTTACCATTTGTTTATCATCACTATAATAATAATAATAAAACTCAATACAAGTTCTATCAAATAGGAGCACAGAAAGGTGTTTGTTTTGGGATAAATCTGGGCAAGAATTGAACTGAATTGTTGTTTATATTTGGGTCAGCTCTGGTTTATTTATCTTGTTTTTGGCTGACATGTGGCATAGCTTTGATATGCCTGTGGCCCAAATCCGGCAAACAGGAGTGGACCGACCAAGTGCCATCATTCCATGGGGTATGTGGGCCAGATGAGGTGTGGGCCGGATGTGGGCCGCAACAATTTGCTATCTGGGCTCTGCCAGATTCATTATTTTAAATGTATATCTGCACTGTAAACCCGGATAATTTCTACTAACTCAGAAAATTTGAGGCAGCTGATTGCTTCTATTTTTTAAGTTTGCAAACTTAAATATCATCAGTAAGTATAGCTTGTTTTTTTGAGTAACTGTAAATTATGAATAAACATTCATTTAAATCAAATTATATATTTAGTGTTTGGTTCATCTTAATTTAATGCAACTCAAAGTTTTGAGTACTGACAACTTTAATGAGTCTACAACATTATTTATAACTGCTGAAAAAGTGACGTGTGGGTAATACCCAGATAGCAAGCATCCATTGAATCAATGTAAAAAATAGTTGATTTGTCAATGTTAATTGCATTGAATCAATATCATTATCAATTAATGTTGAAAAAACATTGAACTTTCAACAAATCATCATTATTGTGATCCGTGTTTGCTTTAGTTGGGCTCTTGACTTTCTTTAAAGACAACTCTTTCAATGTTTACAGCAGTGTTTGAATAAGTGCACTTGTGCATTGATAGAGAAAGAGAGATTTTTTGAAAAGCTGAATTTGGAGCAGTTTTCTTTATAATAAGTTTTCGGCAGTGTTAATCAAAGATTATTTCAATAATATTGGCTTTTTGGTCAATTTGTCAGTGATGTTGAATTTTGGGTCAAAATTAAAAAAGTTCAGCATGGGCAGAAATGTTGACACACTTAGACATCAACACTCATCATACAAACCTCAACAATGGTGAGCATCATCAAACTTATTCAGATAAACTGATTAACTGCAATGCATGCTGGGAGTCATGTATGAGTTTTCTTATATGATGTTACCCAGCATACATTGCAGCATGAAGCTTTCTTTTGTTGATTGTCACCATTGTTGAGATTCATACACCGATTCTTCATGTCTAAATGTGACAGATTTGTGAAAATCTTTGATTGTCCATGACTCCGCTTTCATCTGATTAAACTGTAAAATTACTCTGTATTTACACGTTAATATCCCTTCACTCTCAAAATTCTTTAAAGAACTGCATGATGATGAATTAACTATTCTGATCCCGCTTGGATCATTGTTCCCTGTGCCACAACAGGTGTGTTCTAACACACATGGACAGTTAAAGAAAACACAATATTAAAACTCAAGAGTTAAGAGCCCAACTAAAGCAAACACTGATCACAATAATGCTGTTTTGTTGAAAGTTCAATGTTATTTCAACATTAATTGCTAATGATATTGATTCAATGCAATAAACATTGACAAATCAACTATTTTTTAACATTGGTTCAATGGATGCTTGCTATCTGGGTATTGCCCACACGTCACTTTTTCAGCTGTTTAAAATAATGTTGCAGACTCATTAAAGTTGCCAGTACTCAAAACTTTGAGTTACGTTAAATTAGGATGAACCAAACACTAAAATTTTGATTTAAATTAATGTTTATTTATAATTTACAGTTACTCAAAAAAACAAGCAATGCATACTGATGATATTTAAGTTTGCAAACCTGAAAAAATAGAAGCAATCAGTTGCCTCAAAATTTTTGAGTTAGTAGAACTTATCCGGGTTTACAGTGTGCAAATGTTTGTAATGTTTGTAAAACATGCTTGAGGGTGCTTGAGCACCTGCCTTATTGGCCCTTAATGGCGAAAGTGCCCTTTTGTCAAGGCAATTTTTTTTTTCAGGCCTTTTGTGAACGCCTGCCCAATCTAACTATTAGTAAAAATAATCAATAATAATTTAACCCTACATGAAATGACCCCCGTGATGACCATTCACCTGACCACCTCATCTGGAACGACCCCTCACGTTCAGACGCCTTCAGTAGTTTAGCGCCTTTTCCAGGATACAAACCATTCACGACTGTCGCTATCAGCGGAGCGGTGTGCTTGTCTACTTTTTATTGTTATTATTATAAGTTGTAGTAGTATTTTATAAGAACGCCGAGAAGAGAGCATTGACGGCGTTTGTGTGTGTGTGGTCTGCCCTGAACTGAAGTGACGTTAGCTGAGCAGCTAATGCTACATCTACACACAGCAATATATAAACACAGGTGCAGCTTTACTTCTTGAATCAATCTTTGCTGTTCGGGGGAGAAAAGTTTCACGTGCGTCGAGGGGTCTGGTCTTGATGTTATTTGACTAAAACTGTTAATACTTTGGAAGTATTATTATTACAGTATTTACGGTAGAGTGCCTTCAAAACAGTTATCAAAATACCGGTTAAACAGACTGAATTATACTCATCAGTGTTGTTTTTCTTATGAGCATTATCATTTAAAAAAATGAATAAATTCAGAAGAGGGTTAGAACAGAATTACATTTTTAATATGACTAAACTATATTTTCTACAACAGTTAAGCCAGCTGCAGCAGCAACATCCCCAGCAGCTCCCTCAACATCAGCTGCTTCTTGTAAGTGATGTCAGCCCACAGTGTTTTATAGCATATTGCCTACAATCTTACAATACAATATGTCATGATACAGTGGACACGTTTATTTTGAATAGTGACCATGTCCTGCAGAGTTTACTATAACAGCTGTTGTTCTGTACATCAGAGAGGAAACCTTAAAGGGACAGTTCACCCAAAAATAAAAATGACATCATCATTTACTCACCCTCAGATTGTTTCAAACCTGTATAGATTCTGTTAATCACAAAGGAAGAATGTCAGCAACAAAACAGATCTTATCCCCCATTGACTCCAATATATTTATTTTCCCTACTATGGCAGTAAATGGGGGATGAGATGTGTATGGTTACTGACATTCTTCCAAATGTGTTCAACAGAACAAAAACATTGATACAGGTTTGGAATAATCTGAGGGTGAGTAAGTGATGACAGAATTTTCATTTTTGGGTGAACTATCCCTATACAGGTGCAAATAAAATATTTTTATACTTTTAAACATTAGAATGGTCTTTTCTGTTTCTTTTTCAAAACTGCATCATGACATTTGCATTTACAGATACATGTATCAGCAAGGAATTCATCACGATATACAGTATTGCTGTATTGATGTTTTGAGCACCTGCCCCTTTAAAGGTCTCTGCAGAGCCATGCTAACATTGTATTTAGAATGCTCAATCTGATTTTGCCAAGTGGTTGATGTCCTAAGGAAAACATTTTTTAAATAAAACCTAAACCCACAACCAACCCTAACCATAACTTACCCATAAAATCTGAGGGAACTGATAAGTGAAAAAAATGGTCTAAAAGCACACAGCAAAATCCCCAGTGTTAAATCAACACCACTCAGAGTACATATGGTCCCACTCCCTAGAGTGTTAAAGTAACACTGATGTAGTGTTTAATATTTTGAGGCAATTAAGTGATTAATTATGGGATGATTAAGCATTAAGGACAAACACCTGCTGTTAACAACCAGAATCACTGAAGTTGGGCTCTTGACTCTTTGCCTTTTGAGTAAAGACTCTCCTTAGTTTATCCCATGTGTTGAAGCAGAAACAGGTGCTAAAAGTTAAGAACTACAATAGACATCCAATCACAACATTAGACGAAATCACCTGAAGATAAAAATACATTAAATCTCTTAAGATCTTATTAAACAACTCTACCAACAGCATTAGCAGCTGAATTTACAACTAACCAGATTATTCCTGTCAGACGTCCACAGAAGTTATTATTGAGAGTTAATATTGATGTTTCATTGGTTAAAAAATGCTGTCACCCTCATGGTGGTCAGTGTTTGCTTTAGTTGGGCTCTTAGCACATTTACCTAATAAACCAATGTTTCGATCAAATGTAGTAGTGTTTGATGATAAACATGTTTGCATAATTAAAGATATGCACTCACAAAGCAAGTCAGAACTTTCTGCTTTTAAGATTTAAGAATGTATGTATTAGATTAGATTAGATTATCCATTATCTTTGAATTAGTAATTAATATCAAATAATAAATAATCAAATACAAAAAGTCAATACTCTATTTAATAACCGACAGTGCTGGAAATGAAAATGTCATTCTGCTGAAGAGAAAGACATCAACACTTTCCTCATTCCTCAAAAGTGGTTATGATTTATACATGATGCAGTGCATGCAGGGATTGTTTTTACTATGGTGTTACCCCAGCATGCATTGCAGCATGAAACTTTCTGAAACTTTTTGTCACGTTGTTGAGATTCATACACTGATTCTTGATGTCTGTGTGCGTCCAAAGTAGAAAGAAATCTGATTGGTTTATTTAAATTTTGTCCCAGGGTCAACATGATGTTGTCCTAAGCATATCAACCACTTGGTAAAAAGAGGAGAGTCATTTAGAATTAAATGAATTTGAACATAAAACATCAAGGCCTGTAAACACAAAACATCTTAAGGCAAAAAGTGGCTCTTCAGAAGAATCTCATGTAATAGATCTAAGACTATTTCATAAAGCGTTTAGCATTAAAATCAGCTCCTAAATCTATAAAAAGTTTAGGGTAGGCAAGAGGACTCAGTCACTAAGACGATACTATATCTTATTCTACAATATTTATATTATTAAATCATTGACAGAAAACAATATCCTACCAGTCAGTTACTGTGAACAGTTAGTAAGCTTGTTGACTTCAAGCATTGAGGTCAACCCCACCTTTTTTAGCTAAAATGATTACTCTGATTACTCTAAAATGAATGCTTTCCTGTAGCTCAGTGGAAAGAGCATTGCGTTAACAACGCAATGTTGTGGGTTGGATCCCAGGGGATTGCAAATACCTATGTATAAATGTAAATGTAAATGTACTCTGCCAAAAAAATAAATTTTAATATTTCTTAGTAAACCCATTTTTTTACTGCTCTTTCGTAAATACGGGCCCTGATAATCTTAATTGGTATAGTTATTTTTTAAAGATGACACATCCAAGATATTGTTATTTGTTCCCCAGTGAATCGCAATTCCTCGCTATTAAGGATTGTTTTGGTGGGTAAAACTGGATCAGGAAAGAGTTCATCAGGAAACACTATACTGCACAGAAATGAATTTAAAGTTGAAATTTCACCAAATGGAGTGACTAAAACCTCTCAGGAAGAAGAAGTGATGTTGGATGAGAGAGAAATTTCAGTAATTGACACACCAGGAATATTTGATCCATCAATGACTGAAGAGACGTTGAGGTCTGAGATTGAGAGTTGTGTCTACTTGTCTGCTCCTGGTCCTCATGTGTTTCTGCTGGTCATCAGACTGGATGTGAGATTCACAGAGGAGGAGAAGAACACAGTGAAATGGATTCAGGAGAACTTTGGTAAAGATGCTGCCAGTTACACCATCATTCTGTTCACTCACGCTGATGAACTAGATGGAAAGTCATTATCTGACTATACCAGTGTTAATAATGATCTACAGACACTTGTTAATAAATGTGGAGGCAGATGTCACTCATTCAACAACAGAGATGAGACGAACCGCTCTCAGGTCACAGAACTGCTGGAGAAGATTGAGGAGATGGTGAAAGAGAAAGGAGGCGATCACTATACCAATGAGATGTTCCAGGAGGCTCAAAGGAAGAAAAACATAGAGATATTTTGTAAGTACGTTTTTGTGCATGTCTTATGTTATAAATCCTGACAAGGGGAAATCAGTCACAACATTTCAAAGTCTGTTCTTCTAAAAAAACAACCAACTAAACTAATAACACCGGCTCGTCCATGTTCTTTCAGTCATCCTGACAAGTTCAGTTCAATATTAAATCAATTAAACATAATCAAGCATTTTGAGGAAGCAACGATCCAATCCCTTTATATATTTTACAAAATAAAAACAGCAAACAAAACAGTCACAATTGCTTTTTAAAACACAAGTGTACTGAGGTCAACAATTGCTTTCAAGGAGAAGATGCCAAAGTGAGCACCATTCACAGAAAATATTCGGGTTAAACCCACATTTACATTTATATTTAGTCATTTAGCAGATGCTTTTTATCCAAAGTGACTTACATTATATTATCCTATACATTTATACATAGGTATGTGCAATCCCCTGGGATCGAACCCAGAACCTTGCGTTGTTAACACAATGCTCTTACCACTGAGCTGCAGGAAAGCTTTTTTGCCCCACTGTATATCAAAAAGATTCCCAGATAGTCTACTTCTGGTAGAAACTTGAAAGTTCAGTATGATGCACACTCTAACGGCTGATAATACCCACAACTCACCACAAGTAGGTGGAGTTTAGTGACGCTCTGCTGCATAAATAAATGATATAACTGATGTGTCACCAAATTAACAAATGTAAGTATACAGTAAACTTTAAATAGGAAATAATGAATGAATAAATACCTTAAGTAAAGAAGAGCTGTATTTTGATGTGTGTGACAGTTATTGACCACAATGTTGTCAATAATTACATTGTTAGTCCTAATAGTGTCCATCAGAGTTTAGCTCCAACCACATCTGCTCTTAAGTTTATAGTTATCCACACAATAAAACTTTGCTGTAAATTGCCAGCTGTTTTGCCAGTAATTTACTGTAGATTTAATTTACAATTTTGTTTTAAGCGTAAACTTATCTAGTTTATATATTTTTCTTTCATAAAACAAGACTAAATATCTTAGGTCACTTTTCTTTTTGTGTAAATGTATCGTCATTTAAGAAGTTTTAAATATTTTTTCTAGAAAACAAGAGGAAGAATGATTTTTTTTGCAGTGTTGCTGTGCTAATGCTAAAGTGCTTAAGTCTCTTCTTGCTCATCTTGAATCTCAAAGTTCAAAGATTTTGATTAAATTAATTAAAAACAGTACTAATAGGAAAGTAGTATTAAGTAGTAATTCAATCTACAATAAGTGACTGGCAAACCTGCTGCAAAACTACAGCAAAGTTTTACAGTGCAGATGATGTTGATTAGGTGAATAAGGTGTTCAATTAGAACTGAAACCAAAATGTGCTAGAACTGACGTTGATACCACTATAGGGTGAGGCTTATACCCAAAGCAGATCCTTCCTATATGCAGAGTACACAGGTTGCACCACCAGGGGGCCCCCTTGAGAACCGAATCAAAAACAAAATAATGTAAACAAGCCACTATTTTATAACTTTAACTTTACAGGCATCATTTGGAATTTTTTATATCTGGAATGTTTCAAAGTCTTATTTAGTTTTGCCAAATTATGCAAGTACAGATTTACAAATTCAGTATTTATCCTTTTGCATAAAGTTGGTTGATTTTTGACGTTCGATACACTGCAAAAAATGACTTTCTTACTTAGTATTTTTGTCTTATTTTCCAGTACAAATGTAAAATTCTTGAATCAAGATGCATTTTCTCGATGAGCAACATTACCTAAGAAAAATAGGTATTTAAAAAAAAAGAGAAAAAATGTTGTGCTTAAAACAAGCAAAATAATCTGCCAATGGGGTAAGAAAAATAATCTTGAATTAAGGTATACCTTTTTCACTAAATTAGACTAAATAAGAAACCCCCATTATTACAGTTATGTTTATCTAGATGTCACTATGACAAGGGCCCTCACAAAGGTTTTTTAAGGACAGCCTCATCCTTTCAGCATGATGTAAGATAGAAAGTTTCTGAAAATGTTCTATCCCCATTTAATTTGTGAAAGCAACCAATCGGATGTGTATCCCTTATGTAAACAGCAGTAAGACTAACAAGCCTGCCAAGTTCTGCTCATTTTCTTCGGAAAATCCTTCTTCTTCTTTACGTTGTCTGTTATTTAATATTGTACTAAAACACAATTATGAAATCCAATTGGTATTCCTGATTATTCCATTTAACAATTTTATTAATGTCTTGATTTTTAACATTTTTTACCGACAGGGTCACATACACCTAGGATTGTGCTGTTGGGTAAAACTCGGTCTGGAAAAACTGCTACAATAAAAAATATTCTAGAGTGTTGTTCACCAAATTCAGCTACTACAACCTGTGAAGAACACAAATTAAATGCGGATGGAAAAAACGTTAAAATAATAGACACTCCTGAACTGTATGAGACATCAAAAAAGATGAAGGTAAATGCTGAGATAAAGAAATTGTTCAGCGTGTATGATTCTGCTCCTTATGTGTTCCTACTGGTCATCAAACTGGATGGGAAATCCACAGAGAAAAACACGGAGAAATGGATTCAGGAGAACTTTGGAGAAGATGCTGTAAAACACACCATCATTCTGTTCACTCATGAAGATCAGTTGAAAGGCAAAACCTTAAATGAATATATCAGAAAGAGATCAGAACTAAAAGAACTGACTGACAGCTGTGGTGGAAGATGTCACTCATTTAATAATAAAGATATGAAGAACCGTTCTCAGGTCACACAACTGCTGGAGAAGATTCAAATGATGGTGAAGGATAATGGAGGCGATCATTACACCAATGACATGTTCCAGAAGGCTCAAAGAAAGATAAAAATACGGATGTTTTGTAAGTCAGTTATTATATTTTTGAGAAGGTTAACCATGCAAATCGTTTTGCTACAATTAACATTTTACAGGACTTAATTGGCAACTTTTTGTCAGCTATTTCCTCTAAATTCAATAGAGGAAATGCATTGACTTCACTTTCCCACGTGAACACGCCTCATTGACAGAGGTGTATAGTACTTGAGCATTTTACTCAAGAGGTGCCCAACTCAATCCTCCAGGTCAGTGTCCTCCAGAGTTTCAATTCAACACTGAAGCTGTAACATATTTATTGAGGCAGTGAGATTCATTACAATCAGCTGAAGGTGTTTGTTGAGAGGTTAAAGGTATATACATATATATTGCTTATGAGAATCATTGTAGCTAGTGTTTTAATTGTGTGTGACACTTCCATGTGATTAAACAGTGGTAGGGCATCAACATTATTCTGACTCAATTAGACATGAGGAATCAGTGTGTGAATCTCAACAATGGTGACAATCAACAAAATAAAACTTCATGCTGTAATGCACGCTGGGTAACATTTTAGTACAAAACTCATTCATGACCCCGAGCATGCATTGCAGTTTATCTGTTTATCTGAATTAACTGGGGATTGTCACCATTGTTCAGATTTGAATGAAGAGTGTTGATGTCTATGCGTGTCACTTGTGATTATTTGGTCACAGTAACTTTACACTTAAAATTCAGTACATTTCTATCAGTGACGAAAGATCAGATTTAAGATTATATTATACGAGATCCATAATAAAAGCAACCTGCACCATGTATAATTCAAGACATTTCTTTCTTTATAAATGCACACGTGTTTCCACAAAATAATATTATAAGCACTTTGAGGAGTCAGAACTAATTTCATAAGCGTCAAGAGCTCCACTAAAGCAAACACTGATCACAGTAATGGTGATTTGATGAAATGTCAACATGTTTAATACACTAATTGCAGGTGCAAAAGTGACATTGATTAAATATCATTAATATTGACAAATCAACACATTCTAACATTGATTCAATGGTTTCTTGCTGTCAGTGTTTCTCTTGATCTTGAAGATGTTGATGAGTTTGTTCAGGTGTTTGATTTGTTTGAGAAGGGTAAGAGCTAAACTCTGGACGACACTCTGCACGAGTTTATTAGAGGTGTTTAGTACTCAAGTATTTTACTCAAGTACATTTATCCAGTATCTTTATATATTTTAGAGTTTTTCCTTTGGGAAATTTTACTTCACCGCATTATGAAGCATTTACATATTTAGTTTAATCCACCACATTTCACACAACATTTTTTTACATGTTTTTAACCTTAAATACTTGAGTAAAAGTAAGATAGTAGATTTTGAATGTACTTAAGTAAAATGATTGTTGAGTAAATTACTTGAGTAAAAGTAAGAAAGTACTTTGACTTTTAATGTAGTTTTATAAATGTAATATTGCCATGTAGTTCTCAAATGTAGTTGAGTAAAAAGTATGATATATGCCATGCTTTATAATGTACGGAAGTAAACAAGTACTAGTAAACAAATGTAAAGATACTTGATCCCTGAGAGTAAAATTCTCAAGTAATATACACCTCTGCCCGGTCAACACGATGATGTTACAGCAATCTCACAGTGATGTCACCATGAACTTTCAGAATACTCACGATGAGGTCAAAATGTACCACCATCATGATCTTTCAAGATAAGGAGATATTTCCATATTAGATGTAAATTTACCCCAATGAGGATTACTTTGGTACTTTGAGTCATTTGGCACTACTCGACAAAATCAAAGTGCCCTATACAGTAAACACACATTACAGCAGTCAGAAAAATAAACACTGTAGAGTCAAGATGTCAACTGAAGCAAACACTCATCAACACCATGGTGACTTCAAATGACAAACCAGACACATCTACACATCTAAGATCACAATACAAGATTAAATTCACAGTTTACGCACAGAGTCAGTTTGATGATATTATGAAAGCTTACAGTTACAAAAAACCAAAAGGATTTCAAAATTTAAGCATCTAGAGTTGGACCAACGTTGACCAACGTTGGAGATCATTTCCAACCAAAATCCAACGTCTATCCAACGTTGTATCACGTAAGTGTCCAACATCAATCAGACGTTATATTGACGTCTGGTGCCAGCTGGGATGTGCATACCCTCCATAAGCAATTTTTTACGACACCAGCAGTATAACAAACAAATATTCTATGTTTACTCTTTAGATTACTCTAAAATACAACTATGCCATCCACTTAGTTGATTATTTAACATAATATAGTTATTGTTAATATCTGGGTTTTTTGATTGTTTAAATTGTGATTGACAGGGTCAATGAAACCCAATATCGTGCTGCTGGGTAAGAGTGGATCAGGAAAAACTGCTTTAAGAAGAAAAATTCTGAGAAAACACCAGAATTCACCAACTAAAACTTGTGAAGACCATGAAGCAAATGTGGATGGAAAGAACATACGAATAATTGACACACCAGGGTGTTTTGAAACAACAGAGAAGCTGAGGTCTGAGATTAAGAAGTGTGTAAAGCTGTCTTTTCCTGGTGCTCATGTGTTTCTGCTGGTCATAAGAGTGGACGAGAGAATCACAGATGAGGAGAAGACCCTGGTGAAAGGGATTCTGGAGAACATTAGTGAAGATGCTGCGCCCTACACCATCATTCTGTTCACTCACGCTGACCAGCTGAGGGGTAAAACAGTAGAAGAGTGTATCACAGAGAGATCAGATCTACAGGCACTGGTGAACTGCTGTGATGGCAGATATCTCTCATTCAGCAATACTGGCAGAGAAAATCAACATCAGGTCACAGAGCTGCTGGAGAAGATAGAGACACTGGCAGAGAGAAATAAATGGAAGTACTTCACAAATGATCATTTTGGAGAATTCATGAAAAGTAAGAAGCACTTTGAAAGGTTAAAAGCTGCATTTGGAGGTGTAGGAGGTGCAGGAGGTGTAGGAGGTGTGATAGCTGGAGGTGTACTTCTGGGAGTGACAGAGCTCATTGTAGTACCAGCAATCGCAGTTGCAGGTGGTGTAGTTGCAATTGGATTAACTGGAGTGTACGCTTACAGAAAGATTGCACAGTGGCATAAAAAATCTGCTTGGGATTCTTTTGCTAATAGGTAAACAGGACCTCTGTCAGACAGCAAACTAACAGGTACAAACCTGTTAAAAATTATTAAAATATGTAAAAAATGGTTGATTTGATGATAATGGAATTAATATCAATCAATATCCTTTTTTGTTTTTCTGTGGCTCAGTGGTTAGAGCATGGCTTACCAACGCCAAGGTCATGGGTTCGATCCCAGGGATTGCACTTAAAAACAAATGATGTATATAGTATAATGCAATGTAAGTCGCTTTGGATAAAAAATGTCTGTCAAATGCATAAATGTAAATGATCAGTGTTTGCTTTATTTTAGCTGTCATGCAGCATTTGCAATTGTGTTTCACAAAAGCACTTACACTTTGAAAAAGCCTTATTAAAGACATACGTTTCATGTGTAATCTTGTAGTTGTTTGCATTAGTTGTGATCAAATAAACAATCTAATTCAAATAAAGTGGTGAATATGTGTTTGTGACTGATGAAAAATGTGATATTTGTTAAAGCAATGAACACAGACCACAACAATGGTGACAATCATCAAACTAATTCAGATAAACAGATCAACTACAATGCATGCTGGGAGTCATGAATGAGTTTTGTACTATGATGTTACCCAGCATTGTTGATTGTCACCTAGGATTGACCTTTTTTATATTTAATTCATGTTCTGGACAGGTTTGAAAAACTAGTACTCAATTAATCGGGGGCACTGATCACAATAATGGTGGGTTTTGATAGTGGTTGCTTACTATCAGGGTCACAAATGAAGAGTGAGATTAAATGTAAATGTACTGTAAACAAGTAAAAGTTAACCTAAAACTTGATTCAGCTTATCAGCCTCGCTCAGAATGTCTACGTAATAAACTAACTAACAAGCTGATGAGTTGAATCAGGTGTTTCATATACACAGAAAAATGTGGAGTATTGGATTTACTTCAAAGAAGCTAGAAACAATTTTCACTCATAATTTTAAACGTCTTTTAAATGACTACTATCCCAGTCAACACGTTGATCTCAAAGTGATGTCACCATGACTTTCATAATACGATGAGGTCAAAATGTAACCTCACATCAAACTCACAGTGGGCTCAAACTGTGATCTTCCTCTTGTACTGTGATCTTAGAGGTTTAGATGTGACTGGTTTGTCATCTGAAGTCAACATTATTTTGATGAGTGTTTGCTTTAGTTGAGCTCTTGACTCTACAGTGTTTTACTTCTATTCCTCTGACTGTTGTAGCATAAGCATTTATAGTGTAATCTACCACATTTCATAAAACATTTTTTACATTTTTTTAACCTTAAATACTTTTGTATATTAAAAATCTATTAGCTGACTTTTACTCAAATAAAATGATTATTGAGTAAATTACTTGAGTAAAGGTAAGAAAGTACTTTGACTTTTAATGTAGTTTTATAAATGTAAAAATTGCCAAGCAGTTCTCAAATGTACTTGAGTAAAAGTATGACGTATGCCATGCTTTATAATGTATGGTAGTAAACAATTTCCAAAGTAAAAACACTGGTGAATATAAGTAAAGATACTTGATCCTTGAGAGTAAAATACTCAAGTACTACAAACCTCTGGTAACTTGTTCCTTGGGGAATTGTGTAGTCCAGGTCATTTACTCCTATTTATTGTTGTGTAAACACAAACATTACATCTACTTCACTTTCACATGACAACAATGAAAGTGTATCCCTTTTTTCAGGAATTTAATTCCCTGTGGTTTTCACAGTCATGGCTGTGCAGTGTTAGGCCATTCCAGCAAACTGTAAGTGACGTGAGTAGACCTTTCCAAGATGGTGGACAATTCCACGTGCATGGAGCTCTTGAATGAGGCACCACTGTATATGTATTACAATACATTGTAACATTGTATAAAAAAAAGTAGGGTATACATTCACGCTCACAAGAGAGTTTCAATGTTTATAAAGCTTAGATGCTGATGGTGAGATTAATTATGTGTCTGGTTTCAGAGATGTCATCCTGCTGCATTACACCAATCAGATATCGCAAAGAAGTTTTAAACACAATGCACACACTTGGTTTCAAACTGTAAAACAACAAAAAAAAGAAACAATTAATACTTATGAGGTCAGTGAATATGCACATTCAGCACTGACACTAATTGGCCGATACTTTTGGACATGATGCCTTTGGTTTTTCTTTGAACCAAACCTCTGATAACATTCATTCTACAGTATCATTTAACATAAATAAACTGCTGAGGGAAGAGTTCCACAAAAGAGAACATGGATCACCATAATGGTGGCTAAATATTGGTCACTAAATCACTATCTCTTTGTTAACAACACATGAATGGATTGTCTAGTTTTGGCATGCAAATGTAGGTTCTATTCATCACTACTGACAGCTAAAGTCACCACCTCATTTTTTTCAGCAAGCATCTTTTGTGCTTTTTGACAAGAGACATTAAAACATTTCTGAGGGTTTTCTATAATGAGCTGTATTGAATAACATGTTTCAGTTAATCAGGTTTTGCTGGTAATGGCTCAGTACACAATTTATACAATTACATTTCTGCGCTTTTGAGTCTGATGAAGATCCTGCACGAAATGTAACACGCTACATAAAAGTCTAGTAAAAGATATCTGGAGTTTTGGTGTTCCAACTTTACGATGTAAGAATTGTACCAAACATTTGTCCATCCAACCACCCAGTCAACACAATGATGTCACAGTGATCTCACATTGATGTCACCATCAGCTTTCAGAAAACTGACGATGAGGTCAAAATGTAACCTCACATCAAACTCACTGTGTGCTCAAACTGTGATCTCACTCTTGTGCTGTGATCTCAGAGGTTAAGATGTGACTGGATTGTCATCTAAACTCATCATTATGTTGATGAGTGTTTGCTTCAGTTGAGCTCTTGACTCTATAGAGTTTGACTACTCTTTCTAACTACCGCATAGTTTACTGTATAATGCGCAATGGTAAAGGAGTCTTATATGATAATTTAATCATGTGTAAATATGTATGAGAAAAGCTAATAAAGCTCTTCTAAATGAATTACACACATAAATATTGCAACAATTCATATTAAGACACAGATACATCAAGACTCAGTGTATGAACCTCAACCATGGTAAGAATAAACTGAGCAGCTTCATGCTGAAATGCATGCTGGGAGTCATTTGAATTGTTTGCTTCAAATTGTATAGCAACAGTTGGGCAGGGCCATTTTCTACTGCAATATAATAATGCTTCTGTGAGGCAAAGTTCAGAAAAAAAAATTAATTTAGTCAGTGTGAAGGAACTTGACTGGCAGGCATAAACCCAAGTGCTGAACCAGGTGAAGACCTAAATGCAGGTTTTGAGCCAAAAACTCATTATCCGCCATCAACAGGACCCTGGAAACAAGAGCAAGTCCAATATACATCTTTTCTATGTCGTTGATGACGTTGAAAAGACTCCCCAGTGGAACCAGAGTTTTTACAACATCTGTTTATGACTTCTTCTGAACGTGTGCTATTGTTGTCCAGGTGATCTCTGTGTTGGACTGATATCACTTTTGCACCTGCAATTCATGTTGAAATCTAATTAATCCATCATTATTATCATCAGTGTTTGCTTTAGTTGTCCTTCTGACTCTTATAAACAAAGCATGACTTGGATTGGGCCCCACAACTCTTTAAGAGGTTAACTGTTTAATTTGATTTGTTGGTTATATGCCGGTCATTTTATTTTTCACTTTAACTTTGTAAGTTGGTCTAGCACGATTCAACAGCACTGCCTTATGTAAGGAATGATGTGGTTTAATAGGCTAAGCTTTCCATCAGTTATATTGGCGTTTACTGTTATTTGTGGATTCTATCCATCACGTTTACTGCAGTTGAAACCTGTCTCTGCATTAAGACGCGATTATAATTGCTGACAAGCGCTAACGCAGCACTTTAATGAAAACAAAAAACTGAGAGACAAGAACTTGAAAGAACAGCATTTAGTGAAATGGATATTGGAATAGACCATGATCTTAAGGCAGAGAATCCAGAGCATACCTGTCAACATTCCTGTTTTCACAACCATCTTCCGCCACCTTAATCAAGATTAGTTAACTTTCCCATATTTCAGCAGTGTTGTGTTTACTTCCAAACTGTATATAACAATATGACTGTTTGCTCAGTCATCATTTAATTACTCACTTAATTATCTCATTAACTCAAACTCTGTGAGGACTTGGGATTTGACTTGAAAGGAATGACTTGGTTCCCCGCTGGTGAAATCTTTACTCTTTGGCCTCTGGACTTTACACCTCTTATAAAAATGCTTATTCGAAACTCAAATTTTGTCCGATTATTAAATTGCAGGTCGAAAATCAAACATCAGGTGCCTTAAAAAAGTAATACAGCACACTTCTGAACAGCCTAAAGGTCTGTGAAAAGTTTGTCAAGCCAACATAATAAATTTGCAGCATAACAATAGCGAGGCTTTGGGAGCCCCAACGACGTAAGATTAAACACACACACACTAATGTTTATTGACTTTTCCTGTAAACCAGGACTGTTACTGTAAGACAGAGATCTACTTTCTGTTTCACTTAGAAGAAAAACAACACCAATGTTTGACACACCCAAGGTGTCCTGAAAAACACGTCTGTCTTAACAAATGACTGACAGAAAGAATGCAGAGCTTGAAATATGTCAAGTCAAGAGTTCATTTAAAGTAAAGGATGAAGTACTTTCTAGAGCTTTTAAGTTATTTGAACTGCAAGCATCTGCTTGTTCAACATGATATTCTTATCATTTACAATATCATTTTTCAAGCAATCATTTAGCATTTTTAAACCCATTGGATTATACTTTGCATTTCAACAAATTCTATTTTTTATACAGTTAAATGTTAATTGTTTTGTGTTTTTGTCTTGATCTGTGGTGTATCTTGTGTTTGTTTCTCAGCAGCAGCCCTTGCAGCCCTTGCAGCAGTGAAAGCTTTTAAAATATCACCTTTTCTCCTCATAGACATCGACCTGACGAACTCATTCATTCTCATTTCTGTATAGATCTTTTTCAGATTCTCTGTCTCCTCTTTCTTTCTCAGTTCTTCCTCTCTTTTCTTCAGTTCTTCCTCTCGTTTCTTCAGTTCTTCCTCTCGGATTCTCAATTTTTCCTCTCTTGATCTCTGTTTTTCTGTCCTTCTCAGTTTGTCTCTCTCTTTCTCCTGCTCTTCAGCATATTTTCTCGAAGGTTCCTGGTACATCTCATAAGTGTGATGCTCTTTAGTGTGATGACTGAAGCCAAATGACATTTCTTCCTTAAACAGGTTGTTTCGCAGGATGTTGTTTCTTGTTGCATTCTTTCCCGCCGCCCCGATCCCAATATCTAACATAATTAGAAATAAAAGATATACTTTATTATATCACATTCATATTTTTTGAGATCCACAAAAGAAAAATTACCCCCCAAGAACAGGTATGTCCTTTGTCGACATTGAAACCCCCTGTTGAAAAGACACCCCATGTGCCGGTCATTTGCTGGTTTAAGCTGGTCCTGAGCTGGTTTAGGACCTGCTTAAACCACATGTTTTTTTAAACATGAGGATAACAATATGTGTAGTGTATTTAGGCTGTTTTTTGTAATAAAAATTGATAAGAGGGGAGCCATTGTGTCTCGATATTCGACTTTAACCTTTTAAGAAACATTTATTGTCTATCTCAGTTACAGTCATGAAGTGGCATTATTACTACTATGTATGCATTAACTCCCAGCATGCATTGCAGTTTAGCTGAATTAGTTTGATGATTGTCACCATTGTTGAGATTCACACACAGATTCAGAAATGTTAGTGTTTTCTGGAAATCATTTAGTCTGTAAGTTGTGCATAACACTGCTAAAATGTCTTAAATCTGTTTCATAACTCTGCATTCACATCATTATAACAAAACACACTCAAAATGACTTACAAGAACTTCATTGTGATGGAATCACTACCGTATTCAGATCTTAGCTGTTTCTGCCACAATGGATGTGCAAACACTGATCACAATAATGACGATTTGGTGAAATTTCACTTTTTCTACAGTAATAGCGGGTGCAAAAGTGATATCGATTCATTGCAAATAACATTGACAAATTAACTATTTTCTTACATTGATTCAATAGTTGCTTGCTGTCTGGGGTGTTTAGATTTAAGTATCGCAATTCATACAGAAAGAATATTCAGTGCTGTATTATAAATAAATGTAATAATTTACCTGACATATAGTGTGGACGGGCCCCACACGTTGCCTTTGCACAGGGCCCGAGATTTTGAGCTACGCCCCTGCCCAGAAGTCTTGTCTCGAGCTTAGAAGTTGCACCAAACTCTTTATCTTTACCGTCGGACACAGGTGAGACAAAAGATGCTTTCATGATTTTGATTCCCCTACACATTTTTCCACTATAAAAACTTGCAAATACTCACTTGTTTTCGGCACTTGAACTTTCTCCCTTTGTTCCTGTTTTCTGACTTTTGAGAACATTACGTAACTCTCATTGCTGTAATGCTGGTCATCATTCTGTCTGACGACGTCATCAAGTTTTTCCACGAGTGTTGTAATCTCTGTTGTATCACTATCATTGTTTTTCACATGATATCTGCCTTTAAAATGGCTGATAAGATCCTGACATTTTTTACTGAGTATTAAGGCCATCCATTCTTTGTTTGAGATGTGATCTCTGATAAACAGCACTAGGGTGAACTTTAACACTTGTAACCCAAAGTTCTTCTCAAGTTTCTGTACAATCTTTCTCACATCATCTTCTGTGAACGTGTCTGGTCTGACTATGAGCAGGAAGACATGAGGACCAGGATGAGAGAGAGAAAGACTCTTCATCATTTCATTCTGTAGATCTTCATCAGTCAGTTGAGGGTTAAAGAATCCTGGAGTGCCAATAACTGAGATGTTTCTATCTTCTACTCTTCCTCTCTGTACTTCACTCTCTCTGCTCTTCTCTTAAATGCTTCTCTACCCAGAATCAAGTTTCCTACAGAACTTATTTCAGCTCTGTTCTTCCCCAACAACACAATCCTGAGATCAGATGGATGAGATGGAGTCGCACTTGCTGCAGAAATGTGCATTAAGACAGAGAATCACTGAAATGTGCCTGACGAGTGAAAATAAAAAGCTATTTCTGACTTTCCTGAATGCATACAAAACAAGTTTCATACAAACATCTGAAGTGCATACATATGTTTTAAAACATGTTCCTTATTGGATTTCAGAGATTTCCAAGTATAAAAAAAAGTCCTTCTGGCTCACTTGTGGGCCACAACATGTTAGTTTCTGGCTCAGTAGCGGCCGGGTCCCCGGCCCAGATCTGACCCACACAATGATACACTGAGAAAGAATCATTCACTCAACTTGACTCAGAGTCATTTGGACAGATTCATCTTGTTGATGTCAAGATCTCATCACAGGAGAATTAAACCCAAACATTATTAACATCTTCACTTATTACAGACACCACTATATTTCATATGTGTATAAAAGGTCTTAGTGAGATTGAACAGGGTTTTGATCTAATCTATATTTTATTGAAACCAAGTTGGTTTGACGTCACCATTATGATGATCAGTGTTTATCTCAGTAGGGCTCTTGATATCATACCATTGTTGAGATTAACAATCTGGTTGTTAATGTCTTTGTACATGGAAAAAAATAATTTACTATGTACAGTGTTTGAAATTTATTTCCCTTTTAAAATTAGACCTCGGATGTCTATTCATGAACTTTGAGAGACTATAAAGAAGAACATATATGTGTTGTGTGAATTGTTGCTTTGAAGAAATCAGTGTTTTCTTGACCAAAGTAAAATGGGTACCAACTCATATTGTAATGGCCAGCATTAACCCACATTTGAACAATAAGAGTAAAGTGCTAAACAAAATGACACAATGATCATCATAATGGTGACTTCAAACTAAATATTTTTTATGAAATATAAACATGTTTTTTTCTCAACAAAATCTTTTGTACAAAATATATTAATAAAGTGAAAGTGGTGTGTTATCGGTGAAGATGGTAATGGTGTTTCATTCTCCTCTGATGAGATCTTGACATATTTAATGTTGAACTAAAGCTGCCCTTAAGTCTGTTAGATGTAGAACACCGAGCAGTGTTCATTTACTCTGTAACTTAACTCAGTTAAAGCATCAAGATGACTCTTTACAGATAATTTACATCAAGTCAAGTTGAGTAAAGGAATCTTTTTCACGCTTCAATTCTCCTTTAATTTTCACAAAGTGAGCCACATCTGGGTCACAGTCCTTCATTCAACAATGTCTGGGCCAAATCTGGGCCACATTCATTTCTCTACTCACAATCAAACAGCGGTGTGTGGACCACATCTGGGCCGAGAACCCAGCCGTGTATCGGGCCACAAGTGCACTTTGCTACCTGAGTATCTATTTGACTACTGGGACGTCCTACTTGTCTGTCAAACTATATGGATTTGTACACCCCCTGCACCCTGTTCATTACTGTTTCTTCCTTAATCTTGATTTATAATAAAGGACTGCATATGACCTCTGACTAGGAAACTTATACTCACCCATTGCAGCTAAAGACAACTGACCTTAAGTCCGAACCTGCAACACAAAACATGTATTATTATGTTTATAAAAGCTTTAAACTTAAGGGCGATCCATTGCAAATTCAATAAACTGATCATTGTTAGTTATGTATTGTCTTGAATATGCAGTGATTCTAATATATTATATTTGTTCCAACATTAAGAGAAAGTGATTCAATTGTTGATTTATTTTCGGTACAGACAGATTTATTACTGCTAGAAAGAACAAACATGGCAAACTATTGAAAAGGCGTCAGAAATAAAACTTACGTGTTTGATGTGATTGTCTCAGATCTGAAGCTCAAATGGAGGACGAAATATGAAAACAAGTTCATGAGAGTCAAAACCAAACCACTCCTTCTCCTGTCAGTAAAACCGATAGTTTGCGGATAGTTTTATATCTTTATGGGCTGGTTAGATTGTAAATTAACTTTAAGTCCTGACTACAAAACACATCGATAACAGATAGCTGAATAAACAAATTGACATGTTTTACTAAATAACTTATTTAAAAAAAATACATCACTTAGTTTTGCACAACAAGGTACATACAAAATCATGGTTTCCACTTCCCAGCCAGAACGGGCTGAAGTCAGTTGTAGTTCTTGTGTTTCTCTTTTCTTCAGTGATGTTGACTGTTAACAGCAGGTGTTCATCACTAATGCTCAATCATCATTTAATTACTCACTTAATCATCTCATTAACTTGAACTCTTTGAGGATTTGACTTGAGACTTAAAAGGAATGACTTGGTTCCTCCGCTGGTGAAATCAGTTGCTGAGTTCATAGGTGAAACAAAAATAAGGCAGGACTTTAACTCTTTGGCCCCTGGACTTTACAGCTCTGTGTGTGAGACTCCCCTGGTACTCCCCATGCAAAACATGCTGGAAACTGGACACATTTTTTATTATTTTTACGTTCCCTGAAGTAACACTGAATATTTGGAGAAAGTTCTTCAACAAAAATCTGTTAGCTGAGCATTTCAATATTTAGTTAAAGTTGACCTCAAATCACTAATAGTAGAATCAGAATCAGAAAAAGCTTTATTGCCAAGTATGTTTGCACGTACAAGGAATTCGTTTTGGTGACATGAGCATCCAGTACACAGAAACAGCAACAACAGCACACAGAGACCATAACACAACAGAATACAGTACACAGATGATTTAAATAAGGGCCTATGGGTATAACACATTAAGAAATACAATACAATAAACATAAGATAAAGACATAGAGAGTAAAGCTATGTGTGTATGTAAATATGTACAAGTAAAAAATAAGAATAGACTATTGAAGTTCAAGGTGTAGGCTATATAGCCTACAGCAGAATGAAATATAATTTACAGAAAAAGTTGTATAAAAAATAGATAATGTATTATCTGCATGATATAATTAAAATTGCACTTAAGTATTATTGCACAGAGTTATTAATTGCACGGTGGGTAAAAAAACATTTAACCGTTCAAGAAGTAGATGGCCTGAGGGAAGAAGCTGTTTTTGTGTCTGGTTGTATCAATGCTCCTGAATGAATGAATCCTGAATGAATCCACTCCTGCCACAGTGATGTTCGTGATGGTGAACTGCACTTCATGTAAAATAACATGATGCCTTTCAAATAGTACAATTATGGTTTGTAACTTGATGAAATAATGCAAAGTTTTTATATGAAGCATAGTAGATTGTTATTTTTACTTTGGCTTACCGTGGCTATGCACCAATTATATTGCAGTTGTAGTGCCCCTTGTGGATTTCAGTAGCAACTACAGTCCCAAAATCACCAATATGAATTTCAGCAGTGTTTATTGTTCAGATGACACACAGAGCAGATGCAGTTGTTTTACAGTTAAATGAATCAACATCCTCAACTCAGAAATAGTCAATAAGAAAAAATAAAGGGACATATAGTCAATTAAATAACTTACATTCAGTAAATGCATTTTTCTGTTAATTTATTGCATTATGGCGTTTTTTCTACATCTTGTGTTTATTTCTCTGACACAGCACTTGCAGCAATGAGAGCCGCTAAAACAGCTTTTCTCCTCACAGACATCCTCCTGACTAACTCACTTGCTCTCGTTTCTGCACTTATCCTTCTCTTTTCTTCTTCTCTTTTTCTCTGCTCTTCCTCTTTCTGTCTCAGTTGTTGTTCTCTGTTTTTCACCTGTTCCTCTCGGTTTCTCAGTTCTTTCTCCAGGTTTCTCAGTTCCTCTTCTCTGCATCTCTGCTCTTCTGTGGTTCTCTGTGTTTCACTCTTTCTCAGTTTCTCCAGGTTTCTCAGTTCTCTCTCGCATCTCTGCTCTTCTGTGTTCTCTGTGTTTCACTCTTTCAGAGTTTTCTCCAGGTTTCTCAGTTCCTCTTCTCTGCATCTCTGCTCTTCTGTGGTTCTCTGTGTTTCACTCTTTCTCAGAGTTTTCTCCAGGTTTCTCAGTTCCTCTTCTCTGCATCTCTGCTCTTCTGTGGTTCTCTGTGTTTCACTCTTTCTGTGTTCTTTCTCCAGGTTCTCAGTTCCTCTTCTCATCCTCTCTTTCCTCTTTTCAGAGTTTCTCCAGGTTTCTCAGTCTCTTTCTGTCTCTGGTGGTTCTCTGTGTTTCACTCTTTCTCAGTTCTTTCTCCAGGTTTCTCAGTTCCTCTTCTCTGCATCTCTGCTCTTCTGTCGTTCTCTGTGTTTCACTCTTTCTGTGTTCTTTCCTTCTCGCCTGCTCTTTGTCTACTTTTCTCTGAGCTTCCTGGTACAGTTCATTGGTGTAGTGCTCTCCTCCGTTCCTCTCCACCAGTCTGTCTATCTTCTCAAACAGTTCAGTAACCTGTCTTTGATTTCTGTCTTTGTTGTTAAAAACGTGATATCCGGCTTTACACCGATCGACCAGATCTCTCAGCGGTTTGTTTCTCTTCAGGAAACCTTCTATGGGTTCCTCCAGCTGATCTCCTCGAGTGAACAGAACCATAGTGAAGTTTATCGCGTCTTCTGAAAAGACCTCCTGAATCCATTTCACCGTGTCGTTCATCTCCTCTGTGAATCTCACATCCAGTCTGATGATCAGCAGAAACACATGAGGACCAGGAGCAGACATGTAAAGACATTTCACAATCTCAGAGTTCAGATGCTCTGTAGTCATGGATGTGTCAAACAGTCCCGGATTGTCGGTCACGGAGATGTTTCTGCCATCTACTGTGTTCTGATGTGTTTCAGACAGTGTGGTGACAGATTCACAAGACATTTCTACTTTAAACAGATCCATTCCCAGGATGGTGTTTCCTGTTGCACTCTTTCCATTTCCAGATGTGCCGAACATAACAATCCTGAGATCTAACATGGTCGAGTATCGATCAAAAAGAAAAGATACATTTATATGGAATTTAAATTACTTTTAACTCATAATCCTTTGTTTGCTATATTGAGGAACTGAATTTGAAATAAAATGATTCTTATAACAAGAGAAAAGCACATCATGAAGATGTTTGTGAGGATGTTACCTTGAGGTCTTGTTTGAGGTTGATGAATTACACCAAAGACTTTATTTTCATGCTTTTCATGCACAGGGGATGTTACCGGTGGTGTCAGTGGGAGTCTGCGGTCTGTCCAGACAAGAGAAAATATGCTGATTTAAAATAAATGTCATCTGACCATCCTTACGCCATACAGAAAAATAATTTAAAACACATATGTTCATCTATGGTTACTACAGATATAAAAGTATATGTCAAAATATTTGGCCGTTTTTATATATGTCACAAATATGTACTCAAATACAGTACTTTAATATATGAGTCGTATCTAGTCAAAGAATACGTGGTCATATATGGATAAAACATATAAAGCATTACCATTAGTGTGATCTGTCTTTCATTTAGTTGCACTTTAAACTCTTTGACATATATCTTTACATCAGTGGAACCATACATGACCATGTGGTCCATATATATGAAGAGTAAAGCACATCTGGAATATGTTTGTGTGGATGTTACCTTGATGTTTTGTCTGAGGTTGATTTTCATGCTGTCTGGTCACAGGTGATGTTACCTGTGGTGTCGATGGGAGTCTGCGGTCTGACCAGACAAGAGAAAATATGCTGATTTAGAATAAATGTCATCTGACCATCCTTACGCCATTCAGAAAAATAATTTAAAACACATATGTTCATCTATGGTTACTACAGATATAAAAGTATATGTCAAAATATTTGGCCGTTTTTATATATGTCACAAATATGTACTCAAATACAGTACTTTAATATATGAGTCGTATCTAGTCAAAGAATACGTGGTCATATATGGATAAAACATATAAAGCATTACCATTAGTGTGATCTGTCTTTCATTCAGTTGCACTTTAAACTCTTTGACATATATCTTTACATCAGTGGAACCATACATGACCATGTGGTCCATATATATGAAGAGTAAAGCACATCTGGAATATGTTTGTGTGGATGTTACCTTGATGTTTTGTCTGAGGTTGATTTTCATGCTGTCTGGTCACAGGTGATGTTCCCTGTGGTGTCGATGGGAGTCTGCGGTCTGACCAGACAAGAGAAAAGATGCTGATTTAGAATAAACGTAATCTGACCATTCTTTCCCAAACAGAAAAATGGCATAGAAATATGTTAAAGGGGTCAAATGCCACGGCTTAAACTAATATTATGGTTTGATTTAGATGTAATGTAATGTGTGTACACGATTTAAGGAATAGCTGCCGGTATTTTACTTTCGTTTGGGCGTTTGTTTATTTTATTAAAAGTTGTTTAATGTTCGCCGGTTCCTGCCTCTTACTTCCATTCCTTGAACTTTGCTTCACGGAGTATTAGGACTTTTTTTCACGTTGCTCGCGTCTGCATTTGCAAATGTAACCAATTGTTTTTAGTTGTCTCATCTTTAGGGAAGGCAAGCAAAGAGTCTTTCTTTTCGCAACGAAACACAACGTCTCTGCGACATGTAATGTCACTCGAAATGCAATGAGATTAACAAGTACGCCCACTTCACTTGCGTTTAGATTTGGGCGGTCTTAATCAAATCATGTTACGAAGTGATACATTCGCCGGGGTGTAGTTACACGAGGCGTTTCAGGCAGGTCTGGGTGAGCATTTGCTTTTAGATAGAATGCATCTTTTGTTCCGACAGTTTAATTTTTTTGAAATTTTACGTGTCTAATACATGCATGGGCAACTTATTACACACCAAAGACACAGAAAAACACATATTCGCGCCATAGTACCCTTTAAACACGTATAAAAACGTATGTCAAATAATTGTACATATATGCAACAAAATATTACAATAACGGCAGGTTTCATCAATGTCACAAATGTGTTTTTTTTAAATACATTAATATTTAAGTCCTATATAGTTTGAGAATACATGGTTATATATGGATAAACCGTATAAAGCATTACCATTAGTGTGATCAGTCTTTCATTTAGTTGCGCTTTTGACTCTTTGACATATATCTTTACAACAGTGGAAACCATACATGAATATTTGTTTACACATTTTTATATACTTTTTTGGTATGCGACATAACTATGTACACTAAAATAAGTGATTATGCTTGGAATCCTCTGTTTGCTAAAGTGAGGAACTGAATCTGAATTTGAGAAATAATGATTCTTATAACGAGAGAAAAGCGCATCATGAAGATGTTTGTGTAGATGTTACCTCGAGGTCTCAGCTGAGGTGGATTTTCATGCTGTCTGGTCACAGGTGATGTTACCTGTGGTGTCAATGAGAGTCTGGGGTCTGACCAGACAAGAGAAAAGATGCTGATTTAGAATTAAAGTGATCAGATCGTCCTTAAGCAAACATTTTCAAGTATAAACACTTCATAAGTATATATACAAAACTTACCTGTTTGCATCACCTGAACTTTCTCCTCCACCTCTTGTTTTGTCTTTGGTATAAACTTTACGTAATTGTCAATGATGTAATGCTGGTTGTCATTCTGTTTGACCATGTCATTAATCTTTTCCAAAAGTCTTGTTATTGTCTCACTTTCACTGTTTATCACATAATATTTACTTTTAAAATGGCTGATGAGTTCCTTAAATTTTTTAGTGAGTGAAAACTCTATCCAGTCTCTGTTTGACATGTTTTCTCGAATAAACAGGACTCGGGTGAACCTAAACACATGTACTCCAAACTTTTTCATTAATCTTCTGTACAATCTTCCTCACGTCATCTTCTGTGAACGTGTCCGGACTGACTATCATCAGGAAGACATGAGGACCAGGATGAGAGAGAGAAAGACTCTTCATCATTTCATTCTGTAGATCTTCATCGGTCAGTTCAGGGTTGAAGAATCCTGGAGTGTCAATAACTGAGATGTTTCTATCTTCTACTCTTCCTCTCTGTACTTCACTCTCTCTGCTCTTCTCTTTAAATGCTTCTCTACCCAGAATCATGTTTCCTACAGCCCTTATTTCAGCTCCGTTCTTGCCCAGCAACACAATCCTGAGATCAGATGGATGAGATGGAGTCGCACCCGCTGCAGAATAAAAAAATATTAAAACAGAGAATCAGTGAAATGTGTCATACATGAATGTAAAACTGACTAAAATAGAAAATAATAACTTAAATAGAGTAAAAAGTACTGTATTGTTGCCTACGCCCACAAGGGGGCGCAAAATAATGAGCTTATACAGTATAAACTAAATCATGCATTTTCTTGAAATTAATTTACTTGTGGAAATGCATTACATTTTTAAACAAAATTAACGAATCAAATATAACGTATTAAATTTCCATAAAAAGAAAAAGAACATCTAGTGGAAGCTCATCAGTAATAGACAAAAAAAAACATTTAATCCAAAGTGTCTCACAAGTTAGAAAACATTTAACATTTTTTCTAATGACAGACATCTAATGCAGTTTACCCACAAAGCGTAAACACAACCTGGCAAACGATTCACTCGTACATCTACATATTGTTTGTCAAACCACCAGATTTATTTGTTTAGAATAATGCAGATTATTTGTTGTTTATTATTATTATTATTTTATTTTCATTTTTTATACATTCATTCATTTTAAAATAATTAATTGAATGATTTATCTCAGGTTATATCACCTATAACTACATAAGTAATTTTGCTGTTGTTGCTTCCTTAACCCCATTTTAGAATATCTCTGATTTTTATAAATGTTCTCTGATAGGAAAACTCCCACTCACCCATTATACCTGAAGAAAATGTTGACAGTTTAGTTGAACCTGCAACACAGAACATATACGTATGATAATAAAAAGCTTTAACACAATGTAACACATTCAACAATGTCTTCTGGTACTGTGGTAAAATTCAGGTGAAGGTAAATGAGGTAAACATTTCATTTTCACAAGTATCCATGCTGCACACTGTCTACATACGACATCAACATGCTTAACAAAAGCTACATAGTCAGTTTACAAATCTAAAAAGTTGAGCCCCCCATGCAGTACCGCTACAGCCCACCAGGGTGTGCGGCCCTCAACTGGGGAAGCACTGATCTATTTATACCAGAAGAGCATGAACACATCAATCAATCAATCAATCAATCAATTGTATGATGCTTGTTCAGCTAGAATGTCAACATTGTTTGGTACGACGGAGACAATGTGAGCGTTTGGAATTTGTGTTCTGCATGTCAGCCGTCCAAGTGATTCTTGAACACACACCGTGAGAAACAGTGAGCCGCCATTTTTCTGGAAGTGTTTGGGGGTTTTCTCTCAGATGAGAAGAACGTGTTGTTCATTCACTCTCCAAACCTAAAGAAACAGATCCTGCCGGTACTGAGACTCAACCTTTGGATTACAAGTCCGACTCTGTAAACATTAGGCCACAACTGCCCCGGCTGTGCTCATTATTAACAATAAGCAAATTGTTCTCACAAGAAAGCAATCTGTGTGATCAATGATCATTGAAGTTTTCAAAATTATTATTTAAATGCAGATGCTGAAACAGTGACAGAGCCTTAAACAATTATATTATACATTACAACAACATTACAACACGTTAGACCTCTTGTTCTAATATTACACAACATCTTACATCTAGAAAAAAACACATTTATGGAAATCTTTAGAAAGAGAGTAAAAAAACTCACTTGTTGTGAAGATGTGTGTTTGATGTGATCCTCAGGCTGTGAGTTCAGCACTGAAGGAATCTTTTGTGCACATTATTTCCTCTGTTTTGTGGAGGAATGTATATGCATACAAGCTCATGAAGAACAGAAATGAAGCTCCTCCTCCAGCGCCACTTTACTCTTTCTCAGAGAGGTACTTGTGTTTCAGTGTGATAAATTAGGACCGTCCTCTTGGGGATTTTCAGGAGGTCAGGGCTCTGTTTTTCATATGGATTATAGACGGATATTTGATAAAACAATCTTTGTGAAAGTAAATTTCGACCCTCAACAGTAGACACAACACATCACTGCAAACATCTTTAATCTTCTGAATGTCAAAGAAAAGCAGTAAATCATACTTTTCATAGGTTTACACAAACTCAGTGGCTCAGATTTAACAACAGCACAATAAACTGAACAGAAGAATAAATAACTGGCACTTCCTCATAGGAACATTGGTTTACAAGAAACATACCTGTGTGTGTGTGTGATGTTGACTGGAAACAGATGCGTGTTTGTACTCTCAGGTGAGAATATAGCAGAGGTGGGACCAAGTCACTGTTTACAAGTCTCAAAAGTCTCCAAAAAAAAAACTTCTAACTTAGCTCTGTATACTGTGGTAGGCTTTATGAAGCCAGTTTTATTTATTGCACTTATGCTTTTTGTTGTACTCACGTTGTCCGAATTGCTTCGATTGTTTACCCCGTCTGTAAGTCGCTTTGGATAAAAGCGTCTGCTAAATGACTTAATGTAAATGTAAATGTCAAGTCTTTGCATTCAAGTCTCAAGTCCTCAAGTCATCTCAAGTCCCAATCAAGTCCCAAGTCAAGAGAGGCGAGTTCAAGTCAAGTTGCAAGTCTTTAATGTGCATGATTGCATGATTGTGTTTAAGGAAGAACACTTGTGTACTAAAACTGTCATTCACAGAAGGACAGGACATTGTAATAATACTGAGAGATTGATGACTGGAAGGACTACTCTGACATGACTAAGATCAATTAATAAACTATTATTCTGACACACCTAGAGATCAACACTCATCATACAATCCTCAACTATGGTGACAATCATCAAACAAATTCAGACAGACAGATCAAGTGCAATGCATGCTGGGAATCATGAATGAGTTTTGTACTGTGACGTGACCCAGCATTCATTGCAGTTCCTATTGACTTTCTATAGTAACTTTTATTCCTACTATGAACAGTCACTTGGAATTAATTTTGAAATGAACTACTCCTTAAGCTTCTGCCTAAGCTTCCTTTGGCCCAACAATTGCAGTTTAACACAATACTGCATTCAGAAGACACCAAATTTAACACTGAAGTAAAAGAGTCAAGGATGCAACTAAAGCAAACAATGATCACAATAACATAATGTAACACATTTACAATGACCAAGTCATTGTTTTCAATTTACAAGTAAGTCTTGAGTCTTTGCATTCAAGACTCGGGTCTCAATGAAGTCCCAAGTCAAGCCCAGGTAGCAAAGTTCCATTGGTTACCCGATACACGGCTGGGTCCTCGGCCCAGATGTGGTCCACACACCGCTGTTTGATTGTGAGTAGAGAAATGAATGTGGCCCAGATTTGGCCCAGACATTATTGAATGAAGGACTGTGACCCAAATGTGCTCAATTTGTGAAAATTGAAACTGAACCGTGAAAAAGATTCCTTCACTCAACTTGACTTGATGTAAATTATCTGTAAAGAGTCATCTTGATGCTTTAACTGAGTTAAGTTACAGAGTAAATGAACACTGCTCGGTGTTCTACATCTAACAGACTTAAGGGCAGCTTTAGATCAACATTAAATCTGTCAAGATCTCATCAGAGGAAAATGAAACACAAACACCATTAACATCTTCACTTTATTTTACACGTGTACAAAATATCTTATAGCGGAATATTTTTTTTTGCTTGAAGTCACCATTATGGTGATCATTATCAACCAAATCAATATCACTTTTATATGCACAATAATTACATTATTGTGATCAGTGTTTGCACAAGGTCTTATTGAAGTGAATGTTCGGTGGTCACATGGCCGCTTGATCACGTCACATGGTTTCTGGATGGCACAACATTGCGGTGATTCTTTTTTCAGTTTGAGGTGATTAAGTTCTTTCCTCTTTTTAAAGCAACATTCTTAGAGAAACATTTTTTACTTGTAACATCATTTCAAGTTTGTTTCTCTTTACCAAGCGCATTAAAAGGCACAAAAATATTTTTTTGTTTGCTACAAGCATCTCTCATGACACTGTGTTCATGAAACCAATGATCGAAAATCAAGTCACATGTTCTCCTTCAATTGGAGTGTCTCCGTCAGGTCTCAATCACTAAGCTGATGTCTTGCATCCTTCAAAGTGCTCACCTGAAGTGATCTGACCTTTCATTTATGAGAGTGATCATTTTATAAACGATGCAGTATTTGTTTAACTATTGGTCTTATATGTACACCAACACAGTGTCGGTGGCTCACACAACATTCACGTATTTTGTCATTTCAATGACCTGTTGTCAAAATATAAACTATATTCATACAACATACAACAAAGTCAACCCAACAATTATTTCAAACATTTGTGAGAATCTTCCGCTGCAGAAATGAAAATGAAAAGAAGGATTTAATTGCTGCTCGCTGGCGACATCTACTGGTCTCTTGCGTGTAAAAAGCAGCAGAATTGAGACATTCTCTTCATAAAGGCAAATGTGGTACTCGAGGCAATTGCTTTATTATAATTTAGTATCAGCCACAAATTATTCATGATAAAGCACTAGCCTTTAAAGCAAAAGAATATCAATTTTCAAGAAGTAAAGTCATGTAAAGCAAAGGTCCTCAACTCCGGACCTCTTGATTCAGTTTCCTGCAGAGATTAGTTCAAACCCCAATCTATCACACACCTGAATATATTCATACGCCAAATAAACTACTCGCTGCTTATTCATCATATTATTGTACGATGCATCGGCTATGAAACCAACCAGCTGATCACAGCCTAGAATGCATTGCGTTTATCTGAATATTGTGTTAGTTATCACCATTGTTGAGATGAACAGGCTGAATCTTAATGTCTGCGTAACTCATATTTCCACTTTTCTAATATGTATGATGTGTTTTGTAGTCCTTCATAACAGCATTTAACACAGTAATGTCTGGGAGCATCAAAAAAGCATATTAAACCAATGAACATATGAATGGAGACAGGCCAGTAGATGATGACTCTCACCATCAGAACGAACATGAAACACTTTCTCAACACTTTCTCTCAGTTTGCGGGAGTGGGATTGGTCAGAAATTCACTGGAAGCGGGATTGAAAAATCAGTCCCACGCAGGCTCTACTTTGATGGTTTTTAATAACAAATTGCAAAGAAATGAAATAAGTAAATACACTGTTTTCACTTTTATGCATTAGGTCCATGTTTTTACTGATAACAGTCAAAAGAAGCAGAGAAGAACCGTTCCCTGCAAGAAAGCCTGCACTGGCACTTTACGGGCCTGTAGGGCCAAGATCACCGTACAAAAGGACGATCACAGTTTGACCTCATCGTGAGTATTATGAAAGCTAATGGTGACATCACTGTGAGATCATTGTGACATCATCGTGTTGTCTGGGTTACTGTTAATGAGTACACATGCCTGTGTGAAGACCTGAACAAAAAACATCATATTTGCCAAGATACGCACTTTATTGACAATTTCATCGGTATTAAATTAAAGTGTGACCTGCGTTTAAATGACAAGCATTGAAACGTTCTAATTCTCTCCATGTCAGTACAGGCTTTTAAAAACTTTAGTTTAGTAGCTCAGTGGTAAGAGCATTGTGTTAACAACGCAAGGTTGTGGGTTCGATCCCAGGGGATTGCAAATACCTCTGTATAAATGTATAGGATAATAAAATGTAAGTCGCTTTGGATAAAAGCGTCTGCCAAATGCATAAATGTAAATGTAAAAAACAGATTCAACTTCTCAGTTGACTGGGGCTGCGGTGAAAGCGTAAAATATATTTCAGGAAAAAAGAAAAGTATTGATTTCCCATAAAGCAAAATAGTAATCTGACACTTTGGACAAATAAAATGAAATAAAATAAATAAATAGAAATAAGTACTCCAAGTTATTTAAGAGAAGACTTTTATCCAAAATGACTCACAAAAATGATTAAAACAACTACATGTTTTTTTTTCTAAGAGACAGTAGAAGTGCTATCACAAATAGTTCACAATTGTTAGAGGCGTATGTGTGAGAAGAGAAAAGACTGCCGCGTTATTACTTTTTTAAACAATGCATTTAAAGGTGAATGGTGTTTTTATTTAAGCCAACCATTAAAATAACTCTTTACATGTTAAATGAAATAACTTGGCATTGACAATCACACAAGCCCTGTATTACAATCATGAACAAAAGCATCCCAAGCAGTTTTTTTACTTGACGGCATACTCTCTCTGTAAGCATACGCAGCAGCTCCAAGTGCAACTACACCTGCTCCAACTGCGACCGCTGGTGCTGCCACCAACTCTGTAACTCCCATCAGTGTACCTCCTGTTATCACACCGGCTACTCCTAAACCTCCCAGTTTAGCTGTAAACGTTTCTAATTCTGTCTTACTTTTCATGGATCCTTTTAAATGATCATTATTGAAGTACTTCCAGTCCTTTCCCTCTGCCAGTGTTTCTATCTTCTCCAGCAGCTCTGTGACCTGATGTTGATTTTCTCTGTTTGTATTGCTGAATGAGAGATATCTGCCACCACAGCTGTTCACCAGTGCCTGTAGATCTGATCTCTCTGTGATACACTCTTCTACTGTTTTACCCCTCAGCTGGTCAGCGTGAGTGAACAGAATGATGGTGTAGGGCGCAGCATCTTCACTTGTGTTCTCCAGAATCCATCTCACTGTGTTTTTATCCTTCTCTGTGATTCTCACATCCAGTCTGATGACCAGCAGAAACACATGAGCACCAGGATCAGACATGTGGACAAACTTCTGGATCTCAGACCTCAGCTTTTCTGTTGTTTCAAAATTCCCTGGAGTGTCAATTATTCGTATGTTCTTTCCATCCACATTTGCTTCGTGTTCTTCACATGTTTCAGTCGCTGAATTTGGTGAATCACACTTTTGTCTCAGAATGTTTTTTCTTGTAGCAGTTTTTCCTGATCCACTTTTACCCAGCAGCACAATACTGGGTTTCAGTGACCCTGTTAATACAAAAAAACGGATATTAAAAATAACTAAATTGTTAAGCGAAATAATCGACTTTATAGATTGCATTATTGTATTTTAGTACAATATACACAACTGCTCCAGAGAAATCTCCAAAGCAGAACAGCTTGTTAGTATTATTGCTGGTGTCAGGTCAAAAAATTGACCTAACCATGTCAAAATTATTAGGCTATAGGACACACACACTTACAAAACGTCTTTAAAAGTATCTTCCTTTGAGACTCCTGGAACATGTCATTGGTGTAGTGATCGCCTCCATTCTCTTCCACCATATTTTTAATCTTCTCCAGCAGTTGTGAGACCTGAGAGCGGTTCTTCATATCTTTATTATTAAACGAGTGACATCTTCTACCACAGCTGGCAGTCAGTTCTTTTAGTTCTGATCTCGTTCTGATATATTCATTTAAAGTTTTGCCTTTCAACTGATCTTCATGAGTGAACAGAATGATGGTGTGTTTTACAGCATCTTCTCCAAAGTTCTCCTGAATCCATTTCACCGTGTTTTCCTCTGTGGATTTTCCATCCAGTTTGACGACCAGCAGGAACACATAAGGAGCAGGATCAGACACGCAGAACAGTTTCTTGATTTCAGCATTCAGGATCTTCATCTCTTTTGATGTGTCAAACAGTTCTGGAGTGTCAATTATTTTCACGTTTTTTCCATCCACTTTTGTGTCATGTTGTTCACAGGTTTTAGTAGCTGCATTTGGTGAATGACGCTCTTCTCCCAGAATGTTTTTTCTTGAAGCAGTTTTTCCTGCTCCACTCTTACCCAGCAGCACAATCCTAGGGGTCTGTGACCCTGTCAATCAAAATTTAACCAAAAATCCAGACATTATACATAAGTTATCTAAGTTTAACATTAAGATTGATCAAATGGATTCACTGTATACCCGAATAAGTTGAAAAAACTCAAATCTTTCGAGTTATGATTTTCCCAATTTGATGTAAGCAGAACTAAGTTCTGAGTTTGTTGTGCTCATGCGTGTTAATTCCTTTTCATTTTGAACATTTAGTACTGTAACTTTTTAATTTACAGTAAAATGAAAGAAAGGATTTATTTAGACAACACGATTATGTTGCTTAACCTGCCACAAGACACACTGTAAAAAATTATGCTTTGACTTTATTTAAATAAATGTGCATCATGGTTTTTAAGTGAATTCAACTTCAACTTTTAAGTCTAAATAAAAACTAAATAACCCTCTCTCTTTCTCTAAACAGGTAGTGGTCTAGCTTTTGTTGAAACTAGTAACTTTGTATTAGCACCTATTTTATTATTGTCCCTGTATGACATATCGCTTATTGCTTTTATTTTGGATAAAAGCATCTGCTAAATAACTAAATGTAAATGTAAATAACAAAAAAAGATGTGTTGCGTTTACACAAATATATGAGTTCACTTGACCTTCTTTACATAAAAAATTATGTAGCATGAGTTCAATCAACTTATAGTGCTCACGTAGGCTGTCCTTAAATATTCAATTCATTTACATATAGCACAGTGAAGTGTATTATCATAACAAATAGTACTGAAATAATTGATTTGATGTCAGTCATTGAATGATTCTCCTCATAAGCACTATTACTATTAATACTAAATAATCTAAATTGTGATATCAGCCCATTAACATGTATAAATGCCACAAAGTGCTTATTATTTAAAAAAAAACACGAATACTCTTGTGTAAACTTTTCAGGGGCATGGGCTTTTGGGTATTCCTCAGAGCATTTGTACACATAATATTAAGTTCATTGCACTGGAAATGTATGTTATGATTACTTAATTTTAACTGTAGTTTGCACAACTCAAATTTTTCCATTCACGTTATGCATCCTTTTGAGCTTTTCTTGTAATCTATATTTTTGTGTGGAATGAAAATAGGATTTAAAGTTAAGCTTTAATTTGTATATTTTTAAGTAGAAGCTACTTAATATAATACAATGTGGTTGTTGGGACAACAAATCACTTTTTAGAGTGAAGTTTAAACAAGACAAGCATTTAATTTGGTAGCCATATGTTTCATAATACCATTTGTTATTAATTAGACATTAGACATATTAAACATCACTTGTCAAGATGACTCAAAGTACCTGGACCAGCCTGTGTTATTAGTTTGCAGTGGTTGCTTTCTAAGAATAACAACTTTTTTTGTGACTGACCAATCAGATTTAAGTATTCCACCTTGTCAAAATAATACAATGCATGTATTATCCAGAATCCATAATACAATAAAACATGCACAAAAACACACTTACAAAACATCTGTATTTGTATCTTCCTTTGAGCCTCCAGGAACATCTCATTGGTATAGTGATCACCTCCATTCTCTTTCACCATCTCCTCAATCTTCTCCAGCAGTTCTGTGACCTGAGAGCGGTTCGTCTCATCTCTGTTGTTGAATGAGTGACATCTGCCTCCACATTTATTAACAAATGCCTGGAGATCATTATTAACTCTCAAATGTTCAGATAATGACTTTCCATCTAGTTCATCAGCGTGAGTGAACAGAATGATGGTGTAACGTGCAGCATCTTCACCAAATTTCTCCTGAATCCATTTCACTGTGTTTATCTCCTCATCTGTTATTCTCACATCCAGTCTGATGACCAGCAGAAACACATGAGGACCAGGAGCAGACATGTAGACACAATTCTTGATCTCAGACCTCAACATCTCTTCAGTCATTGATGGATCAAATATTCCTGGAGTGTCAATCACTGAAACTTTCTTCTCATGCACCGTCACTTCTTCTTTCTGACAGGTTTTAGTCACTCCATTTGAAGAAGCTTTTACGGATATATATTTGTCACTGCCCAGTATAGTGTTTCCTGTTGAACTCTTGCCTGATCCGGTTTTTCCCACCAAAACAATCCTTAATTCAGATGAATCCACTGGAAAACAAATACCGTGGATGTATCAGCTTTTAAAAATAACTGTATGAATTAAGATTTATCAAGGCCTGTATTCACAAAACATTTAATCTTATTACTAAATTCTCCTAAATTGAACATGAAAGTCTTTTTTTGGTTAAGAGTTTCCTCTTAAAACTATTCACAAAGAGCAACTTTGGCGTATAGGTTCACCAAGGAGTAGAAAGAAAATAATGTTGAATTAACGTAATCACTTGGACTCTTTTCACAATGTCTTCATTAACTTTTTTTACTTTACTTGTGTGTTGGGATTTATAGAGATGAGAACGTTCCTGCAGTTCATCCTAAACCACAAATCCTAAATCTAAACTCATTTTATTCCTTATTGTGTTCTGAAGATGAACAGAGGTCTTACGCATGTGAAACAAATTGTTTTAATAAACAATTTAAGCTTAGAGAAAGGGGGGTTGACCTTGATGCTTTGAATGATGTCAGCAAGCTTTCACTGGTCACAGTGATTGGCTGACAGGAGATGGTTCTTTGTCAATTATTTAAGAATATAAATATTTCAATAAAAAGTTTTGTGTGTCTCAGTCCTCATGAAGTTTTAATGCTTTATGTTAATATAAATACGTGTTAGTGTGTACAGTACCTATAGTTGTATGTTCAGTCCCGGCATGTTTCCTGCTTTCAGCCTCCAAGACCTGATGACGTTGTTTATTTGATGTCCAAAAAATGCCCTCTGTCTTTCCTTAAAAAAGCAGATTTTAGTTCGATTTCAGTTCACATTTACAATCATTACAAACATTTCCAGATATACTTTTAAAATATTGCATCTCAATGTTAAAAATTGTTGAATGCATTGAATCAATATCACTTTTGCAACCGCAATTAATGTAGAAAGAATGTTGACATTTCAACAGACCACCGTTATAGTGAACAGTGTTTGCTTTAGCTGAGCTCTTAAATCTTGCGTGTGCATGCTATGCTCTCATTGATTTGCGTTAGTCTGATAATTGTTACCGATGTTGAGGTTTATATTATGAGTGATGATGTGTAAGTAAGTTTTGTCTGATATGACACGCGATCCTTGCATTTGTGATCCAGAACATTCAGATCTGTCTAGAAAACTTTAAGCTCAATATTAACAGTAGAAGATTTGTTTGTTTTATAACTTTAAGACACTTGTTATATAAAGGCTGACATCATAATAAAAAGCTCTTTCTTTATCAATGCAAAAGTGTTTATATTGAAACACTATTCCAATGATAATTATATTCAATTTCTGCGTCATTATATTCTTCTCTAATGCTTTGGATGTAATTAAATGTGAAATGAAAAGCTGCAAAGGACTTATTCATCTCACTGCTGCTTGTCGTAAAAATAGCCTGTTCATTGAGTGTTTGTGCTATAAAAATGATCATCACACAGAGAAACAAAAATGATTGAAGACACAATGAATAGTTGTTACCTAATGAATTACAATCATCGTCTGGAATCAGAAGAACTGTAAAGAAACAAGAATTTATCTGATCATTACTACATCTACAGATCATTTCTAGGTTATATGCCATCATGCACACATGTAAATGTACTCACCTGTGTCGTCACTCATGTTTGCTGTTATCACTGCAAATTACTGTTATTGTGTCAGAAAGCTGTAAATCATTCAGTCACATCTTTGTATTATTAAAGTCACACAGGGTCTGTCTAAGACTTTCTTTGATGTCTCCTGCTTCCCAGGTGCTTATGTGAGTGAGCTGTAAAACAGGAGGTTTCATCATGACTGTGACGTTTACAAATTTCCTTAGTCCCCCAGATAACAACCAAATTGGCAACCGGTTGCAGTTGAAATTCGGCCCACACCTATACACCCCATACCACCTCATCTGGCACACATCCTTTAGGCCGCAACAATTTTCTATGTAGTTTATTATTAATAAGCATATAACAATCACTGGATTTTCAATAAAAGACAATACAGAACTAGGTAAAGAGGTTTATAAATTAATTGAAAAAGAGCCTGACTTTAAATGAAACATTTAGATGAGCTCCTTACAAGCGTATATGGTTAAGATACATCATTACTTACCATTACACTTTCACCATCATTGCATGCGCTGAAGGCTTTTAATTCCTAGGAAGAAATTGTTTACATTTAATCACTTATTTACGCAAGATGTTTATGTCTAAATATGAAATATCATCATCACAATGGGTGATTTGTCAGCTTTAATTGCATTAACTCAATGTCACTTTGGCAATGTATCTGTAAGAACACTTGTGCATTCATAAAGAAAGAGATGTTTTAAAGTTGAGTTGGTATGGGCCAGCTATTACAGAGATGAGACATTTTTAAAACAAAGTTGAAGCTGATCTTTGATGACAGATTTAAGTGTTCTGGTCTAAAGGAGTGAGGATACCGAGACGGCAGAAAGAACAATCAATGACACACTTAGACATCAAAACTCATCATACAATCCTCAACAATGGTGACAATCATCAAACTAATTCAGATAAACAGATCGACTGCAATGCATGCTGGGAGTCATGAATGAGTTTTGTATTATGATGTTAACCAGCATACAATGCATGAAGCTTTCTTTTGTTGATTTCCATCATTGTTGAGATTCATACACTGATTCTGCATCTCTAATACCACTTTACCACATGTGAACCTGGCTGTGCTTTACCACTCAAAACACTTCTGAGTTTGTGCAAAGATACATTGTTCTGAAATGGCCCCAAAGCCTCGCTGGTCTTGAATAACCCCTTTTCACAATGATGTAACTTAACTTGTATCATGGTGTAGCCTTGCATATGGCGATACTTATAATACATTGGGGTGTTTAACAAACAATTATTTATTTTCCTTTTATTTTCAATATACATTGTTTGTTTCTTAGGTTCAAATATGTAAATGTTCCTTTGAGTGGTTACAATGAAGAGAAAGCGTGTCAAGTGAAAGTTTATGAAGACATTGTACTGTTGCTTTAATTTACGTACCTGCTGTTGAAGGTCAGGATGAACTGTTCGGAGGGCGGGACGAGAGACAGCTGGGAGGAAAAGAGATGCGGTAATGTAATGAAAATACTGCCAATCTTACGGTTGTCCACAAGATAACTTCTTAATGTTGGTATAACTAGTATGTAAGATGTAGGAGATAGCAATGACTCCCGTTTGATCTTAACGTAATTTGTATTTGCCTCTGCTTACGAGACTGAGCTGAGAAGGACGTGAGAGACAGTCGAGTCTTGTGGACACGTGCGTGGAACCGCTGTGGGAGTTTTTAACCTTGTTGCTCTTGTGCGGATACGTGGTTAAGTGAACGGCCTGAACTTTCTTCGGCAAAGGTAACAACCATCTTGTTTATGTTGCTCATGGAGTAAAGCGGCACTTTATTAGTGCATCATCGCACGCCAGCGTCGTACTAATCCTGCAACGTTAACGTTATTTCTCTATAGTCTTTTTGAACATTGAGCGACGCTTGGGACATTTACAGGAACTTAATGAACTTAAGTTTGAAAGAAGACACATGGGTATATTTGTTATGACGGTGTGTTTGAATCTTGCTGAGATAACTGTTTTATTTAACAGCCTAACAGTTAAAGGTGGGGTGTGCACCTTCGAAGTATCGTTTGGGATTCACTGACTACAAGTGTTGTGCTGAAGTAATATTGTTTGATAAGAAGTCTAGTGTTACTTACTTAAAACCAAGTATTTCATGTACGTGTATTATAATTTATCTGCTTTATCTTTTATACATTGTTTATTAAATCCTGTTTGGATTTTCTATTGAATGTGGTTTTACTTGTAGCTTAGCAGTTGCTATACTTGAGAGTATCCCAGAACAAAAAAGGTTTGTTAATACAGAGAACATAATATATATAAGACGGTAGAGAGATCTTACATTTAAAGAACCCAGGGCCCATTCCAACTTTCCTTAAGGGCGTAGGGCGCTACAATAACATCCGTCATGCAACAAACAAGAGGAAGAAGAACTTCCCTTTTGCCGTTGTCATGACACCGTCGTTTTGTAAAAAAATCATTTGAATGTAATTATATAACGGAGCTTATAAATAAAACATGAATAGTTGAAGCTTTACAATTTCAAAATTTAATTACTTGTTTGTTTTTTATATTGTTTTTAAATAAACAGAGGATTAAAACGACGCTTAATATCTTAATAATGCTTAAACAATCAGGCTGCACCATCTGTCGAAAATGGTCTTGTGTATTCAAAATGAATTACAGTTTACAATAATGGACAACATTTTTCCTATAATACTATTATATACTATAAATAATATAATACTATATATCATATGTTTTATTTTATTACAAAGCAAAAAGTGTATGAAAAGTTTTAGTAAAACATCAATTCCAATTTTGAAAAGTAGTCAGACAAAACTTACTTGTTGTAAATATGTGCGTTCAATGTGATTGTCAAGTTGTCAGTAAAAGATTTGCTTCTGGGTTTATATAATGTGACCTTTCAATGTGTCCGGTAAAACCTGCTATGCAGGAATATATAATGATAGGTTACAGAATTTCTTTACCTTCCCTTTAAACAAAAGCAAGTCAAATAGACGAAATAGAGTCTTAAGGTTTTGTTAATTGTCACCATTGTTGAGATTTATAATATAAGTGTTGATACCTAAGTGTGTCTTTCAGCGTAGAGTTAGGGAAGGGGCCTTAATGTTATTATTATAACTACTGTGCATATGTCTCCGGCTGGGACTATAATATAATGTCAGATAGATGTTGGACATAAAATTTGATAGACGCAAACACCCAATGTCAGGCTGCTGTCAATCTCAAACAGATAACATGTGGTCAAACAAAACATTTTAAGCTAAACAAAGTCACCTTCATGGTGTTTAGTGTTTCCTTGAGTTGAGGTCTTGACCCTTGCTTTTCTTTTATGAACTTATTGGCCACTGTGAGTTTATGTACATTCGATGCTGTACAATCTGTGAGTTTTCAAAGTATTTTTGTTATGGCATTGCAAATGAGAATTTAATTCAATTGTGTTGTTTGATTCACTGATCTCCTTTAGATTGCATGCTGTGCTGCTGAAAGAACATTGTAGTGGAAGGGGATTTGCTTGCATTTAGACGTATAAAGCGTTTTGTAAAAAATGGATGCAAATAAAATCTTAAACACCATAAGTTAGATGCACACAGACATCAGGAACCAGTTTGTGAATCTCAACAGTTTTTATTATATGAAAGGTGGCAATTCCTTAAGTACCAAATTGTTGCGGCCCAAATCCGGCCCACACCTTCCTCCCTATACCACCACACTTTTTTTACAGTGTGGGTATTATAATCTTAATATTTCAGCACAGTTGAATTGCGCAATAGGACATTTCCCACACCATATGCATGACACTGTGTGGCATTCCAAGAATATGAACTGAAGAAAAGAAAAGAGATGACTATGTTTTGTAAAAGAAATGTTGACTTGCAAGCAAAGGGTGAAGAGCCCAACTAAAGCAAACACTGATCACAATAACGGTGAACAATAAAACACCAACGTCATGGATGTTATGCTGCAGTCCCTGTGAAGCAGAAGTGATGATCGTCTTCAGTATTCTGACATATTTCCATGATGAATAGTGGGTGGGGCTCATATTTTCCGCTCAGAATTGATTTGACGAGTAAAAACAGGATGTTCTTCTATTTTTACTGTAGTTTGGCAAGCACAGCTGGCAATATTTGTCCACACTTTGAAAAATGTTCCGTAGTTTTTACAGAAAAATACTCGTAACCACTCGTAACCATCTTCACTGGCTTCTCCGTATTGGTCTTTGTTTTTCTAAGTCAACATTGTTTTCCGATTGGTCAAGATAATAAATCATGTGTGCTTGTGCAATGCCTTTAAGACAACACAAGAGGTCGCCATCTCCTTTCTTCTGATCGGCTCCTGTCATTCATTCATTCAGTCACTGACAGTCATTTGGCCATCCGCATTGTTTTTGGATTAAAAGCATCTATTTTTTCTGAGGAGCTGTTGAGTTTTATTAATTGAATTTGAATATGGATCCATCTCACTCGTCTCCTGAATCACAGCAGGTATCACAATCAGATGAAGAATGATGTATGCAAAATAAACACAGACATAGACACCGACACACGCAGCCAAGAAATATAAAGTTCAGTTTGTAGCGACATCTTGTGGTTCAGAGGTGGAGCTGCAGACTTGAATTGCAATGACTTGGAGAAAAAGAGAAATCAATAAAGGTGCCACAGGCTTTTACTTTTGTAAAACTACAGAAATAGTTCAATAATCTGAGACAAACAATCAGCCTTTGTGAAGATGTTTAAAGAAAAGATGTTTCGGATCAGTGATGTACTTCCTTGTTTCTGAAGGAGGAACAACATTTGTGAATTTGAAGATATAAAAAACTGTTAGTCAGTTAAAGTGAATGTTCTGTTATAGCCTGACATTCAGTTCTTGGAATTTAGACAAACTAAACACGGTAAGATCTTAGTAAATTCATCTTACAGTTAATGCACAACATTACTAGTTTAGATTTTAGAGAGAAGAAACCAGTATATTGTGAATGAAAATGATTTCAGTTCATGATTAATGTGTTTTATAGATGTATTTGATGGTGATGTCAGTCAGAATGGCTCCTCCTCTTCCTGTGATATTTCTGCTCATAGTGCAAGGTGAATAACTGATGTCACATCAGTACATTATATACTCTAGTTACTTTCCTTAAATGTGTATTTGGTTTATTTGTCATGTTTTTCTGTTTTGATTGACACATGGTTCTTCACATGGTCTTGTTCTGTTCCCCACTCGATTCTATTTATTCTTTCACAACCTCTTGTGACGCAGTTCACACTTAACACTCTTCAATGTAGTTTAACACACATTCATGAATTGTAACAGACCTAATGAATGATTTGTGTGTTTCAGGAGTTTATAGTGCTGATGGTTGGGATGTGACTTACAGCTCTTCACACATCTGTGCACTAAAGGACTCAACAGTGACAATAAACTGCACTTATAAATACTCTACTGGACATAAGATCACACAAGTGTTCTGGACCAAGATCAACAGTCCTGATCCTCCAGATCTGTCTAATGACTCTAAATACAGAGGGAGGATTCAGTATCTGGGAGATAAACAGCACGACTGCAGCGTCAGACTGACTGATGTGAGACACACAGATTCACACGAGTACTATTTCAAATTCATCACTGATAAACCTGATGGGAAATGGATCGGTACACCTGGAGTGACTCTTAATATCACAGGTGAGAGTGAATGAGTGTGTGATGATAATAATGTGATGTGTTGAATGACATGAGGAGGATCAGTGTTGTGTTGTGTTCAGATCTTCAGGTGGAGTCTGAAGGTGAGAGAGTGATGGAGGGACATTCAGTGACTCTGACATGTAAAAGCAGCTGCAGTCTGACTGACACATCAACATTCATCTGGTTTAGAAACACACAGACATTAAATGACACAAAGAAGAAACTCATCCTGCCGTCAGTTAGAAGAGAGAATGCAGGAGACTATAGCTGTGCTGTACAGGGACACAAACTCACATCACCTCCTCGACGTCTCAATGTCATCTGTAAGTTCACTCTCAATTCTTTCATTATTCACTTAAGCAGATTTATCACTGATATACTGAATATAATCTCTCAATAGATCCTCCAGATAATCCTGTGATCTCCATCAGTTCTTCTGGTGTAATAGTGGAGGGTGATTCAGTGACTCTGACCTGCAGCAGTGAATCAAATCCACCTGTTCACAACTACAGCTGGTTTAAAGAAGAAACATCTGTAGGATCTGGACAGACGTTCAGCATCAGTAACTTTAGTTCAAGTCTCAGTGGAGGGTTTTACTGTGTGGCTCAGAATGAAGTTGGACCTCAGAGATCAGATGCTGTTTCACTCTCTGTTAAAGGTGTCTCATGTAAGTAGATCGAGTCGTTCTCTTAAATAACATTTGATTTTAATGATTGATTTTAATTGCAACAATGAAACATGTTATACATGGAGAGAAATGTTGTGATACTGTCACTTTAAATGTGAAATGTTAGTTTCACGTCGTTGTCATTTGTTTTTGTGTCTCCAGCACTATTTGCCTAAATGACTGAACTTCTTTTTTTCAGCTCTCAGTTTCTCTGTAGGTTTTTGGACTTTGTGTTGGAGTCTGTGGAGCATCAGCTGCTCTGCTCATTGTGATGTATATTTGGTAAGAAATGTGTCCAAGTCTCATTTTCACTGTTTAAAACAGAGAATTAAATGTCATTTTCACAGCATCTGTTGATTTCAAGGACAAATCAATGACAACGATCCAATTTATCAATGTCTCCCTTTTCATTTGACAGCAGAAGAAAGAGTTTGAGAAGAAAAGCGTCTGAACGCAAACCGGAGGTGAGATGATCACCAATGAAATCTCTTCATACAAATGCGTTAGAAAGATTGAACTGTCCGTCACATGTTTGGTGTTCTCAAATTTTTCTTTACAGAATGATGATGTCAGTAATGACACATATACAGCCCTTGAACTCAACACCAGATCATCTGACCTGTACGACACACTCACAGTAAGTGTTATTCAATCCAACTGCATGAAGAACACAAACAGTTATTTTCAGTCTTGATCATTCATCTTTATTTGTCTGATGTTTGTGCAGCCCAACCAGAAGAGGATGAAGTAAGAGGCGGAGCTCAAAGAAACAACCCGCTAAGAAATGTTTTGTCATACGTCCCTGATGGTGTCAAATACATTCCCTGAACGTTCCCATATGGTCACGATGTGGAGTATAATAATCCCCCTGGACCTCTTAAGGGTTACACTGTGTGGAAAATATCCATATCACCTAAACACTTGCTTCATTTATAAAATCAGAATTTTACCAGTAAACAACACAACGTTCGAGAAATAGATCAAAAAAGGCAGTGTAACATTCTTAACAGCTTTCTAAGCTTCTTTTTCAAAGCATGGTTTAACATTTAACACGGTTTAATCTTGACTCTGGATAAAATCTTCTGCCAAACACATCAAAATACAGTTCTTTACAATGCTTGTGTCCAAGCTTTGACAATTCCAATCCAGATGAAAGATGACTGGGATGTGCTTGCGTTTGCTGCCCGTTGTCTGCATTATGCTCAAGTCTTTGGATCAGAGACTGTCAATCACACAGTAGGCGTGGTCGACTTCATGATGTCATTCACCAACAGTGGTGCCAAAACATGCTTTTCCAGCACAATTGCATTGCTTCCTATTTAAGTTGCCTTTCTTAGCTCCTCATCACCTGTTCAATCGTGCTGTGTTGTGTTCTTCAGCCTCCATCTGACCGCACATATCAGGTAAATTAACTTTCATCCCATTATGCAAAATAGAATGATTATCATTTTGATTTTTTCATTAATCAATCATAATTATAATCAAAGGTGGGTAGGAACGTGCTTTACATTTACGGTTACATTTACTGGAGTAACAGTTTGAAAAATATGTATTTTTGAGTAAATAAAGGATAACTTTATATTATTGTGCACGTAATGTTTAAGGGTGCTTTTTTACGAGGACTTAACCTGATTATTGATTAAATAAGAAGTGGACAAACTGGTCTGTGAATGACCTGGTCGGACTGAATTAAGTTTGAATGATTCATTTGTTCACTGAATCGTCTCTACTGAAACCAAATCTGCAGATGTGTCTAATTTGTTGCCAGCTATGATGAAGACCCACCGCATGTCTCCTTCTCAGGAGATGCTCAGAGTTATGAATGAATGTTGTACTATGATGTTACCCAGCATGCATTGCAGCATCTAGATTTTTTATTGTTACCAATGTGAAGATTTTTGCTCGTCATCGTTCAACATTCTGCTACATGTCTTGTGTTACAGAGTCTAGCTTGTTGAAATCAGACACCCAAAAGATTTTGAAGTTTCTAGTGACATCAAGAAGAAATTGCGCACGAAAAAAACATGGAAAGTAAAAAAAGTACAAAAAAGTTTGCATTGTAGTAGCGGACTGTGATGGACATTTAAAAACACGTCCTGAAAACGAATCTGTTTCATTTTAATGTAATAAACCAAATCGTTATCAATTCCAGAAATAAATATAATCAGCATTAAAATGACTCAATGTTCTGATCATTCTGACACACAAAGATACGTTTAGACTGGGTTGTGATGATGGGTTAAGAAATCTCTGATACAAGCAACCATTAAATCAACATTAGTGTTGATCTGCCAGTGTTAATTCAATTGAATGTGCGCTTATGCAATATCTTAAAGACACCACAAGAGGTCACTATCTACCATCTTTTCATCCGATCTTGCCACATTTTTTCCCTTGAACATTATCTATGGTTTACTACAAATATCATGCTTAAGTTAGTTATAACGGGGTGAAAACAAATTATGTAAAGTAAGATTTTACTTGAAGTGCAAAAGATAAACTTCATAGTATTAATGTATTAAAGTAACTTGCATGTTTATGAAATATCAGGGCATGAGATGTATTTGGGAAGTGAGAGCGTGAGATACAACACCAAATGTGTGAGACTCGGCGACCGTGAGTGTCAATCACGTGATGAGAGGCAGAACTTGTGGACACTTTCTTGTTTTACTCATTTGTAGTGTTGGCACTGGCTTTGAGCGGCTGTGAAACCGGTGAGAGCAACATTTCTAATTATTTTTCATTTTTCAGACAAAACAGGATAATATGCAATCTGAAAAGGGATGTGCAGCTTATTTTATTCAGAATCACATAAATGTATATTAGTTCTGTCAGATCACTTAACCTTTCAAAGAACTTTAAATGGGTAAAAAAACACCATTTTAACATTGATGAAATATTGTACTGTATCCCAGTGCTGTATTACATCACATGTGTTAAAGAATGAAACTCTGTACAGTATCTGTAACGATAAATAACAAAACTGAGAAGTCCGCACTGATCACTGATCACAATTTCCACATTAATAGTGCAAAATGCAAAAGTGATCAACGTTTCAACAAGTCAACAGTGGAGTTGGTGAGAGCTGCCCGTGTAGAGCCAGTACTGAGGCAAATTCTGCACGGGCCCTTAGACTAACCTTAAGTGGGCCTGTAAAGTGCCAGCGCAGGCCTGTTTGCATCCATTCAGTCACGTTATAGATGACATCTGGTTATATGAAATTTGGTAGAAATGTTCATGTTTATCTCCTCATGTACATAATGTGTTACATGATGTTTGATAACCCAGATAAGAGCAGCTGTTTGCTTTATAATGTTTTATATAATAATTATATTTTTTAAATCATCATTTTTAAAGTGGTGTTGTTCACTGGTTGTGCTGTTGCTATGGTGATGTCAGTCAGAATGGCTCCTCGTCTTCCTCTGATTCTCCTGCTCATGATTCAAGGTGAGTAACTGATGTCACATCATCACTTCAGTCGTGTGATCAACACATCTTTATCATCTCTTTAGTATTTGTTCAGTATTCATCATTGAGTTTGTGTTTCTGTCTGTCGTGCAACACTTGTTCAGTTCTGCTTTTCTTCAACACTCTCCAACCACAACTGTGAGACAAATATCTCCACACTTTTATCAGAACTGGTGTGGTATTCACAGAAACTGCTGCTTTTGTCTCTTTCAGGAGTTTATAGTGCAGATGGTGATTGGAATGTGACTTACAGCCCTTTACACATCTGTGCACTAAATGACTCAACAGTGACAATAAACTGCACTTATAGATACCCTACTGGACATAAGATCACACAAGTGTTCTGGACCAACACTAACAGTTCTGATCCTCCAGATCTGTCTAATGACTCTAAATACAGAGAGAGGATTCAGTATCTGGGAGATAAACAGCACGACTGCAGCGTCAGACTGACTGATGTGAGACACACAGATTCACACGAGTACTATTTCAGATTCATCACTGATAAACCTGATTGGAAATGGATCGGTACACCCTGGAGTGACTCTTAATATCACAGGTGAGAGTGAATGAGTGTGTGATGATAATAATGTGATGTGTTGAATGACATGAGGAGGATCAGTGTTGTGTTGTGTTCAGATCTTCAGGTGGAGTCTGAAGGTGAGAGAGTGACGGAGGGACATTCAGTGAATCTGACATGTAAAAGCAGCTGCAGTCTGACTGACACATCAACATTCATCTGGTTTAGAAACACACAGACATTAAATGACAGAAAGAAGAAACTCATCCTGCCGTCAGTTAGAAGAGAGAATGCAGGAGACTATAGCTGTGCTGTACAGGGACACAAACTCACATCAGTTCCTCGACGTCTCAATGTCATCTGTAAGTTCACTCTCAATTCTTTCATTATTCACTTAAGCAGATTTATCACCGATATACTGAATATAATCTCTCAATAGATCCTCCAGATAAACCTGTGATCTCCATCAGTCCTTCTGGTGTAATAGTGGAGGGTGATTCAGTGACTCTGACCTGCAGCAGTGAATCAAATCCACCTGTTCACAACCTACAGCTGGTTTAAAGAAGAAACATCTGTAGGATCTGGACAGACGTTCAGCATCAGTAACTTTAACTCAAGTCTCAGTGGAGGGTTTTACTGTGAGGCTCAGAATGAAGTTGGACCTCAGAGATCAGATGTTGTTTCACTCACTGTTAAAGGTGTCTCATGTAAGTAGATCGAGTCGTTCTTTTAAATAACATTTGATTTTAATGATTGATTTTAATTGCAACAATGAAACATGTTATACATGGAGAGAAATGTTGTGATACTGTCACTTTAAATGTGAAATGTTAGTTTCACGTCATTGTCATTTGTTTTTGTGTCTCCAGCACTATTTGCCTAAATGACTGAACTTCTTTTTTTCAGCTCTCAGTTTCTCTCTAGGTTTTGGTGTTGGACTTTGTGTTGGAGTCTGTGGAGCATCAGCTGCTCTGCTCATTGTGATGTATATTTGGTAAGAAATGTGTCCAAGTCTCATTTTCACTGTTTAGAACAGAGAATTAAATGTCATTTTCACAGCATCTGTTGATTTCAAGGACAAATCAATGACAACGATCCAATTTATCAATGTCTCCGTTTTCATTTGACAGCAGAAGAAAGAGTTTGAGAAGAAAAGCGTCTGAACGCAAACCGGAGGTGAGATGATCACCAATGAAATCTCTTCATACAAATGCGTTAGAAAGATTGAACTGTCCGTCACATGTTTGGTGTTCTCAAATGTTTCTTTACAGAATGATGATGTCAGTAATGACACATATACAGCCCTTGAACTCAACACCAGATCATCTGACCTGTATGACACACTCACAGTAAGTGTTATTCAATCCAACTGCATGAAGAACACAAACACAGTTATTTTCAGTCTTGATCATTCATCTTTATTTGTCTGATGTTTGTGCAGCCCAACCGGAAGAGGATGAAGTAAGAGGCGGAGCTCAAAGAAAAAACCCGCTAAGAAATGTTTTGTTTCAAGAACGTTCTCACAACGTCCCTGCTGGTGTCAAATACATTCCCTGAACGTACCCATATGGTCACGATGTGGAGTTTTTTTTACATTTCTTAGGGGGAAATCCTGTGATCTCTGATGATTGACAGCAGTCATAACAATGAGTAACAAAGTGTGTTTTTTTCTGAAAGTTTAACAATCACGATGTATTAAGAGACATTATTGAATGTAAAGTGTAAAAACAGAGGAAAACAAAACATGATGTGATGTTTAGTAACGGGATACAAACTCATTATTGTTTAATATGAAACCGTGAAAACGAAAGTCATTTAAAAAACTTTTCTTTATACCGTCTGCAATGTTCTGCACACATTTTGTAGGTTTTTGGAAAATCTTATTTTCTGTTAAAACTGTTTTGTTGAGTTTATCGCTGGCAGCTTTCATTCTCTCTACAGCTCCGTTCAGCACGTCCACCGGATCATCCGCCTGGAATTCGAACTTGCAACCTTTAAGTTTTAAATCTGGCTCTCTAACCATTAGGCCACAACTAACTTTGACCCAATGCATAAAATATTGCCTTATAAGTGTACAAGAGTAATTATATGCATTCCTCTGAAGTACAAATACTTCACTGTTAACATCCATTAACTGTTGGAAATTGTAAGGTGTGTATATTTATCCGGTGATATTAGGAGATGTTTTAATAAACCTAATTCAAAGCATATACAGTATTTAATATAAATACATAACGTTTAACAATAACAGCTTACATTATATTATTTAAAGATTTTTTCATTTTAAAAGGTTAAATAATAAAGTTAATAATAAAATGAGTTGTGAATGCTGAATTGCGATGGGTGAAACTGGAAATGTATTTGTAATATTGCGTAAAGTTATAATATATTATATGTTTATCTGTGCTTTCACGCCCACTTGACGCTCATCAAAAACGCACACATGCGCAGACATCACCTAAAGCTTAGTAACATTTCCTTAAAATGAACTAACCCTGGAACATAACCTGCTCCGGAGTAAGTTGCAATGGTTACTTACATACCCTGAAAGTTATCTCCGTTTTTGGAACCGAAAGTTGGGGTTGTATGGGGTTGTATTTGTAAAATTATTTCTAATTTATTTTTATTCTGCTTTTATTCTTTTTATATACACTTACATTTTTAATCAATTTTATTGCTGTTTTATTGTTTCTTAAAATCTGAAGTATTTGTGATCTTAAATCATTTGCATTTTAAAGATACGTCTTATTTCTTTCTGTCAATCATTTTATGTTAAGCACTTTGAATTGCTCTGTGTATGAAATGTGCTATATAAATAAACTTGCCTTGCCTTGCCTTGCCTTGTCAGCTAACTAACCCTTAAACGTACCCGGGTCACATTACCAGCTTTCTGGCATACACCCCAGGTATATTTGGCACATCATTATCAAACGATCATGTGATCAGTGAGATTCAGAAGTGTTAGGAGATGTCTGCTGCTGGTCATCAGACTGGACAGATTCACAGAAGAGAGGAGAAAAAAACAGTCACGTGGATTAAAGAGAACTTTGGAGACGATGCATCACTAAACACTATTATCCTCTTCACACTTGTCGATAAGCTTAAAGAAAAACCAGTGGACGTGTTTATTAAAGAAAGCTTTTTTGGAGGCAGATATCATGTGTTCAACGACAAAGGAAATGTGTCTCAGGTCACAGAGTGACTAGAAACCTGCCTACCTTTTTTTATTTATCTCAATCAATGAGATTGAGATTGCCGCATGAAGATTTTCCATTATGACCAATGTGAAGATTTTTGCTCATCATTGTTCGCCACATGTCTTGTGTTACAGAGTGTTACAGAGTTACAACTACTTATTGAAGTCAGAAATGAGTGAACACAGGAACACATTACATCCAGACTTCCTTACACCAGCGTACAACAGTAAGTACAGATAACATCACGTCCTTGATATATAAGATGAAATTACAATTACATTCATGTAGGGCAAGCCCATAGAATCAATGTTAAAAACATTCTTATCACAAACTTTTGTTAGCGGGGGTGTAAGATTGTGGACACAGTGTGGTCTGAAAGTCTAAATGATTACAGGCCTATAGACAAAAAAGTGAAAACAGACAGAGAGACTGACTGATCAAAATTAAATGAATTGAAAGTGATGATAACATCAAGCTTGTTTTCATGTATTCTTTGTCTTCCACTTTCTATTTTCTGCAGATGGCAAAAGTTACACCATAGAGCTACGAGGAGGACAACACCCAATAGATTTAAAGGTTTCTAGTGACATCATAAACAAAGAAACAAGAGCTGAATTGCCCAATGAAGGGCCAGAAAAGCCAAAGCTGCACCTTGCATCAGCTGACATCAATATGCTGGATGTCATTGGCATCATCGACACAGCTGACAGACCAGGAATGGCGTACGCAGAAGACATATACGCTCGATGTGGAACATATGCAGACCGTCCTAAAAACGAACCAGGGTGCAGACTCCCCAAAGCTGGAGCTTACGCAGAAGCAGGAGTGGGTCGAGCTCGTGCTGAATTCAGTGTATTTGAGGCAGAAGCCAAAGGTCCAAACGCCTCGGCCGGTGCTGAAGCAAGCGTAGGTGCACTCGGGGCTAGTGCGATGGCTCGAGCTGAGGTTGCAAGCGCATCTGCCAAAGCCGGTCCGGTTGGAGTGAAGCTGGGGCTTGGGGTGGACACAGGGGTATCTGTTGGTGCAGGTGGATTAGAGGCTAAATTCCTGGGAACTGGATTTACAATCGGTCCAAAAACCAGCATTTCTCTTCTTGGTTCAGAAGTGTCATGTTCAGTCATGTAGACATACAGATATGAATCATCTTTGAATGTAACATTGTAGTAGCAGACTGTGATGTACATTTAAAAAACACATCTGATAACAAATTTTTATGAGTTTCATTTTAATGCAAACCAAATTGTTATCAATGCCAGAAATAAATATGTAATCAGCATTAATATGACGCAACGTTCTGATCATTATGACACACAAAGATGGTTTAGATAGCAAGCAGCCATTCAGTTAACATTAGTGTTGATCTGCCAGTGTTAATACAATTAAATGTGCGCTTATGCAATACCTCAAAGACACCACAAGAGGCCACTATTTACCATCTTTTGATCCAATCACATTGCAATAAATAACACAAGGATCCATCATCCTGAATAATGGGACAACCAGGATGCAAATAAAGTTTGGCAGAGGGTTTCATTTTTTCATTTGATATTCATCTTTTACCTTGAAGAAATTACAGGGTTGGCAATATTTTCAAGGCAAATAAATACTTAATAAAAGAACCTTAATTATGTTATTCTACAGCTAGGGTCAGTGCTTTATCCTCCTTACCAAGCTTTTGTGCTTGCTCTTTCACCAAAGCCAATATTTTTCATGAAACCACAGCAAAATATATGTGTGTAAAACCGTCAGTTCATATTAAAAATAGATGTTTCTATAGATCTTTTTGTAACTTTTGTTACTTTATAACTTAAAAATGCAACATGTAAAAATGTTTATTCCGTAGTTCTTACGGATAAATACCGGCAGCTGTGGTTACCAGCAAACTACCGTAAGATTACATGAACATCCTGTTTTTTATTCATCCAATCAATTCACAGTGGATAACATGAGCCACACCCACAATTCATCTTGGAAATATGTCAGAATACTTAAGACTAAACTTCAGAAGCAAAGGGTCAAGATCCCAACTAAAGCACCAGTCATCACCATAATGATACTCAACAAAACCATCAACATGTAAACTTGTGTTCATTCTCAATAAGAACTTTGTAGAAGTGCAACAGAAATAAGTGACAGCGGCGTCTGTAAGTGAAGGTGATAATAGTGTTTGTGTTGTGTCGAATTAAAGCAAACACTGTTCACATTAATTGACATTCAATACATTGTGTGGGTAAAATGATAGATTTTTTCTTTATGCCCAAATAATTAGGATATTAAGTAAACATCATGTTTCAAGAAGATATTTTGTACATTTTACCGTATTATAACTTTATTTTTGTGAGTGGATGCAGCAAAATCGCTAACAAAAATGGCCGGAAACATGTCAACAAACTTCACTCGCTGCTGCGGGTCTTTGAGAATCACCCACTCAAGTTTGGCATCGATGTAAAGCTTAGTGTTTCAGCTTTAGGGTTCATCTACTCTACACAACGTCATTACAGCGGTCAGCCAAAGAGAGCGTTAAAACAAACCTGTTACTTCTTAAAACATACCAGAGCGCTTCCTATTTAAGTTGCCTTTCTCAGCTCCTCATCACCTGTTCAATCGTGCTGTGTTGTGTTCATCAGCCTCCATCTGACCGCACATATCAGGTAAATTAACTTTCATCCCATTATGCAAAATAGAATTCATAAATCAATCTTAATTATAATCAAAGGTGGGTAGGAACGTGCTTTACATTTACGGTTACATTTACTGGAGTAACAGTTTGAAAAATATGTATTTTTGAGTAAATAAAGGATAACTTTATATTATTGTGCACGTAATGTTTAAGGGTGCTTTTTTACGAGCACTTAACCTGATTATTGATTAAATAAGAAGTGTACAAACTGGTCTGTGAATGACCTGGTCGGACTGAATTAAGTTTGAATGATTCATTTGTTCACTGAATCGTCTCTACTGAAACCAAATCTGCAGATGTGTCTGATTTGTTGCCAGCTATGATGAAGACCCACCGTATGTCTCCTTCTCAGGACCTGCAGCAGTGAATCAAATCCACCTGTTCACAACTACAGCTGGTTTAAAGGAGATACGTTTGTAGGATCTGGAAACATCTACATCATCTCAAACATCAGATCTGATCACAGTGGACAATACAAGTGCAAGGCTGAAAATGAACTTGGAGAGAAAAATTCAACAGTGACTTTAAATGTGTTATGTGAGTGAATGAAATTGTAGAATAGTTCGGGTTGAGAACCACAAATGTTGAACATTGACAATAAAAATGTTTTTCAGATCCTCCAAGGAAGCTCTCAGCATCCATCAGTTCTTCTGGTGTAATAGTGGAGGGTGATTCAGTGACTCTGACCTGCAGCAGTGAATCAAATCCACCTGTTCACAACTACAGCTGGTTTAAAGAGAATCAAACATCATCTGTTGGATCTGGACAGACGTTCAGCATCAGTAACTTTAACTCAAGTCTCAGTGGAGGGTTTTACTGTGTGGCTCAGAATGAAGTTGGATCTCAGAGATCAGATGTTGTTTCACTCATTGTTAAATGTGTCTCATGTAAGTAGATCGAGTCGTTCTTTTAAATAACATTTTATTTTAATGATTGATTTTAATTGCAACAATGAAACATGTTATACATGGAGAGACATGTTATGATACTGTCTTTAAATGTGAAATGTTAGTTTCACGTCTTTGTCATTTGTTTTTGTGTCTCCAGCACTATTTGCCTAAATGACTGAACTTCTTTTTTTCAGCTCTCAGTTTCTCTGTAGGTTTTGGTGTTGGACTTTGTGTTGGAGTCTGTGGAGCATCAGCTGCTCTGCTCATTGTGATGTATATTTGGTAAGAAATGTGTCCAAGTCTCATTTTCACTGTTTAGAACAGAAGAGAACCCTCCCGTGGACCCACCACCTGCAGGAGGGACCGTAAGGGGCCGGTGCAAAGTGGATCGGGCGGCAGTCGAAGGCGGGGGCCTCGACAACCCGATCCCTGGACGCGGAATCTAGCTCTAGGGACATGGAACGTCACCTCTCTGACGGGGAAGGAGCCTGAGATTGTGCGTGAGGTTCAGAGATTCCGACTAGAGATAGTCGGGATCACCTCTACGCACAGCTTGGGCTCTGGAACCACTCTCCTCGAGGGAGGATGGATTCTTCACCACTTTGGAGTTGCCCATGGTGAAAGGCGGCAGGCTGGTGTGGGTTTGCTTATAGCCCCCCAGCTCAGCCGCCATGTGTTGGAGTTTACCCCGGTGAACGAGAGGGTCGCTTCCCTGCGCCTTCGGGTCGGGGATAGGTCTCTCACTGTCGTGTGCGCCTATGGGCCAAATGGCAGTGCAGAGTACCCGGCCTTCTTGGAGACTCTGGGAGGGGTGCTGGAAAGCGCCCCGACTGGGGACTCCGTCGTTCTGCTGGGGGACTTCAACGCCCACGTGGGCAACGACAGTGACACCTGGAGGGGCGTGATTGGGACGCCCCCCTGATCTGAACCCGAGTGGTGTTCTGTTATTGGACTTCTGTGCTAGTTACAGCTTGGCCATAATGAACACCATGTTCAAGCATAAGGGTGTCCATCAGTGCACATGGCACCAGGACACTCTTGGCCGGAGGTCGATGATCGACTTTGTAGTTGTTTCATCTGACCTACGGCCGTATGTCTTGGACACTCGGGTGAAGAGAGGGGCGGAGCTGTCAACTCATCACCACCTGGTGGTGAGTTGGATCCGATGGCGGGGGAGGAAGCTGGACAGACTCGGCAGACCCAAACGTACTGTGAGGGTCTGTTGGGAACGTTTGGCCGAATCCCCTGTCAGAGAGATCTTCAACTTCCACCTCCGGCAGAGCTTCGACCAGATCCTGAGGGAGTCTGGAGATATTGAGTCCGAGTGGACCATGTTCTCCACCTCCATTGTCAATGCGGCCACTCGGAGCTGTGGCCGCAAGGTCTCCGGTGCCTGTCGAGGCGGCAATCCCCGAACCCGGTGGTGGACATAAGGGAGTAAGGGAAGTAAGGGATGCCGTCAAGCTGAAGAAGGAGTCCTATCGGGCCTGGCTGGCTTGTGGGACTCCCGAGGCAGCAGACAGGTACCGACAGGCCAAGCGGACTGCAGCCCGGGTGGTTGGGGAGGCAAAAACTCGGGCCTGGGAGGAGTTCGGTGAGGCCATGGAGAAGGACTATCGGTCGGCCTCGAAGAGATTCTGGCAAACCGTCCGGCGCCTCAGGAGGGGGAAGCAGTGCCCTACCAACGCTGTTTACAGTGGAGGGGGGCAAGTGTTGACCTCGACCGGGGATATCATCGGGCGGTGGAAGGAATACTTAGAGGATCTCCTCAATCCCGCCGTCACGTCTTCCATTGAGGAAGCAGAGGCTGAGGGCTCGGAGGCGGACTCGTCAATCACCCGGGCTGAAGTCACCGAGGTAGTCAAGAAACTCCTCGGTGGCAGGGCACCGGGGGTGGATGAGATCCGCCCGGAGTACCTCAAGTCTCTGGATGTTGTGGGGCTGTCTTGGCTGACACGCCTCTGCATCACCGCGTGGCGGTCGGGGACAGTGCCCTTGGACTGGCAGACCGGGATGGTGGTCCCTCTTTTTAAGAAGGGGGACCGGAGGGTGTGCTCCAACTATCGGGGATCACACTTCTCAGCCTCCCCGGGAAAGTCTATGCCAGGGTACTGGAGAGGAGAATCCGGCCGATGGTAGAACCTCGGATTCAGGAGGAACAGTGTGGTTTTTGTCCCGGTCGTGGAATGCTGGACCAGCTCTATACCCTCTCCAGGGTGCTGAAGGGTTCATGGGAGTTTGCCCATCCAATCCACATGTTTTGTGGATTTGGAGAAGGCATTCGACTGTGTCCCTCGCGGCATCTTGTGGAGGGTGCTCCGGGAGTATATGTGATTCGGGACCCTTTGCTAAGGGCTATCCGGTCCCTGTACGACCGGAGCAGGAGCTTGGTTCGCATTGCCGGCAGTAAGTCAGACTTGTTTCCAGTGCATGTTGGACTCCGGCAGGGCTGCCCTTTGTCGCCGGTTCTGTTCATAATTTTTATGGACAGAATTTCTAGGCGCAGCCAGGGGCCGGAGGGCGTCGGGTTTGGGGACCACACGATTTCATCTCTGCTCTTTGCGGATGATGTCGTCATGCTGGCCCCATCAGACCAGGACCTTCAGCATGCACTGGGACGGTTTGCAGCCGAGTGTGAAGCGGCTGGGATGAGAATCAGCACCTCCAAATCTGAGGCCATGGTTCTTAGTCGGAAAAGGGTGGCTTGCCCACTTCAGGTAGGTGGAGAGTTCCTGGCTCAAGTGGAGGAGTTCAAGTATCTGGGGGTCTTGTTCACGAGTGAGGGAAGGATGGAACGGGAGATTGACAGACGGATCGGCAGCTTGCAGTAATGCGGTCGCTGTACCGGTCTGTCGTGGTGAAGAAGGAGCTGAGCCGCAAGGCGAAGCTCTCGATTTACCGGTCAATCTACGTTCCTACTCTCACCTATGGTCATGAGCTGTGGGTCATGACCGAAAGGACAAGATCCCGGATACAGGCGGCCGAAATGAGCTTTCTCCGCAGGGTGGCTGGGCGATCCCTTAGAGATAGGGTGAGAAGCTCGGTCACTCGGGAGGAGCTCAGAGTAGAGCTGCTGCTCCTCCACATCAAGAGGGGCAAGCTGAGGTGGCTCGGGCATCATTTCCGGATGCCCCCTGGACGCCTTCCCGGGAAGGTGTTCCGGGCATGTCCCACCGGGAGGAGACCCCGGGGAAGACCTAGGACACGCTGGAGGGACTATGTCTCCCGGCTGGCCTGGGAAAGCCTCGGTGTCCCCCCGGAAGAGCTGGAGGAAGTGTCTAGGGAGAGGGAAGTCTGGGCATCCCTGCTTAGACTGCTGCCCCCGCGGCCCGGCCCCGGATAAGCGGAAGAAAATGGATGGATGGATGGATGGATGGATGGATAGAACAGAAGAATTAAATGTCATTTTCACAGCATCTGTTGATTTCAAGGACAAATCAATGACAACGATCCAATTTATCAATGTCTCCGTTTTCATTTGACAGCAGAAGAAAGAGTTTGAGAAGAAAAGCGTCTGAACGCAAACCGGAGGTGAGATGATCACCAATGAAATCTCTTCATACAAATGCGTTAGAAAGATTGAACTGTCCGTCACATGTTTGGTGTTCTCAAATGTTTCTTTACAGAATGATGATGTCAGTAATGACACATATACAGCCCTTGAACTCAACACCAGATCATCTGACCTGTATGACACACTCACAGTAAGTGTTATTCAATCCAACTGCATGAAGAACACAAACACAGTTATTTTCAGTCTTGATCATTCATCTTTATTTGTCTGATGTTTGTGCAGCCCAACCAGAAGAGGATGGAGTAAGAGGCGGAGCTCAAAGAAACAACCCGCTAAGAAATGTTGACAGCAGTCATACAATGAGTAACAAAGTGTGTTTTTTTCTGAAAGTTTAACAATCACGATGTATTAAGAGACATTATTGAAAGAACAGTGTAAAAACAGAGGAAAACAAAACATGATGTGATGTTTAGTAACGGGATACAAACTCATTATTGTTTAATATGATACCGTGAAAATGAAAGTCATTTAAAAACTTTTCTTTATACCGTCTGCAATGTTCTGCACAGTTCTGCACTGTTTTGTTGAGTTTATCACTGGCAGCTTTCATTCTCTCTACAGCTCCGTTCAGCACGTCCACCGGATCATCAGCCTGGGATTCGAACTTGCAACCTTTAAGTTTTAAATCTGGCTCTCTAACCATTAGGCCACAACTAACTTTGACCCAATGCATAAAATATTGCCTTATAAGTGTACAAGAGTAATGATATACATTCCTCTGAAGTACAAATACTTCACTGTTAACATCCATTAACTGTTGGAAATTGTAAGGTGTGTATATTTATCCGGTGATATTAGGAGATGTTTTAATAAACCTAATTCAAAGCATATACAGTATTTAATATAAATACATAACGTTTAACAATAACAGCTTACATTATATTATTTAAAGATTTTTTCATTTTAAAAGGTTAAATAATAAAGTTAATAATAAAATGAGTTGTGAATGCTGAATTGCGATGGGTGAAACTGGAAATGTATTTGTAATATTGCGTAAAGTTATAATATATTATATGTTATCTGTGCTTTCACGCCCACTTGACGCTCATCAAAAACGCACACATGCGCAGACATCAACCTAAAGCTTAGTAACATTTCCTTAAAATGAACTAACCCTGGAACATAACCTGCTCCGGAGTAAGTTGCAATGGTTACTTACATACCCTGAAAGTTATCTCCGTTTTTGGAACCGAAAGTTGGGGTTGTCAGCTAACTAACCCTTAAACGTACCCGGGTCACATAACCAGCTTTCTGGCATGCACCCCTGGTATATTTGGAAAAACTGAAAAGATTTATTCAAGTTCAAGAGCCGAATTAAAGCAAACACTGTTCACATTAATTGACATTCATCCTATGATGAGATAACTTGACTGATTCAATGATTGTTTTGACTGATTTTTTTAGTGTTTTATTCTTCCAACTATTAACTGTAGAAATAAAAACTAGGAAATGATAGTGAGTCAAGTTTACTCTAGTAATATGTGAGTCACGACAGCCATTGGAATATACTGTGTAGGTTGAATGTACTGCGTTCATCTGCCAAAGGAATGAATGTAAATGAAACCTTCCATAACTGACATTTCCTCAAGGAAACAAGATAAAAGCACTGAGGGTATTTCAGAAAGCAGGTTATGTGACATGCCCGGGTAAGTTAACTCAGAGTATGCGGATAACATCAACGTTCTGTTGCAATAATGGAGATAGCACATCTTTTTATGCCTAATACGATACTGCAAGAGTATTTGGCCGATCCCCATACTCTTCCCCTCTCTCAAAGCTGTCAATAATTGTCTGCATAGCTTTTTTTAACTAGATATTTAAAACATTATGTTCAAACTGTGAACAAATACTCTACGCTCCCAAAGGGAAAAAATGTTTCACGTTAAAAAGATCTTCCTTGTCAAGTTAAGTTGTAAATTGCAAATAACTTATTGCTCCATTATCTATAGGTTTCAACTCCGGTCCACCAACCGCTTCTTAAACAGCCGGAACACCAAGGCCTTGAACAATGTCACAGCTGAAAAAGTGATATGTAGTGATATATAAAATAAAAGACACACATGTGTCCCTGGACCACAAAACCAGTCACAAGTAGGACGGGTAAATGTGTAACAATAGCCAAAAATACATTCTATGGGTCAAATTTGTAGATTTTTCTTTTATACCAAAATTATATTGATATTAAGTAAAGATCATGTTTCATGAAGATATTTTGTACATTTCCGACCGTTAATATATTATAACTTTATTTTTGTGAGTGGATGCAGCTAAATTGCAAAAAAATGGCCGGAAACATGTCCACAAACTTCACTCGCTGCTGCGGGTCTTTGAGAATCACCCACTCAAGTTTGGCATCTATGTAAAGCTTAGTGTTTCAGCTTTAGGGTTCATCTACTCTACACAACGTCATTACAGCGGTCAGCCAAAGAGAGCGTTAAAACAAACCACTTCTTAGAAACGCCCTGATTAACAACTTTAAAGGCGATTTTCTCAATATTTGGATTTTTTGCACCCTTAGATTCCAAATATTGTCGTATCCTAACAAACCAGCCATCAATGGAAAGCTTATGTAGAGAAGCTGTCTTATGATGTGTAAATCGCAACTTCAAAAAAATGTGGTCCAGGGTCACATATATGTTATATGTCTGTAACTGTGGCTGTGGTGGACTGGTCATCCAGGGTAATACAGTAAAATGCAGATCTTATGCCAATTGAAAACACAAGAGAGACACTGATGTTGTCTAGAGGTTCAATGGTAAATTCTTTAATGCACAAGAAGAACGCTGCAATCTCCAGAAGTGTTTAGTTTAGATATTGTTTTACAGTCATTGTGTTATCAGTGAAGTTCTTTCATTGAATAAGATACAATTTTAAAAAATGAGAGAAATTGGTTGTGTTCACATGTGTGTGTGTGTTAGCAGGTCTAACAGGAACAAAAAAGGATTTCGGAAGTCTGCTGAAGAATGCTGACATTCAGCGAGTCGATGTTGCCCAATCACGAAACTAAACATACCAGAGCGCTTCCTATTTAAGTTGCATTTCTCAGCTCCTCATCACCTCTTCAATCGTGCTGTGTTGAGTTCGTCAGCCTCCATCTGAGCGCACATATCAGGTAAATTAACTTTCATCCCATTATGGAGAATGATTTTTCATCATGACAGGTATTGATCAAGCTTAATTATTATGTGGTGGGTAGTAGTAACATGCTTTACATTTACTGTTACATGTAGTAACAGTTTGAGAAAATGAGAAATGTATTTTATGAGTAAATAAATTGTTACTTCATATAATTGTGCGCATTACATAATGTGTAAGGTTGCTTTTTTACAGTGACCGATTCTTGATTAAATAAGAATTGGACAAAGTGGTTTGTGAATGACCTGGTTAGCCTGAATTATGTTTCACGAGTTCACCTATGCAGATAATAAATGTTAGCAGTAGTGTTAAAGGTATGCGTGTTTGGCGTGCTGTCCGGGGAGCGGGCTCCGAGCTCGCCGGTTCCTTCTGAACCCGGAACACTCCCCCCCGCTAGGGTGAGTGTCCCGAGCTCGGAAACGGCCGAACCCAGAGCAAACCCCCCAAGGACATAGAAACTAGACAGCAGCCGGACAGCGCATACCCCCCAAAGGCGAGGCTAGAGGCTGCGTGGTGTGCGAGGGGGTAGTTGATGTGAGCTCTGGCGAGAGCGGATGGAACTGCGGTGGAAGGGATGACACTCTTGATGAGACAAAGTTCCTGCTGAAATTAGTTGCTGTGACGTGGATGGTAGCCGGCCTGATATGTTGAAATAGCTGGGTTGGAAATGGGAACTGATTCTTTGTGTGAGAGGGTGTGTAGGCAGGGCGAGCCCCCTGTGGGGGGGAACTGGGGTGGGAAGTGCTGAGGAAGGTTGTGACTGCTGCGGCAGAGCACGGGGAAGAAGAAGCACGGGCCCCTGCGGGGGCGGTCGCTGCGGCAATACTGGCTTCGGGAAGGTGACTGGGAGGGATTGGATAGTGGTTGTGACTGCTGCGGCAGAGCACGGGAGGAAGCACGGGCCCCTGCGGGGGCGGTCGCTGCGGCGATACTGGCTTCGGGAAGGTGACTGGGAGGGATTGGATTGTGGTTGTGACTGCTGCGGCAGAGCACGGGAGGAAAGCACGGGCCCTGCGGGGGCGGTCGCTGCGGCGATACTGGCTTCGGGAAGGTGACTGGGAGGGATTGGATAGTGGTTGAGACTGCTGCGGCAGAGCACGGGAGGAAGCACGGGCCCCTGCGGGGGCGGTCGCTGCGGCGATACTGGCTTCGGGAAGGTGACTGGGAGGGATTGGATAGTGGTTGTGAGTGCTGCGGCAGAGAGCACGGGAGGAAGCACGGGCCCCTGCGGGGGCGGTCGCTGCGGCGATACTGGCTTCGGGGAAGGTGACTGGGAGGGATTTGATAGTGGTTGTGACTGCTGCGGCAGAGCACGGGAGGAAGCACGGGCCCCTGCGGGGGCGGTCGCTGCGGCGATACTGGCTTCGGGAAGGTGACTGGGAGGGATTGGATAGTGGTTGTGAGTGCTGCGGCAGAGCACGGGAGGAAGCACGGGCCCCTGCGGGGGCGGTCGCTGCGGCGATACTGGCTTCGGGGAAGGTGACTGGGAGGGATTTGATAGTGGTTGTGACTGCTGCGGCAGAGCACGGGAGGAAGCACGGGCCCCTGCGGGGGCAGTCGCTGCAGCGATACTGGCTTCTGAGGGAGTTTGTGACTGCTGCGGCAGAGCACGAGTTGGCTGCTGGAGAGCATTAGAAAAGCATTGGCCCCTGCGGCTTCTGTTGAAATTGCATTTGCTGTGTTGGATCCTTGGGGGGAAACCAGGCTCTGGCCGAACTGAGGGTGGCTGGGAATTTCTTAGCCGATATTTAAACGAGTCGGGTGATGAGTGTCCGATGGGCTTCTCTGATGAGGGCACGGTCGGACCTGACGTAGGTCTTAAATGCTTCAGATGACCAGCGTCCGAGCGCTTGAATCTGAGGTTGTGAAAGGCCCTTTTGTGCGGCTGTAGTTGCTGCGCCAATGCGGAAGGAATGACTGGAGAAATGATCTGCTGGGATGCCGGAGTGGAGCAAAACTGACTTCAGGTGTTTTTGGAACCAGAAGCGTGTGACGGGTAGGTTTGAATCGTCTACGAAGAGCGGTTTCGGATGGTGATTTGACTTGAGATCTTCTAAAACAGAGGTAGGCTACGAGGGTTTGGTATGGCTGGAGTGGAGTTTGAAGATTGAAGATGTAGATAAAATGTCCTCTTCTGGTTTGATCTGTCTTGCTTTGCTTGATGAAAAAGGAGATTGTTTCTGAGTCGAGCACTGATAAATCTGAAAAGTTGGGATGAATTGCGGGATCATAATTTGCCGTGGTGGAGATTTCCGAACATCTGAGAAATCCAAAGAAAGCCAGAAGGAACATGGCATCTAGCGTGCGTGCTGTATGTTTGGAGTGGTAACCTCTGCGGAGGGTTGTAATACATTTGCTCAAAATTTCTAGAGTGATGGGTTGTCTGGCATCTGGGAGGGCGGGTCGGGTTCTCTGGATGCCTTTTATGAGCATGGAAGCTTGAGAGCTGGCTATGACTGGGGAAGGGGCATTGAAAATTCATTTATGGAAAAATTGGATTCCGCTCAAGTATCCTTTGATTGAGCTTGCTTGGAGATTTTTTATGGTACTTAGGAAGGAGATAAATGACGTGATGGAGAGGAGAGAGAAATCTGGGAAGGGGAGGTTATAGATGAGGTGAAATGCTTTGAAGTTCCTCCAGGCTGTGAGATAATGCAGTATGGTCCTGGGGGAGACAGCTTGAATGATGGCGTCGAGTGAAACGTCCAACAGGGCTTTTAACGGGTGATTTAATGGAAGATCAATTCCGAATATGGAGGTACAAATGTTGGATAGAGGTCCGCGTCCGGCGCCAGCTGCCTGAATTTCTGCTAGAATCTGTGTCCTGATGTTGCTGGACACTGGGGGCGGTTCCAGGACCGGGGCGTTGATGGGTACCGGCATTTGAGCTGCTGAGGCCAATGAAAAATGAGGGCGGGCCTGAGGCAGAGCGAGGAGGGAGGGAATTGCGGCCGCTGGAGCAGCTGACGGAGGCGGCCTCACGTTAGCGACGGCGTCCAGGCGAGGGCTTGAGGGAGGGCGGGAAGGCCGAAGCCCTGGGGGAGGTAAGGAAAACTTTGAGACGGGGCCTGTGTCGCTAACGAAGGCAGCCTCACGTTAGTGGTCGACATTGGCGCCGCTGGCCAAGAGCTTGCTGATGTGTGGGGGAATGATTGGAAGCGATCTTGATATTGGTGATCGAAGATGATGGGGGCGGGCCGAGTTTCCTGTGAAGCCACGGGGAGAGAAGCAATTCGCGGCTCGTGCTGTTCGTCCGGGGCGCGGCCCAGACTAGCCGAAATCCTTCTGCGACGGGCTAGGGGTGTCCTGTCTTGCCGTGCTGATGCGGCTGAAGGCCCTGCCCGGGCTGAAGGAGGTCTGAAAGTCTGATCCGGCTCTTTCTCGACTTCCTGCTGCGGGGAAGATCTGGCTGGTGGGTCTTCTGACTGCAGCGCGGCGTAGATGTCGTACAGCTCGGCTTTGCTCAGCCGGCTGCTCAGGTTCACATCCCGATTGGACAGAGCGAGTCGAAGTCCTGCGACTGTCCACTTCCCGATGGCTGGGATTGCCGAGTGCGCCGAAGCGTATGATGACGCCGGTGAGGAGGAAGGGAGCCTAACTTGGCTCCGTACGGAAGAGCGGTTCCGTTTGGATGCGCGTCGAGTCGGTCGGCTTTGCTGGCGGCCTCGTTCTTGATCCACGGATTGGGATGTTGCTTCCGGGCTGAGGCTGGAACGCTGACGAGCGCTCGAAGGATCGGGAGTATCTCTCTGGATTGGGCTGACGTTAGCCACATGTTCTTGTGTCTCTGACATGTTTGAACTGTAGAGATGTCGCAGGTAAGAAGTCTTGCTTATTTATGGGCTGGCTCGCTTAGCCGGAAGGGTGGAATCCATGATTACTGATTGCGAACCAGCCGGGTTTGATTATATGCTCCGGCTCCTCCCGAACTTTGTTTATAAAACATCATTTGAAGGATTCATTTTCTCACTGAATCGTCCCTACTGAAACCAAATCTGCCACCGCATGTCTCCATCTCAGGAGATGCTCAGAGTTATAAATGAATGTTGTACTACGATGTTACCCCCAGCATGCATTGCAGCATGAAGATTTTCCATTATGACCAATGTGAAGATTTTTGCTCATCATCGTTCAACATTCTGCTACATGTCTTGTGTTACAGAGTGTTACAGAGTTACAACTACTTATTGAAATCAGAAATGAGTGAACACAGGAACACATTACATCCAGACTTCCTACACCCAGCGTACAACAGTAAGTACAGATAACATCACGTCCTTGATATATAAGATGAAATTACAATTACATTCATGTAGGGCAAGCCCATAGAATCAATGTTAAAAATGGTTGATTTGTCAATGTTAATTGCTTTGAACCAATATCACTTTTGCACACACAACTGACGCCAAAAACAAAAATACATCAAATGTCTTAAATTCTTCCATTTCATACTGATCCGACAAACAGCAACAAACATGTTTGCTGGATCGTTGTGATTAAATACATGTGATGTCAAACACTGATTTCTGTTCATCATAATCTTCCTCCAATATAAATGGATCTGCTGCTGTTGGTGCAGATCTATGGGATGACTTTGATGAAGTTGAAGAGGCGGACGATGGTGGAGAAGGAGCAAATGCTGCTGGTGCAGGTGCTCAGTAGTTTGGAAGAATTGTTTTTTTTTCAGATATGGTTTAGCGTTATATAGTATCATTCCTTAAAAATAATAACACCTAAAAAACGAACAATTGAAAGTCAAGAGAGCCCAACTCAAACACCGAACACCGGGATGTGACTTTTGTACTTAAAACAAACAAACTGGACATTATTAATGTTTTCAGAACGTGTTCAAAAAACATTAGAAACCTCTAATAAGGAACATTCTTATCACAAACTTTTGTTAGCGGGGGTGTAAGATTGTGGACACAGTGTGGTCTGAAAGTCTAAATGATTACAGGCCTATAGACAAAAAAGTGAAAACAGACAGAGAGACTGACTGATCAAAATTAAATGAATTGAAAGTGATGATGATAACATCAAGCTTGTTTTCATGTATTCTTTGTCTTCCACTTTCTATTTTCTGCAGATGGCATAATTTACACCAGACGGCTACGAGGAGGACAACACCCAATAGATTTAAAGGTTTCTAGTGACATCATAAACAAAGAAAAAAGAGCTGAATTGCGCAAGAAAGAAAAATGGATAATCAAAGAAGGGCCAGAAAAGCCAAAGCTGCACCTTGCATCAGCTGACATCAATATGCTGGATGTCATTGGCATCATCGACACAGCTGACAGACCAGGAATGGCGTACGCAGAAGACATATACGCTCGATGTGGAACATATGCAGACCGTCCTAAAAATGAACCAGGGTGCAGACTCCCCAAAGCTGGAGCTTATGCAGAAGCAGGAGTGGGTCGAGCTCGTGCTGAATTCAGTGTATTTGAGGCAGAAGCCAAAGGTCCAAACGCCTCGGCCGGTGCTGAAGCAAGCGTAGGTGCACTCGGGGCTAGTGCGATGGCTCGAGCTGAGGTTGCAAGCGCATCTGCCAAAGCCGGTCCGGTTGGAGTGAAGCTGGGGCTTGGGGTGGACACAGGGGTATCTGTTGGTGCAGGTGGATTAGAGGCTAAATTCCTGGGAACTGGATTTACAATCGGTCCAAAAACCAGCATTTCTCTTCTTGGTTCAGAAGTGTCATGTTCAGTCATGTAGACATACAGATATGAATCATCTTTGAATGTAACATAGTAGCAGACTGTGATGTACATTTAAAAAACACATCTGATAACAAATTTTTATGAGTTTCATTTTAATGCAAACCAAATTGTTATCAATGCCAGAAATAAATATGTAATCAGCATTAATATGACGCAACGTTCTGATCATTATGACACACAAAGATGGTTTAGATAGCAAGCAGCCATTCAGTTAACATTAGTGTTGATCTGCCAGTGTTAATACAATTAAATGTGCGCTTATGCAATACCTCAAAGACACCACAAGAGGCCACTATTTACCATCTTTTGATCCAATCACATTGCAATAAATAACGCAAGGATCCATCATCCTGAATAATGGGACAACCAGGATGCAAATAAAGTTTGGCAGAGGGTTTCATTTTTTCATTTGATATTCATCTTTCACCTTGAAGAAATTACAGGGTTGGCAATATTTTCAAGGCAAATAAATACTTATAAAAGAACCTTAATTATGTTATTCTACAGCTAGGGTCAGTGCTTTATCCTCCTTACCAAGCTTTTGTGCTTGCTCTTTCACCAAAGCCAATATTTTTCATGAAACCACAGCAAAATATATGTGTGTCATGAACATGGGTGGTGAGGCACAGAGGACCCAAGTGCAGACAGGGAGGTAAGGGGTTTAACAAGACTTTAATAAATAATAAATACAAAACAAACACCCACGAGGGGGTAACAGAACAAAACATAACAGCAGGAACATGGACTAACTAGACTGGACTAAGCTAAACTAAGAACAAGACTTGACATTTAAACTACAATAAACTGAACTAAACAAGACAAAGCAACTCACCACAATGACACAAACAATGAACCAGCACAAGACAAGAGACACAAGGTCAATATAAAGGGAACCAAATCAAGAGGGGACAGGTGCAGGGGATAAACCAATTAACACTAACTAGGAAACAGGAGGGCAGGAACAATGACAAGACCGGAGAGAGAGTATGGCAACCAATAGGTGCCAAAATAGTCTCTCTCCAACATAAAACAAGGGATCCTATCTGATTCCGCCTTAAGACCAAGAAATACCTGACATGGTGAGGCGGAACCATGACATATGTGTGTAAAACCGTCAGTTCATATTAAAAGTAGATGTTTCTATAGATCTTTTTGTAACTTTTGTTACTTTATAACTTAAAAATGCAACATGTAAAAATGTTTATTCCGTAGTTCTACGGATAAATACCGGCAGCTGTGGTTACCAGCAAACTACCCGTAAGATTACATGAACATCCTGTTTTTATTCATCCAATCAATTCACAGTGGATAACATGAGCCACACCCACAATTCATCTTGGAAATATGTCAGAATACTTAAGACTAAACTTCAGAAGCAAAGGGTCAAGATCCCAACTAAAGCAAACACTCATCACCATAATAGTGACTCAACAAAACATGTAAACTTGTGTTAATTCTCAATAAGAACTTTGTAGAAGTGCAACAGAAATAAGTGACAGTGGTGTCTGGAAGTGAAGGTGATAATAGTGTTTGTGGAGTTGAAAAAACTCCTTGTGAAAACTATGGAATTTCACTGTTCATTTCCCAGAATTTGACAGTGTTTCTCTGTATTTTACGAACTGTTTTCTCTGGTGGCCCAATTGAATTTGTTTTAAGCGACGACAAAACTTTATGTGCGATAAACAAACCAAAATAACGACTTTAATCGGTATATTCTCCTCTGTTTTGTCAGTGGTGCACGTTCTCAAGACGCAAAGTCTTCATATTTCCAAGCCTGTTTTTGGAGAGATTTTTTATTTTTGAAAGTCTTTTTTACATGCATTAAGTCAGTTCTGTTGATTAAATGTCCATAACCTTGATATCCACCAACCTGAAAAGTGCTTTGCCTAAAAAGTTGGCTTTTCAAATAAATGCCCTAGATCTTTTGATATCTTCTTATCTAATGCAGTGAAATTCAGACATTATGTCTGCTAAATGTGTAGATATGAATGTATGTGAATTCGACTTGAAGAAGCTTTAGAAGCAACAGCCTTGATTCCTTTCGTTCTGGTCTCTGTGACATGAGGGAGGATGTGCGACGGGTCATGTTTGGTATGATCGCACATAATGAATGTGAGAGATGCATTGAATTGGGTCTTGAAGGACAGCAGCGGTTAGCGCTGTATTGAACAGAGCTCGTCCTTCCTGCACGCCACACAAAAGTGTTTTCATCTCACATGATTATATGACACTGATGAATGATGACACATTAAAGAGCTGACCTGTGATCAGACACAAACAGACTCATCTGTGAGGAGAGGTTTGGGATGTGTTATGTGTTTGGTGTTGAGAAGAGAACATTAATCATTAAAGATAATGATGCATGGTCAATATCAGACCCGTGAGCGCATTTCACTCGTTTCATGAAACAGAGGCGAACCAATATTAAGTGGAGGCACAAGGCAAAATTATTCAATGAAGCCCTTCTGACGTTTTTTTGGTGAATATATTTATTTGATCTAAAATTGGAATAGCACAGTGATCAAATAAACACATTTGACATAAACAAATGTTTACTTTTGCAACATTAAAATGTCAATGCCAAAATACGTATCATACATTTCCAGTACATTGAAAATTGTAAAATTCCTATAGGTATGGTTAGCACCAATTTTGTTTTAATAAATGTAATATCTTAATAATGACTTAATAATACATTTATTTTCTTAAGAAATATAAATGTATCTGATCCCTTTCACATACATTTTGACACACTTTATAATTCAAAGGGACATTGCAAGCAAAAATCCCTCTTGTAAATGTCACAACCACCTGACGGGTCATTATTCATCAGTATGGAATATTTTTCTTTCTTTGCCATCGACTCTGATAAGCGCTTTACACGAGTGCTGTACGTCACTTCTGTGCAAGACTGTCACATACAGAATAAAATGTTTTAAATCGAGATGAAGATAGCATCAGGATCGTTTTTTAAAAGTATGCGTTCATGGTTGTGAAGAATCAAAACATACAGTGGATGGGGAACTGTATTGCTCCAGCGTCGCATTATGTAACCTGCATTTAGCCTATTGCACATGTAGATGTCAGAGCAACTAGCACTAAATTCACACACCTTATTGTCTTCTTCTGAAGTTCACCCGGATATCCTAGAGCGCGTGGCGGGAGAGAGGGCCCTCAAAAGCAGGGCCCTAGGCAATTGCCTGCCCCATTCCTACGCCTCGCATACATGAATACTTAATGAATACTCAATGAACTCATTAAAGGCTCATACAGAATACAAAAGTCTGAGAATGCATTAGTCTGTCTGTCTGTGAAAGTCTGTCTGACTTTATGTCGACCTCTTTGTCTGTCTATCTGACTGATTCCCTGTCTGTCTCTCTGTATATTTGTCTGTTTGTCTATCTGTCATTCTGTTTCTGATTTTCTGTCTGTCTGACTTTGTTAACCTGCCTGATTGTCTGTCTTTCTGCCTTTCTGTGCATCTACCTGTCTGATTCTAAACTCTGCCTCTCTACTGTTTGTCTCTTTGTCTGTCTATCTAACCGACTGCCTGTCTGCCCCTCTATCTTTTTGACTCTCTGACTTTTGTCTGTCTGTATATCTCTCTTTGTCTGAGTGTTTGTCTGTATGCCTCTCTTGCTGTCTGATTGGAGATCTGTCTGTCTCTGATTTTCTGTCTTTCTGACTTTGTTTACCTGCCTGTCTGCCTATCTGATTGTAAGTCTGCCTCTGTCTCTATGTCTGCAATGTCTCTATGTCTGAAAAATGCAATAAGTCACTTCAGGTTGAGTTCCGTGTAGCTCGCGAAGGACGCCGCTCTTACACGTGTGCCGAAGTTGTGTTGCCATGCCAACGCAGCATCGCCTTATAGAAATTCTACCATTACTGCCCTTGGCATCTGTGCTCATGGGGTGTGTGGTGGTACACATTAAAACACACCACTGTCACTCAACTCAGGTTCACTAAAGAGGAAGTTTTCACTGCTGGTGGTTTCTGATGCTGTTATCATAATTATGTTTAGACTTTTGAACGAACATGTTTATACTTACAGCTAATTGTAATGACTAAAACTATTTCTAAAGACCGTTTAATCGGACGCTCGTGGTGGGACTGCAGTTAACTTCCGGTCTCTTACAATATAACTATTTATATTTTATTACATTTTTGTTAAAATTTATGTACACTATTATTTTATTGTATGTCTGTTATTTATGTTTGTCTGTCTGTCTCTCTATCTCTTTCTTTGATTATGTGTCCGTATGCCTTTCTGCCTGTCTGATCGGATGTCTGGCTATCTGTCTCAGATTTTTTTGTCTGTCTGTTTAATTGTATGTCTATTCGCCTCTTTGTCTCTCTCTCTCTTTGTCTGATTGTTTGTATGACTGTCTGGTTGGATGTCTGACTGTCTGTATCTGAATGTTTGTCTGTTCCCCTCTCTGTGTACCTGTCTATCTTTCTTTATGTTTGTTTGCCTGTCTGTCTTTCTTTCTTTTTCTGTCTGAAAGTATTCCTGTGCGCCTTTGTCTGTCTGTTTGATTGTATATGAGTCTGTCTATAAATGGTTTTCTGTCTGTTTGTCTGTGGAGAGCTTTATTAAAATTACTTAAACAAACATTTTCTGGGACGTGACACTAAAGTAAAACTAACGTTGCTTAAAACTGAAGTAAAAGTAATCTTCCTTGAAATGGAGGAAACCAATAGTATTGAATTAAAAATGCACATGTTTTACTTGTATTTTGGTTTATTTAATTTGACCTGTACAGCTTTTTCCTTTAATTTGTTTGTTTTGCTGTTATTGTTTTATTTCGGTCTGAAGTGTGACCCAGACATGTTTTTTTTTATATTTACATAAACGCCTGGATGACGAACGTACCAGACAGACAGCACAATCTCACGCATCATCTCTTGTCTTTCATCCCTTGTTTTCTCTCCTCCACAGTGACTTCTTGATTGGAGTCTTTTCTCCAGCTGCTCCTTGCGTGCCAGTTCTGACTCCTCCTCCTCCAGCCCTCCATCTTTTCTCTTCCAACACCTGTCCATCTCTCATCTGTTCTTACAGAGCCGGGCTTCTGCGTAACATGAGACCATCACATGACATCACAGTGACTTCTGACTTTTCTGCTGTTCTAAAGGTCTGGCACGAATACTTACCAGGATTTTACAATGCTACCATACCATACAGTCATTACAGTAAAATCCTAAGAGATTTCAAAGCCTTTATCAAATGATAAATTTAAATTTGTGGAGCTTCTTCAAACGCTATTTTTGTATTATATATTATTATACATTTTATATTTTTTATTGTATATTTAACAGTTTACAGTTATATTTGTATTTATTATTTTCATATTTATTTTGTTTAATTGTCATCCTAGTTTTTTTGTGTGGTTGTTTGAATTGGGTGACCACACAACAAATCTACACACAGAGATGAAGGTGTTATTTGTCGAGCAGGTGCAAATATTACTGACCTTTGTACAGGTGAACTCAGATTGGTTTATTATTAAAACGTGCGTTTAGAGTTTGTTTCCCTCTCTGCCTGGTGCTCGAGGTTACAGCTCTGCTCTTTATTCTGTATTCACAGCGTTCAATGTTTCCTCTCCTACATAAAACCGAACGGTGAAAAATGCAATAAGTCACTTCAGGTTGAGTTCCGTGTAGCTCGCGAAGGACGCCGCTCTTACACGTGTGCCGAAGTTGTGTTGCCATGCCAACGCAGCATCGCCTTATAGAAATTCTACCATTACTGCCCTTGGCATCTGTGCTCATGGGGTGTGTGGTGGTACACATTAAAACACACCACTGTCACTCAACTCAGGTTCACTAAAGAGGAAGTTTTCACTGCTGGTGGTTTCTGATGCTGTTATCATAATTATGTTTAGACTTTTGAACGAACATGTTTATACTTACAGCTAATTGTAATGACTAAAACTATTTCTAAAGACCGTTTAATCGGACGCTCGTGGTGGGACTGCAGTTAACTTCCGGTCTCTTACAATATAACTATTTATATTTTATTACATTTTTGTTAAAATTTATGTACACTATTATTTTATTGTATGATAAATATATTAAATAAAAGATTTGTTGAATTTTTATTTTATTAAGTAAACAATTTGTTGTATGGGTCCTGTAGTTTGGTCGCATTAAAGAAACCGTATGGTTCATTGAAATCTAGCGGTTGAGCTTGGTATTGCCATCTAAAATCAAAATATTGGAGAGATGAGTTTAGTCAAGTAGGTTCTTCTTGCTTTCTTTTGCTTGTTATCAGAAATAAACAGGCACTCTATTGTTTGTGAAAGTATACTACCGGAAGTCAATGGCAGTCTACGAATGTGCAGTAACGTTTGTTTATGTTGGTAAACCGTCTACATAAGCATCCACTCGAATAGATGATACTGTTATGTTTATTCTAGGGCTATTAAACGCGATGCATCGCGATAAAACAGCTGACAGTGCCCTGGCGAACACCTAGAACACCCTAGCAACCAAATAGCAATGCCCTAGCAACCACCAAGACCAACGATGTGTTCAGACTTTGTATTCTGTGCACGCTCCAATACAAGACACTCCAGTACAGTTAGATTTCATGAAGTGAATGTGTTTGCTTGTGTGCAATACAACAAGCGTTATGTTTTAATCTAGCAAGTTATTGCACTGAGAGTTATGCTATCCATACGTATATCGCTGTACTGTTACTGTACGTAAGAGAGGAAAAGATCAGCGTGTAGGTGTGCAGGTACATTTTCACAGTGTTTGATCTGTAGAGAGTTCTCTGGTTTGTTCTGTTCCCTGTCAATGTCGTGATGTTTCCTCCTGCATTACGCCGGCACAGCAGATGCACTCAATGTTTTAATGAGCGTCGAGATCAGACAGTAATTACTGAACATTAGATGTGCTGCGCACGGTACAAAGCCAATCTTTTCCACACGATCAACAGCCTTTTAACAGCCATATACCAGGTCTAGTCTTTCTGCAGTGTGTAATGTGTGACTGTTGTGTGTTGTGTAGCCTACACGTTTTCTGTATGCATGGAAATTGGAATTAAACAGACCTAAATGTGTGTTATTGTGTCATTACACAATTATGTATTAAAGTGTTTTGAAATGTTGCTCTAAGCACACAGCTAATGTTACAGTTACTTCACGTTTGACAAATCTAGCGTGTATTTTACTGGCATTTTTTTAAATGGTTGACTGAGTCTACAAAAACATCAGGGTGCTGTTTAGAAAGTCAAACACACATTAAGAGTGATCACCATTTTGGGTCAGTATTTTATCTTTAGTGCTCTTGTGTATCTAGATGTTTAATTTCTGTGTCGAGATGAATATATGTATCCACACATGTGAATAGGTGTAATTATGAATCCATCCTCCAAAGAACGAATATCTACCTTAATCTCTTTTCAATGGCATAAATGTCGACCGGCACTCAAACAAATAACTCACACGCACGCACATTAAGTGTGGCCCAAACAAAGAGAGCACACCGTGTGTGTGTGTGTGTGTGTGTGTGTGTGTGTGTGTAGGTGTGTGTGTGTGTGTGTGTGTGTTTTTCCATGGTAGCGAGTAGATAGTATTTGTGACACTTCCCAGGATTTTTTAATGAAATGGAAGCTTTTACCATATTTCATATCGACTAATGTATATTAAAAGAAAAAAAAGCATTTAATTAAATGTAGAACATATTGATGCGTGTTATGGTGTACTGCATTGTAAGGAGCTTTAGATATTTATTTTTTATTGGCAGATGCATGTGACAGATACCTAAATATTAGGGTGTTAAATTTGTATTCATTCTCTTTGTTTAAGAATACAAAGTGAATGAAAAAAAAAAAAACTTCTAACTTAACTCAGCACTGTATCCTGTGGTAGGCTTTATGAAGCCAGTTTTATTGATTGCACTTATGCTTTTTCTTGTACTCACGTTGTCCGAATTGCTTCAATTGTTCACCCCGTCTGTAAGTCGCTTTGGATAAAAGCATCTGCCAAATGACTAAATGTAAATGTAAATGTACATAAACTCTTATTTCGGAGAATTTTGGTGTCATAGATTGCCAAGGTGGGTTTAGCTCCCAAGAGAAGCACAAACTCACTTCTTAAGGCACTACTTTGACAATAAAGCCTCTGGCAGGTGAATAAATGAGAGGTTTTGAAGGCTACTGCATCACACAGCACATCCTGTATGCGGGCAGCATCTAAAGAGTGTTATGCAACTCTACAGAGGACTCAGTGTCATCCAAACACCCACATACCCTTTAATAATTTCAATATTTTTCTAAATGAATCGTGACACCTCTGTCTATCTCTCAGGCCCGTGATGTTCTTCAGTACAGCTTTTACCACAAATTCATGAGATTGATCCGTAAGTCATGTTGTCAAAAATATTTTTTATTAAAAATTATTGAAATGCTTAAATATTACACAACATTGCATGATAACACCCATTCAACGCACCATTTGTTTTGTCATAACCCATTTGGCCATTGTGAGATTAGATGCTATATTTCATTTGAACTAAAAGGCTGTCGGAGAGTTATGCAAAATGTACTCAACAAAACTCTGAAAGTCTTTTCAAATTAAATATAGCTTTTACTATACTAATGGTCAATAGTTGGATGTGTGTTGGAAGTGTGAACATGCTTTCATGCTGTTTGTTTCTTAGTCTCTCAGTCTTTTTTTTTCACTGAATCTGACATTTGTCCAGTGTTTTGCTTTGTTTCCTATTGCCGTCGGGACCCAGAACCAGCCGCAAGTCGGTGCCAAAACTCGGTCTCCGCGCCAGTGGATAGAGCGCACCGCACGGAGCGTCGCACTCCGCGCTTTTGCTTCCCTTGTCCGCCTGTCGCGCCACCCGCAGCGCGTGATACGACTTGATGGACATTTTACGGTGCTGCGAGGGTCCGGTCTCCAGAGGGAGTCCACCGCGCTCCGCCAGCCCCTCAAACACCTGCTCCAGATTCACACTCTCCTTGGCAGAGGTCTCGAACAGCGCGCAGCCGTTTCCGAAAGCGCGCAGCACTTCCGTGCGCAACACCGCGTGCTGTTCGGAGGGCAAGTCCACCTTGTTCGCGCAGATCACGGTGGGCACACAGAGTTTATGTTTGGTTCGGCGCAAGGCCATTTTGGCGGATAGGATCTCCTCGTGCAGAGCGCGCACTTCTTCAAACGAGCTGCGATCATCCAGACTGAAGACGAGCAGAAATATATCACCTGAAAGAGCAGAGGAGGAGAGAAGATTAGCTCAAATGTAAACAAAATATACAGCAACAGGAGTTATTTTTTAAAAATAAGTATAGGTGCTAAGGCAAAGCATTATTTTCCTCTTGAAACTCCTTAGTCATAGGTTCTTAAACATATTATTTTGTTTTTTTAAAACAAACTAAAAAAACATCTGTGAATGTATGTTTCTATTTATGTACACAAAGAACCTTTTGGCAACCTTTATTTTTAAATATGCGTCCTCCAAGAAAAATATGGTTACAGAATATTACGTGGACCTTAGTTATTATGTTTTCAGTATTTCTAACTTTTTCTTTATGATTTAAGGGGAATCAATTCCATTAAATATATGCTTTACGCACCGGTTAGAATGGACAGTCTTCTTTTCGCAGGGAAGCTTCTTTCCCCGGACGCGTCCAGGATGTCTATTTGATACGTTTCCCCGCGTATTTGGTACAGTTTCCTGTGGAAATCTTCGCACGTAGGCTCGTATATCTCCTCAAAATCCTCGCGTAGAAACCGGCGCAGGATGGACGTCTTTCCGACCCGCGGCGCGCCAAGCACCACGATGCGTCTGCAGTTCTGTGGTTTGGTTCCGTACTGATCTTTCCCCAACTGCTGGAGACGTGCGTGTCCGTGCATAACCAGCGCGGTCAACTGGTCTAGTGGAGATTTTTTGCACTGACTGTTGTCGCTGGACAGATGCGGCTTGACCATACTTGACGCCCGCACCACCCTCGCTTTCTTCTCTTGGTGCTTCAGCTGCGTCGTGGCCAGTTTCAGGGCCCCCATTCCTGCTTTGGAAAAGGTGCTGAGTTTTAAACTGGTAGCGCCGAGTCTTTGCGTTGCGTTTTTACACGCTAAAAGGACGCCGGGCGAGCTGGCACCGGCGAGCGCGCAGCTCGTGTGCTGGATCACCTGCAGGGCGTTTTGAGAAACTAAAGCAGCGGTAACGCTCTGATCCAGCTCCATGACGGGAGACATGGAGGGCGGATTGATATGTTGAATATGAACGGGTTACATCCACCTCGAATCGTTCTCTGTTGGTGAGTATGCCAGTAGGCTCGGCCAGCCTCCGACTTATATATGCGCGTATACACGTCATCAGTGTGATTGATGTGTACCCGCAGAGAACAAAACGTTTCCCATGCAGGTTAGTGCACGATGATTTGGAGCAGATCTCACAATAATTGCTTTCCAAATCGGCAATAATGCGCGTTAACCTAGTTTCAATAAAGTCAATTGTAATAGTTAATAAATAAATGAGGAGTTTATTTGCTGATGACACAAAAAAAACCATGATTTGTGCGGTTTTATTGTGTTAGTTAGCGCGGTATTTGTTCATTTGTTATTATTAAGCTACTCAACTAAACTCTACTGCAGTTTGATTGATATTATTTGGAATGCACAATAAAAAAAGTATGTTTTTTATCTTTAAAATGGAGTTGTCGGTTTTTGCAAACGAACTCTTCAAATAATGGTGCAAATATTATAGCAGTTTATTTTAAACAGTTTCCAAATGTGTATTTTCCTAAAACAATAAGAAACTCATTAAAACATGAAACAATATAATATGAGATTAAAACATTTATTAAGTTAGCCATGGTTTATTAAACATTTGGGCAGATTTATGTCCATTATCATCAAAAACGCACGGTTAAACTTATAAACGTTCGTGAGGGAAGATATCTCAATGTTTATATTTTTATATAAATGTAATGTTTATTTTTTATGCACTAATTGCCAAGATGTGTGATGTTTTAAAATCATTGATCCTTAAAATTTTTGTTTTGCCTTCTCGCGCTGTAACAGGATCCTGCTCGTGCGTCCGTTGCCATGACAGCGCGCCAGCACGCGGAAGTGCTGTAAATAAGGCTAGCAGCTCGTAACCGTAAATGCTTTACTCCTAACGACTTTTTAGGCCACTTTACCAAGTTTCTCTGACGACCTGTAAGAAAATAAAATAAGTCTTAACAAAAGTTTTATTTTAACTTTTAGGAGGTTCCCGTCATCATGGCGCAAGTTGCCAAATCCTGGTTGCATAAATCCAAAAGTGGAAGGAGGACCCGATCACCGCCAGGTCAGAATATATGATTTAATAAGCCTATTCAGTTATGGATGTTATTCTTAAACCTAACGTAGCATAGTTTGTATTACATCTAAACCAAAAACATAGCTTCACATGAATTACGTATTTAATTTTATGACAGATTATGCCAGTTTAAACAGTGTTGCACAAGGCCATGAAATGGATTCAGACAATGTGTTTAGATGTTTTGTGTATGTAGAAAAAGTTTGATGTGACCCTGACATCAAAAAAAAACATTTCAACAATGCCCAGAGATGCTTTGAGAGCTCTCAGAGAGAGAGAGAGAGAGAGATGTTGCTGGTGCTTTATCTGATGTGTTTGGAGAGCAGGTGTCCCCTGAATGCTGAGATCGATTTCAGATGATACAGGACGTTCTGATTCGCAGGAAAGAGAGAGTCGCTGCGGTTATAGACGGACAGGGACCTACATATGTGTGTGTGCGTTTGAATGGGGTAAAAAGTTATTGTATTGTGCCATGGCAACGGCAATGCCTCTCCAGAACACAGAGGATGTGCAGACTTATATAACAGCAGCTCAGAATGTGTGTACGGGAGGTCACCGGGAGTCAGTGTGGAGTTTATTAGTGGAAAATAGTTGAATATTTTCTGCATAAAAAACACACATACATGCACAAAAACCTACAAACTGTATACCACAGCTAAAAATCACTGTTGCATGATCAGATATCAGTTGTTTACCATTAATGTTTGTGTTTTGTCTCTCTGCTTGCTGGTGTTAAGTTTGGCACGGCTGGTGTTTTTCTTTCATTTGTTGATATATTTAGTTGTAGGCGTAATAACAGTAAGAGATATTGCTTCAGTAATTCCATATGGAAATGGTTATGTAACAGTAGGGTTTTTAAATTGTTGTGGGTCTGAATACAGGGTCATGTTCAGAGGTTTGATTGTGTGTTTGATCAGCAAAGTTAAAACATTCGATACATTTTTCTAACAAATTTTGATACAGCATATTAAATAGTGGTCAACCGATATGTGTTTTCAATAATCAATATTGAGAAAGCTGTGTGAAAGCCATTTATTTAACTGGTGAAACTAAATAAATATTTATTTTGCATGACATGTTTTGTTAGCAAGTAGCTTATCATCGAAATTGCCAAATATCGTAATTGCCGATATATCGGTCCACTAGTTATAAATATGTTTAAAATATCAGAATTTTGAGATTAGATTACAGAATTAATGTGAGGTATAAAATGTATTTATATTTTCTAATAAGTTTATTATATGGTTTTATCACATAGCCTTATGCTGCGTTCCAGACAACTCCGATTTCAGGAATTTCCGACCTCAATCCGGGAAGTGAACATCTGGAATGGCAAACGAAGTCGGTTATCCGACCTCTGAGCTCGGGGCAGATCGATTAACCCCGACCTCAGCGAGACTCGCCATTTGACGTCGCGTACAAAAGATGGCGACTAGCCCTTTGCACCCTTATGTGAACCGTAAACAAACTATTTTTACAACATGTAATATGTATGAACACAAACCTATTGTTCAAAATACTTCAAATATTTTTTGGTATTTTAGTCAGTTTTTATCACGTTGATGAATGTCCAAGTGTTAGTTTTTTTAATAGGTTTGGTTTTAGTAAGTTATAAGATGATATATCGAATAGGAATATCGGCAGGACTCATGCTCACGACTGCGCAAACTATGGCCGTTTCTCAATATGCGTTCTTGAGCGGTCTTGTGTCCTCATGTTCTCGCTCTACGTCATCAATAACCGCCAAAGTCCGGTTCCAATACTCAAGAACAGAGAACGCATGAAAGTACCAGCATGGATTTGTTCTTGATGGCAAGGATGCATCGGATGGAGCCATGCGCACGTACGGAACCCGGTTGAAGTCCCAGAAGTCACTGCGGCGCGTCCATCCAAGTTTGTTCTTCTGTGGCTGCCTCACAAGTCCGGTCTCCACAAGAACACAAGTCAGTTCTTTGCGTTTTTGGAATTGTGAAATGGCCTCTGGCTCCACTGACAATTCCTTCTGCGCATGCGCAGGCTCCATAGTCGGACGTTTTACGATCAGTTTTCTACAATGGAAGGAAGCGGTGTCACAATCTTATGTACAGTCTATAACTGGAACATATTGATGTCAGAAGTGTGATATTTAACGATATATTATCAGAAATCCGAGTTGTCTTGAACGCAGCATAAATATATTTTGTTACAGTGCTCTTCGAATTGCGAATACTAAATTGCGTCTTAATGCGTTCAGATGTTTTTATTTTAAATTATAGACGGTTTCAAAGTGACAACATAAACAAACGTTATACTGCACATTCGCGCATTCGTGGGCTGTAGTTAACATCTGATACACATTCACTAACAATAGTGTAGATTATTTCAAATAACAATCAAAAGAAATCGTGAAGAACCGTTACATGTCTCTCCAATATTTTAAATTTTGACTCCGATACCAAGCTTAACCGCTAGATGTCAATCAATGTACCATACGGTTTGTTTAAATGCGACCAAAGTACAGGACCCATTCACTAATTGTGTATGTAATCAAATGAACACACACAAAATTCAACAAATTGTTTATTTAATACATCCATTATACAATAAAATAATAATATAAATGAACGTTAACATAACATAAATTAAATATAAATAGTTATATTATTAGAGACGCGGCAAACACTAAGTAAACTGGGAGTCAGGCGCGCGCGCGTCCGATTTCACGGTCTATAATATTTCATTATTAATATTTATTGTTTGACCGTGTCATATACTCTTCAGTGTCAGATAAGAAGCCTTTGGGAGAGATCGAAGAGTCCTCCTCAACTGTGGGTGAACAGAATCAGAGCGGCATTCTCAATGACCAAGACATCCTAAATCTGACCATCACATCACATGACCTAGAGAAGGTGTGTGTTGTGTTTGCTTGTCTCTGTGTTAGTAATCATGAGCGTTTCTATTACTGCATGCCCTAGTATTATCGGTCATCATTGGTTTATCTCTTCAGCTGCGAGTCCCTAAACCCCCTACAGACCCCCAGCAGCCCAAATCATTGACCCGGGTGTATGTCCGTAAGACACGCCCTCCAGACGAGGTCGGCAGGAAGGTTAGGGTCACCGTGGCGAGACCTCTCCCACCTGACGCTTCTTCACAGCCGCTCAACTACACAGGTAACATGCATGTGACTGTTAAAGGATGTTCGGCGTAATTGATATTCTAGAGTTTAAAATAAACCCACTGCAATTCCTCGTGAAATGTTTAAAGGTCCTGGTGGGCCGCGGTTTGACGCACGGGGGATGGTGCTGCCGCACAGCATTCTGGGAAGCCTGGAGGATTTTAAGAGCGAGATGGCACTCAGAGGTGACACAGAGGTGAATCAACTAAAACAGCACATTGTTTCAAACCGTGGTGGAACTTTTAAAGCTGTCTGTGATATTTTAAAGAAACACGGCCCCCAAGTGTATTATTTTTTTATTATATAGTATATGCTTTATGTATATTTAACGATCTTTAGATATGAAATTGGATTATCTATGTTGATCAATTGTAATTATTTTCAGACATTTAAGATCATTTTGAAAACAACAGGTCACTTGACAAAAACAAGTGCAAGCTAGAATGTAATAAATAATTAATCATTTCTATGTTTTGTACAGTATTTATAGTTTTGAAACGCTCTTCCTCAGCTGTTACAGAGAATCCCAGACACACAGAGAGTCACACCTCTACTGGTGGAGCCTGAGAGAAATGACGACCAATCCGAAGATGATACACACAACATAGCCACGCCCTCCAGCACTGGTACCGCCACATGACTGAGCGACGCAGACAGCAAAACTTTATTTCACGTGAGCTTTATCTTTCCCTGCCAAATGCAAGAGGGGTTTTATTTGGCAAAACCTTTGATGGCCATTTATTATCAAGGATGAGAACTATAACTGGGAACTCATGCTGTGTTCACACCAAACGTGAATTTAGCAGTTTGCGCGGGTACATTTCGTACAAAGAACTTGCGGTGAACGATGTGAATCAGGTGACGCGTTTGACGCGCAAGATGAAAAATTTCAATTCGAAGAGTGCAAAGAGTTAATTCACACCTACTGTTTGACTGGTCCGGACGTGTGATGTTTTTATATAATAAACAACGAGGAACACGATTGTTCGTGTTTGGTGTGAACACAGCACGACGTTTTTTATTGTTTATACATTTTTCTAAACTTAGGAGACAAGAGATAAAACATTGACAACCAAACAAAATCCATTCTGATTATAAGGACTTCAATGTGAATCTGTAGCATACAAACTTAGAATAAATAGAAAAAATGTGTATAAACAACATACATTTTCTACAAATACAATTGAAGTTTTGAAAGTAACAGTCATTTTATATTACTATTTTACATTTTTAAATTATTTTTTTTATTACCTAAAATCACAAAAAATAAGTTAAAAATTAATAAATAAATAGTTTAGAAATAAGTTAAGCAATTTCAGCTTATTTTACCACTGGTCAAAAAATGTAAGAGTTAAATTATTTTACTTTATATTATATTTAATTAAATTATATTTAATTACCAACTTAAAAATTATATTTACAAATAATTATTAAATAAATTATTAAATAATTAAAATTAAAAATGTTCAGCTATTTTACAGTGATTTTATTTATCATAAATTCTTTATTGCACCTTGAGTCCAGAGCACATCGGTTTCGCTCTAACTGACCATCGGTTTAATGTGTGTTCAGGCACTTTGGGTTGAGCCAGGTGCACGTCTTTCCTCTATCCCCGACTGTGCAAGATGATACCCATCTACCCACCAGTAAATACCACGAGAGGTCTTTTTATATCCGCTCTTTTTGTCTGTATCTGCTCTCCTCTGGTTGGTTAAATCTCCTTATATGGTGGAGGGTTGTTAACCAGATGAGTCAGTGGAGATTACAGCTCCCTCCTGACCATATCAATGACCGGCTCGTATACCGTACTTTTATGTACACCGTACACTTTATCATTACATAAAAGCCTCACTTCAGAGGCTGTGTTTTGTAACAGGATTATGTCCTGCGGTAGTCCATCATGATGTTATTCATCTCATCCAAAGCAGAATCTTCAGCTGAAATTGATTTGGTAAACACAATGAGGCACATCAGTGGCTTGTGTACTTGATGTGAAATGATGACCGTGCACATATTGTGTGTGTGTGTGTGTGTGCGTGCTTGTGTTGTAGGATTACTGCAGAAGCCGGTGGGACATCTGTTGATGAATCAGTCCAGCAGATTCAGACGCATTCAGGAACAAAGAGATCTCATCAACAGACTACATGTGAGACCAACATCTCTCTCTCTCTCTCTTCACGTCCGTCCATCACATTTTTCATTTTACACCATATAAACGTGTGAGGAAACAGGCGTCTAGTAACAAGTTTTCTGCTATTGCTGTATCGCAAACCATGAAATGTCACAAAAAAACCTTACTAAAAGTTTTCTCATTTGGTAAGGACACACGGTTAATTCTACGAGGCGGTGCTGGACACACCAAGGTCATTGACACAAAATGACAAAATATATGAAGCAAACGCACTGCGAGTCATGTTGAATAAAAGCGTTTGAGAAATGAATAAATGAAAACTGCTGAAACACGTTCACCTGAAGATTCTATCGGGTTTCTCCGTAACCATATGAAGTGGCTGTATAAAGTGCAGGCCTCGGTCTTTCAGTGTTCAGGATTGTGTTGATGTGGGTGGACATTACAGTACAGATGACCCCGAATCACCTCGAACTCCTCGCTGTCGACCATCATCACTAAATATACTCCATAGATCATCCAAGTGTGTCCCGCTGCTTTTGGTGAATCATCTGTTTATTAAAGACTCTATATGATTTTGACTGAAATGCCTCGGTCAGGGTCAACATGCGGGCTGTGAGTTCTGGAACATTCCGCAGCATTTTGGAGATGAGCTGAGTGGGATAACGGCAACCCGTAGCGAGACGGAGAGAGGAAATCCTCCACCCGTCACTCGCATCGGACATCCAACCACGACACGTTGGGAGTCAGGTACAGATCGCCTTCGTGGTTGCCATATCTGCAACTATACACCCCTCTGATACAGTTCCCAAAATACAAACTTGTTGACCATCACAAAATAATGATAATCATAAAGTAACCTTTTCATAAATAACTTGAAAATGAAAGGTGATAAATTGGGATGTCAAACGATTAATCGAATCCAGAATAAAAGTTTGTGTTTACATAATATATTTCTGTGTACTGTTCATATTAATTTTGTATTTATAAAAACATACACATATGTGCATATATTTAAGAAGAATATACAAATTTATAAACATGTATCATTGCAATTATTAGCAGACTTTGTAAACAACAACAACAAATGTTGTTCCACATGACTCTGGCAACAGTCTGTCTGAATGATAATATTTATTATATCTGTCTGTGTTAAATGAAGGCAACAGAGACATCCGCTATTAAAAATAAATCTGACTGCAGGAGGTATCAGACTGTTGTTGATTCACTAGATGAGAAGATCATCTGCTCAATCAGAGGAAAGGAAATAGAATTGGTTGCATTTATCTGTGTTTATACATTTTTTTATCAAGAGTTTTGAAATGGTTAAGCGTATAAATGGGAGTCATTTTCACCTTATGCATTTGTGTTGATGTGCATGTATTGTGTGTGTGTAGGTAACGGGTTGTGTGATGCAGTAAACAATGGATGGGATCGGAGTGTGTACCTGCAACAGCGTCGCCTTGAGCTCAGGGACGTTCTGAGAGACTTCAGTCCCCCGGTAAGACTCACACAAACACACACTTATTGTGTGAAGATAATGAATGTGGGAAAGAACAAACAGTGAGAGATTTTCAAACTTTATTATCACATTTCCTGATGCCTAAGTCTTTATTTATAATGAAAATACAAACAAAGTCAAGATTGAGCTTGGACAAGAACGTGTTGCATCCTAATGCACGTGGCTGCGCTTTTTTAGCTACGTTTTGCCAGAAAGCACGGAAAACGTGCATGGCAGATAAGAGCTGAAAGAGAAAAAGAACGCTGTGGAATCAACACGAGTTTCTCACATGCAGTGAGATATTTTGGCCTCATTTGTGCCATTCAGACACATCTTAATACACACACACAATATACACTGCACCAGAGTCACTCGTCCTGCTGTCACAAGACTCGGCATGTGATCTGTTGTCTGCAATGTGCACAATTATTATTTGACAACAGATTCACAAGCACAATAGAACAAAGACCATTCACTGTTTGCATATATCAGACGTGTGTGTGTTTGTGTGTGTGTGTGTGTGTGTGTGTGTGTGTGTGCGTCCGTCCACGCGTGTGTGTGTTTAAAATGATGCTTGTGGTTGTGTTAATAACTCAACAGAACATGATGTACCAGCATAGCAGGGAGCAGATCTGTGCATTACCAGCAGTCATTATCAACACATTAACACTAAATATCATACATTAGCACATGAACAAACACACACGCACACAAACACACACACACACACACACACACACACACACAAACACACACACACACACACACACATGTTTGTACAGCTATCTTTATGAGGACATACATTGACGCAGTGCAATCTCTAGCCCCTTACCCTAACCATCAGAACTGAGTACCTGACCCTAACCCTCACCCTAAACCTGATTATAACCTAAACCCTAAAACCAGGTCTTGACCCTCAAACAGCCCTTTAAAGGGGTCTCAGAAAGTGAGGACCGGACAAAATATCCTCACTTTACTCTCTTAGTCCTCACTCTGCTGGTCTTAAACTCAAACTGGTCCTCATAAAGATAGATGTACACGTACTGCGTTGTGTTGTGTTGTGTCATATTGGTTTTTCATCTGTATTTTATTGTTGTGTTGGTTGGGTTTTCTTTTGTACTATGTTGTTGTGTTGGTTTTCTTCTGTTGTTGGGTTGTGTTCTTGTGTTTTATTGGGTGTTGGGTTTTCATTTGTATTGTGTTGTTGTGTTGGTTGTCTTCTGTTGTTTTGTTGTGTTCTTGTGTTGAATTGTGTGTTGGGTTTTCTTTTGTTTTATGTTGTTGTGTTGGTTTTCTTCTGTTGTTGGGTTGTGTTCTTGTGTTGTATTATGTGTTGCGTTTGCTTTTGTAATGTGTTTTTTTTTCTTCTGTCGTTGGGTTGTGTTCTTGCGTTTTATTGTGTGTTGGGTTTTCTTTTCTTTTCTTTTGTATTGTGTTGTGTTGTTGTGTTTGTTTTTCATCTGTTTTTGGGTTGTGTTTGTGTTGTATTGTGTGTCGGGTTTTCTTTTGTATTGTGTTGTTGTGTTGGTTTTCTTCTGTTGTTGGGTTGTGTGCTGTGTCTTTTGTTTGTTTGTGTTGGTTTTCTTCTGTTGTTTTGTTCTGTTCTTGTGTTGAATTGTGTGTTGGGTTTTCTTTTGTACTATGTTGCTGTGTTGGCTTTCTTCTGTTGTTGGGTTGTGTTCTTGTGTTGTATTGTGTGTTGGGTTTTCTTTTGTACTGTGTTGTTGTGTTGGTTTTCTTCCATTGTTGGCTTGTGTTGTATTGTGTGTTGGGTTTTCTTTTGTATTATGTTGTTGTGTTTGTTTTTCATCTGTTTTTGGGTTGTGTTCGTGTTGTATTGTGTGTCGGGTTTTCTTTTGTACTGTGTTGTTGTGTTGGTTTTCTGCTGTTGTTTTGTTGTGTTCTTGTGTTGTATTGTGTGTTGAGTTTTCTATTGTTTTGTGTTGTTGTGTTGGTTTTCTTCTGTTGTTGGGTTGTGTTCGTGTTGTATTGTGTGTTGGGTTTTCTTTTGTACTGTGTTGTTGTGTTGGTTTTCTGCTGTTGTTTTGTTGTGTTCTTGTGTTGTATTGTGTGTTGAGTTTTCTATTGTTTTGTGTTGTTGTGTTGGTTTTCATTCTGTTGTGTTTCTCTTCTGTAATGTTGTTGTGTTTGATTTTGTTCTTGTGTTGTATGTCGCTGGTGATTGTGTGTTTGTGTGTGATGGAGGATCTGTGTTTCAGATGTGTGTCGTTCATCATGTGCTGCAGCACAGTCTCACAGATCGTCCTGATGTGTCATCACTAGAGAATGAGGACACTTCCATAAACCGAGACAGAGAACAGAGACACTCAGTGTTGACACCAACACAACACTCACTTTACTCATTAAATACAAGAAGTAAAAAGAATCATGATGTATCAGAAAAAACTGGTAATAAATCAGTTAAACACACTGGATAAGTCGTGCTGGTATGCATCAAAAAATATTTAAAACTATTCATTTTACAGACGGTTTCAAAACATACAATTTAAACAGACGTTACTGCGCATGCGCACGTTCATGGACTGCAGTTAACTTCCGGTGCACATTCACAAACAAAGTGCCAGTAGATTATTTCTGATAACAATCAAAAGAAACCAATAAGAACCGTTTCTTGGCGTTAATTTGTCTCTCCAATATTTAGAATTTCGACTGCCATGCCAAACTCAACCGCTAGATATCAATGTATCCCACGGTTTCTCTAAATGAGACCAAAGTACAGGACCCATTCAACAAATTGTTTATTTAATAAAACGAACAATCAACAAAGTTCAACAAATTGTTTATTTAACACAATTATTATACAATAAAATAATACAAATGAATATATATAAAAAGTAAATTAAGTCAAATATAAATAGTTATATTATCAGACACTAGCCAAACACAGACCAGAAGTTAACTGCAGTCCCGGTGCACGCGCACGATGAAACAGTCTATATTTTTATAATAGCAAAGTGTGTAATATTAATGTAATAACTAATTTTTTATAATGTTTTTTATTTTTTCACATCAACACTAATAAAAAATATATATATATATATATATATAATATAATGTGTGTGTGCATGCGTGCGTGCGTGTGCGTATTTTATTTATAATATTTTACTTAAATATCTATTCAATTGTATATATAAATACAGTATGCATGTAAAATATTTGTAGCATGTTTAAATGTCCAATGCTGCTGTTTCTGGTTTCTTTGGCTACTTTTGTGTTTGTGTGTAGGTGTGTGCGTGTGTGTTCGGTCTGTTTGTTCTTGTGGGACTAACTGTACTTTTCCATTGGCTCCTAATGCACTGACCCCTCTGAACCAATCACAGTTCACCTGCAGATGTGCTTCAGTCTCTAAAACAAACATCTTATATTAACATCACAAATCATCCATCAGCTTCACTTCAGTGGTTATTTCTCAGAAAATCTCTTAATGGACTTCCAGTTTGATTCAAGTATGTTCTATTTAGGAAAGAATTCAGTGACTATAAAGGCATTGGCTCTCACTTTCACGGTGAGGGTTTGATAAGAAGTACTCGAGTTAATGTTCAAATTGCACATTTTTGATTGCAGACCTTCTGATGGGACTCATCGTCTGCGAGAAACAATGTAGACATGCTGCCTGTGTGATTTTTCTTTTCTCTGGGTTGTTTTAGGACATCGATGGGTTGGAGGTGGTTGGTTCTGGTCTGCCCTTCACCTCAACATCTTTGAGATCTTCATCTCTACTGGATGAGGAAAACAATGAAGAACAGCGGAGTGAAAGGGAGCAGATAGATAGCGAGTAGGGCTTAATTTTAATTTATTCTGGTGTGGCTGTTTGATGTTCTGGTGATGGAGATCTTCTCTCCATCTCTCCAGAGATCCTCTGGCGCTTTATGGTGACGTCATCATGGATGTCGAGCTGGTTCCTGCTCTGAGGTTTTGTGGAGATCTGGCTCGCTGGACCGGCACCACGTCCTCCCACCAGGTACAGAGAGAGAGAGACGTATGCTCTCTTATATCACCACCTGACTCATTTTATATCACGGTTACACTATATATACATCATGATATAGCTGGAACCCCCGCTAAAGAACATCAAATGGTGTGTGTGTGTGTGTGTGTGCGTGTGTGCAGGAGCAGCGGGGTATCTCAACGAGGATGATGTTTGAGATCGGAACAGGAGAGAGTGTGAGCTCTCATCTGGAGTTAAAGAATGAAGGCAGTACTGTGATTTATTACAGCTGGGAGAGAGTGACACAACCACACACACACACGCAACACTTCTACTTCAACAACACTGAAGGTACACACACACAGTTATATACCAGAACACACACACACGCACACATGTGATGTGTGTAACCGTGTGTTTCTCAGCTGTGATATTACCGGGCAGCACCAAACACATCACAGTCGTCTTTAAGAGCGCGTCTGCGGGCATCATGACTGAAGTTTGGCAACTCAACACACACCCTGTGCTGATGGGCGGAGCTTCACTGCAGGTCACACTGAGGGGCGTGGCTATAGACCAGGACAAAACCGCCCACCAGAGAGCAGCACTGGAGGTGTGTGCGTGTAGTAAATACATCTATTAAAACATGTTACTGATGGTATTAAATATTCATTTTTATATAGTTTGTGATCATGTTTATGATGTGTATGTAATGCTTTTTGTGATTGGAAAAGTCTTTGTGGACTTATTCTGGGTGTAAGTTTATGATGATATTGTGTGCGTGTGTGTGTCTTCGTGTATACGTTTATGATGAAACTTGTGTATGTTTGCAGATATTTTTGTATGCGTTCAAGATGAAATTGTGAGTGTATGTATATGTTTTTGATGAGGTTGTGTGTGTGAGTGCGTGTCTGTGTATATGTTTGTGAATTTGTGTGTCTGTGGTGTGTGTGTGCATATAATGTGATTGTGTTTGTTTGTGTCTATGTTTATAATGTTTATATTTGTGTTTGTTATATTGTGAGTGTGTGTGTTGTATATATTGTGTATATTGTGTGTGCACGTTTGCGTTTTATGTTTTTAACAAAAGTGTGTGTGTCTGTGTTAATGCTGAGGGTGTGTGTTTGTGTGTGTGGTGAGGGTGTGCGTTTGTGATGAGGGTGTACGCTTGTGTGTGCGTGATGTTTGTGATGAGGGTGTGCGTTTGCATATATGCATATAATGTGATTGTGTTTGTTTGTGTGTGTCTATGTTTATGATGTTGGCATGTTTCTATTTTTGTTTGTTATATTGTGCGTGCGTGTATGTGTTGTACAGTATATATTGTGTCTGGATGTTTGTGTATGTTTTTATGGATTTGTGTGTTTTTTTGTGTGCGTGTATATGTTTGTGTGTGTGTGTGTATATGTTTGTGATGAGGGTGTACATGTGTGTGTGTTTGCATATATGCATATAACGTGATTGTGTTTGTTTGTGTGTGTCTATGTTAATGATGTTTGCGTGTTTGTTATATTGTGCGTGCGTGTGTGTGTTGTACAGTATATATTGTGTCTGGATGTTTGTGTATGTTTTTAATAAAATTGCGTGTCTTTGTGTGTTTGTGATGAGGGTGTACATGTGTGAGTATTTGCACATATGCATATAATGTGATTGTGTTTGTTTGTGTGTTTCTATGTCAATGATGTTTGCGTGTTTGTGTTTGTGGGTTTTATATATTGTGTCCAGATGTTTGTGTATGTTTTAATTAAATTGCGTTTCTTTGTGTGTTTGTGATGAGGGTGTACATGTGTGAGTGTATATGCATATAATGTGATTGTGTTTGTTTGTGTGTGTCTATGTTTATGATGTTTGTGTTTGTATTTTTGTTTGTTATATTGTGCGTGCGTGTGTGTGTTGTACAGTATATATTGTGTCTGGATGTTTGTGTATGTTTTTAATAAAATTGCGTGTCTTTGTGTGTTTGTGATGAGGGTGTACATGTGTGAGTATTTGCACATATGCATATAATGTGATTGTGTTTGTTTGTGTGTTTCTATGTTAATGATGTTTGCGTGTTTGTGGGTTTTATACATTGTGTCTGCATGTTTGTGTATGTTTTTAATAAAATTGTGTGTGTGTGTGTGTGTAGAGGGATCTCCAGCAGAAAGAGGCTGTGTGCTTGTGTAGATGGATCATGAAGGAGGTGCTCAGTGGGGTTTGTACTCCAGAAAGGCCGAGCTCACCGGTTGATCTCCACATCACTGAAGAGGAGCAGTTCCTCGCACACAACCCTAATGTACGTCATTTGCGTAACACAAACCCACCACACCACCTTACACAAACTCCTCTCACTCACGTCGTGACTCACTTACATGTTTGCAGTAATATTGTGCTGAATCACTCACAGATTTCCACACACTGTCCTGATACTGAACCCTCATTATAACAACAAGAACACGATAAAACAACTCTGCAATCTGATTGGACGAGCCCCGTTTAAAGCTGTTGTACATAATGAACCTGTGACTATACATCAGTTCAATCCAACAACTGCACTCAATTGCACACAATACAAAAGTGAAGTAAGGGGCTTTTGGTCAAAAACAAATAGAAAATCATTAAACAAGTGGAAAATAAAAAGCATAAATCATTTGAGTAAGACTAACAGAATAGTCATATTATAAGATCATAAAAAGCCACACAGAATGTATTTCTTCAAAAGATGATTAGACTCTCTCTCTCTCTCTCTCTCTCTCTACACACACCCCGTTTAATATATTTCCTCACAAATCTTCTTTCTTTCGTCTTTCTTTCTTTGTCTAGATCTGCCTTCTTCTCATCTCTAATTTGAGTATTATAAAAGCATTATGACAGTTCTGATGTTATTAAGAAACAGTTCCTTCTGTTCCACTTTCTGATGTTTCCTGGAACATCAAGTCAAGTTTCCAGATAAACAGCATTACAATCTGAATATAACATGAAATAATCCATCAGTCTTTACTCCACTTAACTGTGTGTGAATAGTCACATATTATATTTGTTATGTTCCGTCTGTTTTGTGTAGTTTTATAATGTGTGATTGATGTCATCACATCCACAGGCCGAACGTCATGACCTCTTGACCTCAAATCCACCCGAGCACAACACGCACGACCACAAATTCCCGTTGAAGCACACGCTCATAGCACTAACTGTGTTTCGTTCATTTTGTCCTCTTGTTTTTTGTCATTTTGATGTATTTTGCCGTCTGTATCATTTATTCACACACACAGCAGGAGGCCTAATTGTCTGTATTAAGTGGATAATTGCGTTGAGTTGTGTAATTTAGGCCAGGACATGTGTGTGGGTCTCAGGGAACAGCTCAGCATGTGTCGGGTCCCTCGTGTACCCGGCAGAGTACAGCGTTATTGAACCCTGGAACTGACAGACCATCCTCGCCAACAGAATGAGACCGAAACATGTTGTTCTTCCAAATCACACTTTGTGTTAGGTTGATGTGTTTTACACGAATTATACTTTTCTCTGTTTTTCTTTTGCGGAAATGTGTTTGGCAGTTGCAGTACCACCGTGAGCCCGTGGAGGCGCTGCAGAGGTTATGGGAGCAGGTCAAGAGGTCAGGACAGGTGTGGGATCTGTCTATAAACACCTTCACACAGGTACAACACATTGACACCGGTGCTGGATTTGGTTCTTTTGCTGTGATGATCATGCACATGTGTTGGTCAATATACATCACAAAATCACTAAACATGTCTAAAATAGACCTTATATTTCTGCATGACTTCTTTAATTCTTTAGATAAAATAAAGATTATAATAAAACGAAAATAAAAAATATGACCTGGACATGTTGTGTGGGATTGTGAGATTTCATCAGCTGTTATTTGCTTTTATTATTTTTTATTATAAGCTGAATAATTTTGGTCACCAATGATCATAACTGGACTAAAAAAATGTTTCTAGTAGAGTTCTGAACGCTGAATGTTTATTTTGTAAAAAATATTGATTACTCCAATACAAAAATCTGTCGAATGCTTTAAGTGTAAAGTGTAATTCGTGTTGTCCACCAGATGGCGCTGTCCCTCCCTGAGACAGATGAGCAGACAGACAGGCTGAGCAGAGAGACATGTCTCAACCAATATAACTCACTGGTGTCACAGTTACAGCGACCGCGGACACACGCGACTCCTTTAACTCCACACGACATCAGGTGAGACACAAACACACACAGAATGATGAGAATATGACCTTATGATTTTTGTGTGGGACAAATTTACCCAGAGGTAAGCCAAAACTGTCCAAACATTTGGGAAAGTCCTCATTAAACAAATGAAGTCAATTGTGTGTATGAAGTCTGCAGTTGTGGAGAGAGCTGGTGGACGGTTTGGTCACCGAGTCCGTGAAGTTGAGAGATGCTCTTGGACTTCCTGAACACAACGTTTGGAGTGACACAACCCAAGAGCGCAACACCTGTGAGCACACACACAAAAACATGAAAGAAATGACACGAGCACAAACCCAGCCAGTGCACTACCTAGGAAGTATGTGTAGGGACCATACGTTTTCACTCAATTCTGACCATGATCTGTAGTGGAGAAGACGAAGAATGAGGAGGCGGAGCAGAGGAGAGGAGGAGGAGCGCTGAAAGACGTGAAGAGAGGAGCCAAAGACACAGATGTGAAGAGGGAGTCAAAGACACGGAGGGGAGGAGAGGAGGAACTCGAGCAGCAGTGATTGAGGTGTGTGTGAGATGCAGTGACTGGTGTTGAACAGCAGGGGGCAGCAGACACGACAGCCCAGTAAACTGACTTTATACGTGAGGTATCAGTGTTCTGTTTCTCTCACTACATAGACAACTTCTTTATACGTTTATAAGGTCAATTCCAAAAACAGTGACATGGGTGATACCTTTTTCACTTTGTTTGATGTTCCTGAAATGTATATTCCACAATTCCTGTTAAAAAACTCAAATTTAGTTAAAAACATCAATAGTGCTCATGTCCTTCTGTTTGAGAGCGTGCCTACATATGCGTGATGCCTGAAGTGCCTTCTAGATAGGCAGCTCACTACAGCCTGGCCCTTGCTGACTCATGAGCGTGGGCGTCACGGTAACGGCTCTCAGTGGGAGAACAAGTGCACGTTTTCACACGATGTAACAACATTCACAGCTACTGTATAAAATATGTGCAAACATGCACACGCTTGTTTTAATTCTCCGTGTTTGTGTGGTTTAGGAACGCGGGAACGCGCCGATAAACTCGCCGGAGGAGAAAACGGATACAGGAGAGAGAGAATTACGCTTTGCTGTTGACGCACACACGCAGGAGCTGTACAGACGACTGCTACACACACAGGCATGAATTACACACACCACACACACACATAATGTATGTGCTTTATAGGTTGTATAAGGAGTTACATTTTCTAACCCCCAAGCCCACCCCTAAACTCTCACAGAATCCTGATGACAATTTTGAATAAAAAGCACGATTTTGCATGTTTTTATAAGACCTTTGATTTACGAGGACACAGATATGTAATGTTTGTACACATTATTATACACAGTTGTGGCCTTATAAACCACATATACAAGCTCACACATAGACATACGACCGCATATACACTGACATAATATAAGCACCTTTATACTGTATACAAACTGACATTAAATAAAGAATTAAGTAGCATAAAAACTGTTCAGTTCAGCAATCAGCTACATGTTATGAATGAAAGTGAACACAATGGTTTGATAGGTTACTGTTGAAACAAACAGACATAACTATGTTAATATGAAGTCATTTTAACAGACTATCACAGCCAGTGTTGGGTGTAATAAGTTACTGTAATTTAATTACATAAAGGAAAAGTAAGAGATTACTCTCATGTTTTCTGTTATTTAATTACAGTTACTTCTGATGTAATTAGACTAAATAATGTGCGTAATATATGTTTGTGAAATAGTGGAATTGACATCAAAATTCAAAGTCTAATTTTGAAACATGTGCTTTAATGTATAATTCTCACATTTGTTATACTTTGGTCAGTTAAAAATGATATTATTAAGTTGAAGGAATTAATAAAGCCGTTTAATTTCTATCTTTTAATGGCTTAACTAATCAAGGTTGATATAGGACGTAGAAAGTAATTACTAATGAGTAATTAAATACTTTATGGAGAGAGTAATTTGTACAGTAATGTTATTACACTATTGAATATGTAAATTAGTGACTTGTAATTATTTACTTTTTCAGAGTAACTCACCCAACACTGATCACAGCTGATTGTAACACACATGTAATGAGACATTTACAGACGATTACACATTCACTTGTTATCATGATTCAGAGTGAAACTGTGTGGAATTCAGTCATCATTAGTCATGAAGTGTGTGGTGTGTGTGTGTGTGTGTGTGTGCGTGTGTGTGTTTCAGGTGTCTGCTCTGATGAAGACAATGATGGACTCTCTGTGTGATTTACTTGATGATGCACAACCAACTCAACTCTTACAAACAATGTGAAGAATCGTCACATCTCTGTCTGGTTTTATATCGTATACAATGCCTTAAATAAATTTTGCTTTTACTACATGTGTTTGTGTATTATTTATAATAAAATTGTTCAAGTCAGAATTCATAACAATATTATGTTACATGACCTAATTAACTTATTAACTCTGGACTGAAATAGTGCCACTGGAATATTTTTAGCACTGTGTTTGCGGGACTCCAGCCATGATGCAGTTAATGCTGACTGCGCGTGCAGCATCCACCCGCCGAGAGCTCTCTCTCTCTCTCTCTCTCTCTCTCTCTCTCTCTCTCTCTCTCTCTCTCTCTCTCGTGATGACGGCTTGCTCCTCCACGCCGCATGTGCGAGGGCGGGTGCCAGCGGAAGGCGTGTGTAGATGGCGCATGGCGCGTCGCGCTGTATCGCAGCATCACTGGATCGTCGCATCGTAGCAGTATCGCGGGAGACGCTCGACTGATAGCGACAGATAACGAAACACCGAGGAGAGTCATTGGATCTGCGCTTATCTCTCTCTCGCGCGCGCGCGCTCTCTCGCTCTCTGAAATGATGCTGCAGGTGAGCAGGGGGTTTAATCTCATTCGTCATCAGTTACTGTGATTGTATGACGGATTGTGTTAGTGGACTATGATGTTTGTGTGTTTTATGATGTATTTGTGAGCGTGAGATATATGCGGTACAGCTAAAGGCCTGCACGCCATTTACGCTCATTCTGTGTAACTGGAGTAGAGAAAGAGTGACCTCTCTCTCTCTCTCTCTCTCTCTCTCTGTGTGTCTTTGAGATCAGAAATCTGCTAGAAACTGGTCTAGATCTGATCCTTTAATGGTGGCGATTGACATTTCGCGTCTAAAACCGCGCTTTCTCTAGTCAAATGACCCGCGGTGCGCGCGCGGCACTCTGAAAAGTTTAACTATTTCCAGCTCGACGCGGCGCCTTGAAGAATGTGCGCCGCGCATCGTGTGCGCATCGCTCCCTGTTTGTGCGCCTCTGCCGCCTGTCTACATTTAATATAACGAACTTGCGCGCAATGTGAATCGCCCCTAATGCTGGGTTCACACCAAACGCGTTCCACGCTCTTTATTACTCGCGGAAAAAGTTCTTTATTTGCGCGTGAGTGACGCGATCTGACAAATATTTTCATACTTCGCAGAAGATAAGATTGACGTTCACGGCAATCGGGCCGCTCGATTCGAGTTCGCCTACTTTGCATTGACTCTATATGTTAATTCGCGTTTGGTAACCCAGTGTTAAATATGAAGCGCATTTTTGGTAGGTACCTGCTAACATTTTTTATTATATTTTTTTATTACACAAAGGGCATTTTGTGCACTTTGATAGCAAACATAATTTTTATTGTGTAGGGTTTTGGAGTTGGCTATTGTACTTCAGTCTTCTGTAGCATCGTCTTGATTAATGCACCAGAATTGATGTTGTTTTTTAGTTTATTACCTGAAATGGTTTTCTAAGGGTATCGTGGGGGTTTAGGAAGGACACTTATTTTAAGACGGTGTGTCAGATTAGTCTCTAATCTTTTACTCTATGCGAGTCATTTAATAACGACAGTGTAAAAGGCCATTGACAGAATTAAAAGTCTCTGTGGGTTGAAGACCAGGCTCGTGTGCTGGAATACTTAGACCCACAACAAACTCTCTTGACTCACATGACTATTCTGTACCTGACATGTGTTTATAATTTAAAGCGACAGTTCACCCTAAAATAAACATTCTGTAATCATTTACCCATCCTCATGTCATGTCAAAATTATATGAGATTTTCATCTGGACAACACAACAGAAGATCTTTTGAAAGATGTAGATAACTAAACAGCACAGAACCCCATTGATTTCCAAATTCCAAACTGAGACATTTCTCAAACTATTTTCTTTTGTGTTCCACTTTTTTTAACCACATAAGGAAAAATAAATTTTGAAACAGTGGATTAAGAAACATTGGGAAGAGGAACAGAATGAGATGTTTATTGTGTAGGGTTGAGTTTTGCCGCATAGAGAAACAGAGTATGCAAGAATATGTGATGATGTGAAGGTCATCGCTGTCCTTCGTCAGCAGTGTTCTTCTGTCCTCCACATCTTCAGCATCTTCATGTCCATTATCTGCTTCACTGAATGAATCAATCTGTCACATTGAGTTTAGCCGTTTCATTTCTCACTGCTAATCTTGTTAAATAGCATTTAAAGGAATAGTTTGGTATGCATGGTTCAAGTGTGGAGCTGCCAGCATCGGTAACATCGAATCTCATTGGTTGTTGCATGTCTTGTGACTAAAACGCATTTGACAGCTAGCCTAGAAGACCAAGAACCAATGAGATTAAATGTTATCAATGTGATATTTAAACTCACCAATCTTTGTCGCCTTTGAGACATGACACATCGATGACAAATAAGCTCAAAATATTCATTGTTTTCTCAAAATGGTATTGCTTCACTTCAGAAAACAGAAAAAATAGTTTTTGGGGGGGTTTCAACACCCTATTCATGAAGATGACATGATGTAATTTTCATTTAAAATGGTTTTGTTGTGTTGAGTTGAAAACTTGAGTGATTTTCATGTTAAGTCAATGCAAAGACGCGATAGGACATCCATACCCGGAGCTGTACGATACATCTTCTTACTTTCATCGAAACAGGAATAAAAAGGATCTTGCTTGGAAGAAAGTGAGTGAGGAGGTCGGACAATCTGGTAAATTGTAAAAAACACTCTTTACTCAATTTGAGCCATATATATATATATATATATATATAGGAGACTGGAGCCGCCTGGCAGAAGCCCCTCCCATGACGCGAATTCGCGTCTGTTGTGAAGGGAATTTCACGCGCGAATGAAGCGAATTTCAGACGTGAATGAAGCGAATAAACTCAAAATGTTCAAGCATCCAACTACTATTTATTCGCTCAAGTCACGTTTGGTGGGAACGCTCTAATACACCGGACGCGACACGACACGCGGCTTGTTCTAATGGGATTGTCGCACCACGCCGCATCCAGTGTGGACAAAATGTAAAATTATAATGGGTTCCAATGCGTGCTAATGGTTTTTATCGTGTTGCATCTTGCCGGGTCCGGTGTAAACACAGTATTATCCTAAAAAGCAATAATTATTTATTTAATTGTCACTGTTGTTGTCATTTAGGGCTGTGCGATAATAAAGAAAAATGCGATAGTAAGCTAAATAATGCTTCTCTATAATCAATTTAAATTATTTTTCCTCTTAAAGAAAAATTGTATATACAATATAATTTACTAAATAAAAATATAGAATAAAGGTTTATGTATGTAAAATATACATTCAAAGACTTTTTAAAAGTTATTTAACCAACATACATATTTTACATTATTTCTGATTATTGCTCTCATCTTCCACACATCAGACAAAGTCTCTCTGATATCTACATCAACTACATATACTATAGACCCCTTCACAAGATGTAAACACTGGTCCAAAGAACTCCTGGTTTTCATTTTATTTATTGAATTTTTTTAAATCTCACAAATACAATTGAAACTTTAAGATATTCGTTTAACATTTTGATTCGGTTAAAAATGTTCTGTTAGTTGCATTTTGTTCAACCATTGCCTATGTGTTAAAAAACTGAAACAGGAAGTTATTTTGGATCAGCGTTGTTTACGTCATCCAAAGTGGTCTATATGTAACTTTTTTATATTTTTTGTATAATTCAGTTGTTGCAAAATATTGCGATATGCATATTTCAGTATGCACATTTGCGCTATTTTGATTATTTCAATATATTCCACAGCCATATTGTCAGTATTGGTGGTATATTGTGTGATTTTTGTTTGTATATATTTAAATTTTTAGCTCAGTTTTTATTCGCAATATATCACTGTTTTATACAGGAATTAATATGTTATTGTTTGTGGTATTTTTTGTCCACTAATATTTTATGGAATAAGACGTCTATTAAGTGTAAACACTTGATAACATAATAAATCCCCCCCTGATTCAGAGATGAAACATCATTCTCGTGTGTCACTGCAGTGGGGGTCCGGGGGTCTCAATGTTCCTGTGGTGGGCGGCTGTAAAACTGTCTGCGTGTTTCTATACGCCGCACGTGTCTGTGACTCATGAATGAGAATACACGGCAAATGTGACACACATCAGATTTATTATTTTGTTTTGCATTGAAGATTTACACTATCATTAAATCCAGGAGCCATAGAGAATCATATCAGGTGTTCTCATGCTGTCGGACTGTCTCAAGGACGTACGAGTGAACAGAGATGGGCAGTATTTTAATTACATGTATTTGAGATACGTAATTACTTTTGAGTATTTTGTTATTAGTATTTTCCTTAACAAAAAAAGTCATATGTAATTTGTAATCAAATACTTTGAGAGACTGTATTTTTATTTTAAAATACTTAAATACTTTTTTAAAATATGTAATTTTATTCTTGCCTACAATAACTTCACCAGTGGTGGCACCACTGTTCCGAAAGTGGTGGGGTAAATTTTGATACTGAAAAATAATTTGAGCTAAACACAGCAAATGCAAGCAGAACACAAATACAAAAACAATTATTAAAATTAATTTTATTAAACAGTACAGGACACTGTTCTAGACTTTGGGGATCTTTCATTCTATTAAAGGATACTTAACATCTCATTTCCCTTTACTGCCATAGTAGGGAAAATACATACTATGGGAGTCAATGGGAATGAGATCTGACATTCTTCCAAATATCTTCAGAAATCTTTAGAATCTCTAGAAATGTATAGAGGTTTGGATCAATCTGAGGGTGAGTAAATGATGACAGAATTTTCATCATTGGGTGAAGTATCCCTTTAAACTGCTGAAAATATTTAAGATGATCATATTTGGGGGAGGAATGAAACGCTCAATATGGCCGCTCTAGCAAAGGAACTCCGCCCTCTTGTGATACGAGCCAATCGTCAATCAGTATTGACTGACGGTTCTCTGGGGCGGGGCTCTCGTGAGGCGCTTGCCAGACTGTGCACATGCACAGTAGATGAAGCGATCTTGAAAAAGGTGATTTTTAGCGCAATTTAAGCCTAGACAACCCAAGTTATGGTACAGATTTGTCAGGTTGAATTATTGATAGGACATATGCTGTTTAATTGTGATTTTCGCCAGCGAGTTAGGGATAAAGTAGATAGGACAGTGGACTTGCTATTAACTGCCCAGAGGCGTTGCAAACATGGCCGCCGAATGGCATGACTTACGTAAACGGACTTTGGTCGCTGGAAAATGTTGTATTTTTGTATTTTCATTTTAAATAAATACATTTTTCACAGCAGTATTTTGTATTTTATTTATATACATTTTAAGAATAAGTATTTGTAATTTGTAACTAAAGACTTTTGGATGTATTTGTGCCCATCTCTGCGAGTGATTGACAGGATAAATGTAGGACTGCTTTGGGAGCCTGAAGAGGCCGATACCTCCTCCGGCCCTCTGTCCATGTGTGTTTATGAGAAGTGCTAACTGCAGAGTGCATCTGATTTATTGATGACTCTGACAACTGTAATCTCTCCAGCTTCACATAAATATGTTATGACATCATCATCGAATCCCCTTCCACCTGTGACCTTTGACCTTGGAAGCGTCAGGGATGATGATAGATTATAAACCAGATATTTGTGTGATTCATAGATAACATGATCTAATATGCTCTCTCTCTCCCAGCGCTCGCTCGCTCTTTCTTTAGCGTGACTCTCTGCCCACCTCTTATCACACCGGGAGGCCAGAGAACGGCCCACGCAAGCACTCTTCCGCAGTCGCCATGACGACCTCGGCTCTGCGGCGACAGGTGAAGAACCTCGTGCACAACTACTCGGATGCGGAGATCAAGGTGCGGGAGGCGACTTCCAATGACCCCTGGGGTCCGTCCAGCTCGCTGATGTCAGAGATCTCTGAGCTGACCTTCAGCGTGGTGGCGTTCAGCGAGGTCATGGCCATGGTGTGGAAACGGCTCAATGATCACGGGAAGAACTGGAGACATGTCTACAAGGTGTGACACGTGACCGATGTGTTCACAATATAAGAGAATCTCTTCTAGAATAAGAAACGATTCGATGAGTTAAAAAAAAGAGTCACAAATTATTTATTGAGTAAAAAAAAGATTTCTTGAGTCTAAGAAAGATTTATTGAGTCACACATGATTTATTGATTCAAAAAATTATTAATCGATTCAAAAAATTATTCATTGAGTAAAATAATAATTCATTGAGTCAAAGAAATAATTATTGAATCAAAAAAGTTTTATTAAGGTTAAAGAAGATTCATTGATTCAAAAAAGATCCCTTGAGTCAAAAATGATTTATTGAGTCAAGATTCATCGAGTCACAAATTCTTCATTGACACAAAAATAATATTAATTGAGTCACAAAGGATTCATTGAGTCAAATAAAAATGTTTCATAGACTCATTGTCTGTCTGCTCTAGGCTCTGACCCTGCTGGATTATTTGGCAAAGACGGGCTCCGAGCGGGTCGCCCAGCAGTGCCGCGAGAACGCCTTCACCATTCAGACGCTCAGAGACTTTCAGTACGTGGACCGGGACGGACGGGATCAGGGCGTGAACGTGCGCGAGAAAGCCAAGCAGCTGGTGGCGCTGCTGAGGGACGAGGAGCGCCTGCGTCAGGAGAGAGCGCAGGCCCTCAAGACCAGAGAGAGGATGACGGGCGGCGGAGGGGTGGGAGCCGTTCCCCCCGCGTTCCCCAGCAGACGCAGCAGTCAGCCCAGCATGGCAGCGCTGTATGGAGAAGAGTTCATTCAGTCCAGAGGATCACCGTCTTCATTTAACTGTGAGTCCACACACATTATAAGGTAGATACAGATATATGCTGAGGTTCTGACCTCATTGTTGCTTCAGAGAATTCCTCTTTTAGACAGAAATATTTATTGTGTAGAGCTGTCGATGGGTCTTCAGAGTGCATCTGAGAGTCATAACAGCAGTATTGTGCCCTGACAGCACAACAGTTTTCAGATATTGCTCGCAGAAAGTCTCAGTTTCAGATGGACTCGTGTTTAATACACACAGAATGTATTTGTTACCTATATATATAGAACTATTTTCGAAACCCCCGTTGAGTCTAAACATGAGAAAAATATTCCATGCACACGTTTTCTATTTTAAAATCAGGAGATAAACATATGTAATGGACAACAAAAAATGCTTTGTTTTCTGAGAATTAAAATCATAGACTGTAGAAAACATGGATGTAGTGTATGTGACGTCACCCGTAGGTGAAGAGCAATTTTGAAGCTCAAAGTGGGCGGTGCCGGTCATCGCCATCTTGGCAGCGTGTCACCGCGTGTCACTCCCGGATGAAACAAAATGGGCAAAAGGGCAGGACATGGGTGGAGCTGAGGTGCCTGCTTGGTGAAACCACCTGTCACTCAAGTGGCAACGCCCTTAATTATGTGTAACTTTAAGTATTAATTAGTGCTGTCAAACGATTAATCATGATTAATCGTATCCAAAATAAAAGTTTGTGTTTACATAATATTTGTCTGGGTACTGTAAATAATCATTTTATATTTATAAGCACATTCAAATACATGCATATAGAAAAAGAAAAACATAAAACTAGCAAAATTTATAAATAATTTAAATTATTGGTAAATATAAATAAATACACAATTTTATAAATAATAAATATTTCCTTAATATTTATACATGTATGTGTATATGTTTATAAATAGAAAATTAATATCCATAGTACACAGAAATATGTTTTAGAAACAAACTTTTATTCTGTATCCGATTAATCGCGATTAATCGTTTGACAAAAAAGATTTGACCGCCCTGGAATTAATACAATTTAAACGGATGAGTCATGAAAACATTCAACCCGCTCACAGTTGTCATGAAGGGCAAAATTTGCTATATAGACCAAAATAATTTTTGTACCAGGCTGTACACATTTTTCTGCTATAATGTTGGGCATTTTAACATGGGGCTCAGTGAGATTCTGCTCTGTTTTGGAGGTTGGTCGATGAATTGCAGTTTAAGTCACTTCTGTGTTGGTTTCACGAGAGAGACCGGAAGGTTGCCGCTTGATTAAAGTGCACAAATCAGGAGTAATGAGACCCGACAAATGGAGAAGGAACGGCTCTTCATAGACCGTAAAATAAATACTATGTTTTAATTTTCATGTGCCCATTTATGAGGAAAAAGTCATTAAAAGGACGTTGAGACCTCATCACATGTTGACATCTGTAATATCAGTAATATAAGCTTAGATTTTTTTAATTGTACGGTTGACATTTGCATATCTGTGTATTTCAGCATCGTCTTCTTCGCCGAGAGCGTCTGATCTGGAACAGACTCGACCTCAGACCAGCGGAGAAGAAGAACTACAGCTGCAGCTCGCGCTGGCCATGAGCAGAGAGGTACACACACACACACACACACACACACTTGTCTTTTTCATAGTGTGGCATAGAGAGGTCCTGACCAAATGTCCCCCACGAAAGGTTAGGAACACTAGTCATTTTTTGACCTTATATGGACAATCATCTTATAAATTAAACAGGTATTATAAATGTTGTTTTCGATGAGAACACACAGTTTTTACTAGGGCTGCACGATCAGGACTAAAACCATAATTGTCGATTATTCACCTCGATATTGTAATTGCAATTATTGTCGATAAATAGATTTTCCATTGAAGTTTTGAAGTGTTGTATAACTTTCAGTGAAGCAGATGCATGCCATATTCTTCCCATAAACATCCAAAACTAAATAATATAATGAAAAAATAATTATGGGAGTTATGTTGTTAGTACAAAAATCCAAAAGGAACGGCTAAAGGACACGTCAACGTATTCATTTTAAAGTCTCTGCTTCGCCACTGTATTCGGTGCCAAAAACACTGCCAAACGTACAGAAATTAGAGCAAATGTTCAGCTGTAAGTGAGGCTTTTGCCGGTTATGTAATAGACTCTATGCACGATCGCTTCCGCGTTTCGTCTCAGTCCGCTCAGTTACATCCCGCGTCCATAGGGAACAATGACGTTTTCACTCAGGATGCACATAGGATAAAGGCCAACGACGTGAGTCAGATTATCCAAACACTACATCATACATCGACAACGAAAAAGGGGAAAGGCTTCAGGCTATCCGTTTCAAGCTACATTCACAAATATGATCAAAAACAAAGTCAACTTTTGCACTTACTACAGCTGTAGTGCTGTCAGTTCGCTGAAATTTGAAAGATTTTTTTAGTAACTATATCCTTATCACTTGGTGACAAATAACCTCAGCCCTATGAGAGCGGAAGTAGCTTAGCTGGCTGAGATTTTAGCGGATGCTCGTCATCACCCTGCGTGCATAGAGTCTATCGTCTCACCCGTAGTTGTACTGCCGATTAGTTTTTCGATGAATTGTGCAGCCCTTGTTTGTACAGTATAAATGGTCATTGTGTCTATTGAAAGACGTGAAAACAGGTGTATGTGTATAGAATTGCAAGGAAATGAGAAGGTGAAATAGGAAGATGAACTCATTTGTCATGGACCGATGTTCTTTTCTAGCTGAGGAACATGTTCACAGGATTGAGAAGATGAGGAGCGTTCACATGTGCCGCTGTGATTCGGTCGACATGTAATAACTAAACTTGATCTTCTGTGTATCATGACTGTAGCGCTGTTGTCATGGAGATGCAGGTGGACTCCAGGTGGCTCCGTGCAGGTGTCTGAACAACCTGCAGTGGATGCTCACATCATTTCAGCAAACAAGTTTGAAGTTTTGTCAAAGGTTCTTGAATTAATATTACAATTTAACAGTTGGCTATTTTTCACTTTCTGATGCTTTGAGGTAGTCGGGACATTTTAACGCTGCTGTTTTTTTTAAAGTCCCAGTGAAATGAAAAGTGACAATGCCTATTTGTTCATGAAATATTGCAGCATTCATTTTAAATAGTTTATCAATGTGGGTCGTTCGATTTTTTTTAATCGTGTGCTGAAAATGCACACTTCTTTCTTCCTGTAGTGACTATCCATCTTAAATGACGTATGTTAGACGGCTTGGCCGGAGCATCCGTTAACTCCTCCCCTTCATCTTTCAGTCTGCTGACAGTTCCATTTTAAAATGCACGGCTGTTTACATCCAATCATATCGCGGAGCGAAACGAAAGCCACGCCCACTATTTGGAAATCACTTCAAAATTTCACTTGGAAATGCGTCAAAATACGGAAGTAAAAACGATCGCAACTTCCGCTTCACAGGGACTTTTAGCCATCTATGCTGTGTTATGATTGGCTTACCTCATCTCAACTTCACCTGTCACTCAACTCCTAACTGAATTTGTCTTTTCACTAATGATCTTTCTCTCTTTTCTTCAATCTGAAGAGTTTTGTGTGAGGGCCGCTGGAGATGTTCTGTCCATGTGCTCTTTTCCTCCTGTTGAATATTTCCACTAACTCTCACTAACTGACCTCAGATCTGTGTGCAAGATTTTCCGGTGTTTTTCTTCATCATGTTTTTTTTTCTTTCCTGAAGGATCAGCGCACACATCCCACCGGTGAAGGTCGACATCAGACATTTCTGGAAGAAAAGGCGGCGAGAGATTCAGGCACTGGAGAGGTGAGAGAGCGAGTTTTCATATTGATCCTCTCAGGTTTGTCGTTGGCTGTCGAGTGACGATCAATTTCTCCTCGCAGTCAGCCATGATCGATCTGGTCCATGTATTTAGCCCCGCGCCTGCCGCGGCGCCGAGCGAAGACCCCTGGGATGCCCCGCCCACTTGCCCTGTGACCTCGGACCCCTGGGAGTCTCTAGGTCAGTTTCGTCACTGGATTTCTTTCTGAAAGTGCTCTTTATATGAAAATCAGACCAGTGAAAAATCTTATTTTTACTTCAGCTGTAGTTAATTCCACTGACCCTGGAAACGGAAGTCCGTGGAGGACACGCCCCTCCTCCAGTAGCCCCGCCCATCATTGGGGCGCCGACCAGCCTTCTGATCACTGGGAAGCCTCACCTTCAACCCCCTCCATGAATATGGCAGAACAGACCTGGAGGAGTCCAGCGCGAGCAGGTTTTCAAACTAAAGCAATTGACGCGTTTCTACATTTGAATATCCGTTTGGTTTTGCTAATAGCGCAGAAATAAAACTCCACATCGTTAAATGTATAGCTCTTATTTCAAAGATGCAAACGTTTGTCGTTTATGACCTGTGTTTTCTCCTCCAGCTCCAGGGGGGAGGGACCCGTTTTGCATTCAGGAGGAGGAAGAGGAGGAGCTTCGGTTGGAGGAGGAGCCTCAAGTAAAGCAGGAGGGGCCAAACCATGTGTTCAGCCCTCGCTGTGAGAGTCCAGCAGGTGCTCTTTATACTGATCGCTCTGTGTTCTTATCTGACTTTAAAGCCCTCTTTCACTTTCTCTCTTACTTTCACAGACGTTGAGCACTTTACTGGTGTTCAAGTGAACGGCAGAGACAGCGACAGTCCGGAGACCTTTGACCTCTCTCGTCTGGCCCCTCCTCTAGATGCGGTGACTCCCAGACTGTGCCGCACCCCTGAGACCTTCCTCGGACCCACGGCCGCTTCTCTGGTGAACCTGGACGCACTGATCCCTAGCAATTCCTCCCGCCAAAAGTAAAAACCCTTTCCTTACAGGTATTCAACATTCACACATCTATCACGGTTTCTAAAAGGGGTGTATCGATATATCACAACATGATTTACCACTTTTTCTCCGCAGGTCTGAGCGCACCATCTCCCACCAACCCTTTCCATTGTGACCAACCCAGACTGACTCTGAATCAGATGAGACCCAACTCCACGTCTCCTCTGCCGACTCACGCCCTGCCGTACAGCGCCTCCCTCCCTTTGCCCCTCCTCCAACAGAAACCTCAATCTCTGCCATCCTCCTACACTCAGCCTCACCACGGCCTACTGGACATACCCAACAACCTTCCCCAACCTCTAGTGCCGCTGTGCACCGCCCCGACCCATCCATCCACCACACAATCACATCAACAGAGACTAAACCACAACCCTTTCCTCTGATGGAGAGATCTGAATCCAGACTGATTGTAATCACTTGAACTGGATCATCTTCCATTGGAAACTGACTGAAAAAAAATTAAAGCCACAATCTTTGTGTTACTAAAGAACAATTTAGGCTTGAGTTTTGTTGTGATAAATTCTTGCCAATAAGATATTACACATTTTAGTCGACTGACATTCATATATGTTTGCATTTAAATGTCCGCCTGCATTCTGTGCATTAACTTAAATATGAGAGCTAATATGGATTATTGTATTTATATGAAGTTACAAGCTGAAATTCGTAATTTTTTTGGTTAGTTTAGATTTTAGTGTATTTTTTCAGTTATTGAGCAAATGCCTAAAAATGTTGTAAATTGTCTCATTATCCTGATTCACAACAGCTTGGTTATAATTATAGATTATCACAATATTTTTTATTGGAGAAGTTGGGTTGGATCTCATGGAAAATGTCAGACTGTAAGGTTCTTAAAGTAACTTGCGATTTTGTATTTATATGAGTCCAAATGTATGGATTGCGGTTTTTGGGTTTGTCCACATCGCGCGCGTTTATCGTCGACATTCAACACCTCGTGACTAAACAAAGGGCGCCAATATGAGTGTGCACACCGACGCACAAAACGGCCGGCGTAAAAGCGTAAACATTTTTAATTGTTTTACTTCGCACGTTATTCAAAGTCAACTTTCCGATTTGGCTGATGTCATCGAGGAGGCACACACTATTAGTTAATATTAACAAAATTGCCAACATTTAATGACGCCAGTTGATGTAATGCTAAAAGTTACTGCAATAAAAGCAAAAAAGGTGCGTTTCTGGTTTTCCGCAATTCATTTAGATCTGACTTCACACTGGCACGAGACCACCACCCTTCCCAATCAAGTCTGATCCCAATAGATCAAATTCTGCTTTGTAATATTGTTTTTTTCTCATGAAATGTCTTGCCAACAGCATTTCATGTCGATCTTTATACAAAGTTCGCTTCATATACTGTAAGTTTTTCTGGGCCACAGGAACAGCATGCCGCTAGGAAGGTCTGGATGTCAGTATTTTTTTAAATAATACTCTCCTGCCGTCAGCCCTCAGATACACGGGACTGAGACTTGTGGGTAAATTTTAGCAACATTCGATGAACCTTCACATCACACCTGATATCTTTCCCGCACCCTCATGTGCTTTCCGTTGCCTTGTATCTGTGGATCCCTGTGAATGTTTGACCTAAAGGATCCGACACTGATTGTAAACAAGCTCCTCCGTGCCTGTCTCACCGACAGTCCCACAATGCACCGGGGCCGGCGCCCCACAGACACTCACACAGCCAATGAAAATCACAGAAGCCGTTTGTCCAAATAGAGAGTAAGAGAAGAAATGTTTTATAATCGCTGGAACGCTGATTTATCCAATGCTGTTAATTCTTTCGTCTCTGGAAAATAATTTAAGAACAAGTACCAGCTGTACAGTTGATCTCTCTTGAGGAATGTGATGGAGTTATTTCAGATTACAGGTTAACCAGGTGAATCCATTAATCCTCTATGAGTTAAATGTTGTATGTCATGGCACTAATAACGAATGTCACTTTTAAAGCTTGTTATCTTCACGTAGAGGTTTTCCAATGGTTTGAACAATGCAGTTTTCTTTCGATGTTTGGTCCTTTTTAAAGGGAAAATGAAAAAATAATTCCCTCACCCTTATGTCATGTCAAACCTGTATGTCTTTCTTTCTTTCGCAGAACACAAAAGCAGATATTTTGAGGAACAGACAACATTGAACCCTTTGACTTCCATTGTATGAACACAAAACCACGGAGACATTTCTCAAAATATCTTATTTCATGTTCCACTGAAGAAAGAGTCATAAGGAGGAAATAATGATGGTGAACACTTTGGGTCGCTTTAGGCCATGACAATACCCCATATGACCAGCAGAGGTCGCTTTTTAAATCAAGTTGTCTACATTTTGGAGGCCAACCAGAAAAAAGACTTTATTGTATGTCTGTATAAGTAACTTCATGTGTGAAATGATGAATTGTTATCCTCGTGTGTAGGTCTGACACTTTCATGACCGTGACGGAGAGAGCAACAGGTTTAACGGTAACTAACATGTCTGAACCTGCTGGATATTATAACTGCACTTTCAGCGGTTTAACAGGTTTCACATGCACCTGCTGCTTTCTGGCGTAACAGACCTGCGATAACGTGTTTTAGATGTTTGTTGCAAACGTCTGCGTCTTTGGCATATTTGTGTGTGTGCACAGTCATTTTAAGCCAGTCTTACTTATGTTGTTGTTTTATTATTATCATTTTAAATTCAGATGTGAGTACATGAACAATATGAAACGAAGTAGTACCAACAAAGTTTAAAAAGTGAAAAATAAATATGATTCAATGTTTCACTTGTTCTTCTTAATAAAAAACCTCATGAATGTTTATGACGTGTTTAAACACAACAATCTGTAAAGCACGTTTCATTTTAATGGCAAGTTCTTTTCCTCAGATTGCGGCTACTGAGGTCACTCATTCGTTTTCTTTTTGGTGCCGTGTGCTCCACGTGTTTTTCTCTTTGGATGTTCAACATTTGAGACTTCTGTCGTGTCTGAAGGATGGGCGGAGCATTCATCTGAATTTGATTCTGGAGATGGTTTTGTGGAGTTTGTGTTTGTTGGAGTGGGATCCGTTTGATCACGGTCAGATGTTGGTCTTGAGTTTCCATTTGGATCTGTTACAATGGACCGGGCCAGCTGGCACAGAGCAAACGCAGCCATTGTCTCGTCCTCTACGAGTGAATCGTTGTTCATCTGTGGTGTCACGCTACCCAGAAATGGGCCGTCTTCACTCGAGCTGCTCTGTGATTGGTTCTCTTCCTTCACAGACAGATTCAGAGGATGAGACTGTTGAACTGAAGCATCATTCCTGATCTGAACTCTTCTGGAGAGGTTGAGAGGACTCATGACATGATGATCAACACTGTTAGATTCTGTCTCTCTCCCCCCAAATGCTGGCGACCTGCTGAGACAAAAAATAAATAAGAGATTATAAACGGTTATAAATATAAACGGTATAACTAACATTATGTGGCCTTAACTTAACTTCCGGTAGACCTCCGCAAAGAATCAATAACTGTTGAGTAGTTTTAATTTAACTTGATACAATTACTATACAATAAAGTATTAATGTTATATATACATTAAATATATATATTTTTTTAATATTATCACCAAACACAGACTGAAAGTTAACTTTGGGCCAGGTGTGTGCGTCCAATGAAACCGTCTATACAATGTATCAAAAAATAAAAAAATATGTTCATATTAGTTATCAGCTTTTATATTAACATTTTTTTACTTAAGAATTTCAAAAGTAATTAAAAAAATCTAATAATAATAATATAATAAAATTTGGTGTATTCTTCGAAAATTAAGGGCGTCTACAGTTAATTTATTAAAATAATAATAAATAATATTTATTTTATAAATGTTTTTTGTGACTATTTCATGCTTTTTTGTGTTTATTGTTCTTTTTTATTTGGTCATTCCTCTTATTGTATTGTTTATTTATTCATGTGCATTCAAAATAAAAATATTAAATATTTATCAAATAAAAAAATATATAAATTTCAAAACAAAATGTACTTTCCCGTAAAATAGACCGTATTTTATCACACCTTTCAATGCCTTTCATTTCCTCTTGTCTCTGACCATCTTCATCTATCTCTATGGCCGCACTCCTCTCTTCTTCTGATTGGCTGTCCAGCACGAACTCCTCATCCTCTGGCTGCTGGTAACCATGGTGAGGCTGTGGTCCATCTGGCGATCCAGCAGCAGAGCATCCCGTCTGTGGACACACCTGAAGCTCTTTTCCTTCAATATTCCCCCTGAGCTCTCTCTCTTCACACGTGTGCTCGCTCACGACATGCTGCACGCTTGAGAACTCAGCCGCTTCATATCTTGACGCCAGTGAAAACCCAGGAGTCATATTTGTCACGTGATGGGTTTGTTCCGAGTACGGGATAAAGTAAGGCCCTGCGGGGTGGGCTTGAGCATTCTGGCTATAACCCGGTGTCAAAAACGTGTGATAGTATCTAAAATACTCCTCAGGTGATGGAGAACTCACTGGCAACAGTTCTCTTGGAAACAGCGGGCCGTTCGGGAGGAGGTGCGGGTGAGGCGGGGATGGGGTGTAATATTGGGAGTAGAGCGGATGCAGAGAGATGGGAACGCCGTAGGAATAATATCTGGGAAACACAGCACCGGGATAGGGAAAATCCAGCATCTCTCTGTCCTTCAGATGTGGTTTGTATTCAGGACTTAAAGAGCTGGGTGGAAATGAGACCGGGGGTCTCCAGACACCCACAGGGCTGAACACATGAGAAACCCGAGGGAGAAGAGCCTCGGGTTTATACACGGGCGTAACGTCTGAAGATGACGACACAGATTCAGAGCGATGTCGTTTTGGAAGATCTGCTTCCTTTGTGGATTCATCCTGATTTAAAGTGACATCGTTGCGGGGAGACGGTTCGGACTCGCCTCCGCTATCAATCACTTCCACTTCAGACTTCGTTTCTTTTGACACGTCACTCAAGCTTGTGTCCATTGCGGACGGGATGTTGGTTGCGGCGGAAGCGTGAGATGGACTTCTGCTTTGTTTGTCAGTTATGGAGATGGAGATCTTGCACAGGTTGTATTTCATATGGTTGAAGAGGTGGGATTTCTGGTTGCAGGTGAAGGGACACTGGAAGCACTGGTATCTGAAGGGCTTTCCGGGGGGACGGGGGATGTAATGAGGCTTCTTCGGCTTGCGGTCTTTGGCAGAGATGCTCATCCCGAGAAACTGGCGATGAACCTACAATGACTGAACGGTGTTGCTTCTACTGCCTTTAAAAGAGAGAAATAAAACATTTGTCAGCGGAGAACTCTGATGTGCTGGAGTGAAACTCTATTGTGTTCCTCTCACAGCCGATCATTTGAATAATTGGTGTCATGTCTGCGTTCACGTTTGAATAAAACTCGCAAGCGTGCGGGAAACTTTAGCCCGAGGCTTTCAGGAACCAGCGTGAGTCTATAGCAACAGTGCTTGTAAATCATAGTAACTACGAGTTCATTTGCATCTAACTGTAGTCTTGCGCTTAATTTTCAATCCTTATCTTTCTGCTCATCTCATTCTACATTTAGTTTAGTCTAAAATCAGCTTTTCTCCGGTTAAGTCCCACCCATCTCGCTGTGGTAACCCGTCGCTCGAGTTCCTCTGGTTCCTGGGTGTCAGACGTGAGGGGGCCGGACTGAGATTGATGGTTTCTGCAGTCAGCTCAGTTAATCCTACTGTGTTTGTTTGAACTAGTTCTCAGTTGTTGCTCAAGCTCATACGTTTATATTTACATATAAAGAATAAATGCAGGTTTAAAATGCAGTCGTTTCATTTGTAAATGCAACGTGAAACTGATGTAGGGTTAGATCCAGTACAAAGATCAAGCATAAAGATAAAACATTTTACAAAAACTTTCTTCCACTATGTCAGAGTTCATTGATCATTTATACTGTAAAATGACGACATTTTTTCAGAAGTGGCTGATGCCAAGTCACCTCAGTTTCACAGCAGTAAATATAATATTTAAGCAACATTTTTAATGGATTTGTTTGTGATATATATATATTTTTTACTTTAACATTCTCTGAATCATTTGAACTTCATTTAAGCATCTTTGTCTAATGCTACCAACAGTTTTGCAATAATATCGAATCTATCACATCGCATAATCTTCAACACATCTAAAATTGACATTCATGTAAAACGTGTGTTTTCTTACCTAGACGGCGTGTTGGATCAGTAGATCACCTGTTGTCTGGATGTGTTGAACAGGTGAAGAGACTAGAGTCATGTCTGCTGAAGGACTTGTCTGTCAGACTGGCTCGACCTGTCTGCCGGTGACACACGTGAAAGGGGGCGGAGCTCAGCATCAGTTTGTAAAGCCCTGAGGATACGACATCAGCCATGATAAATCCAGGCCTGCAGATAGAGAACAGCTTCATGCGAGATTATACCATTACACATAGCAAAAATTCAATAAAATGAAAATCTATTTTTGCTCTCCGTCTGTTTAATAAAACACAGATGTATTAATAAGATCTCATTTGTGATTTACTCCTATATACAGGAAGTATTATGTTCCCTTTAATCTCTCACACACCATCCTTCAACATTCTCTAGCAAATCGAATAAGATCATTCAGTCAACATCACACTAACCTGGAAAAGCTCGAGTGGTGATTTGAATGGAGATCAACACAGAATTGGACTGTGTGTTAGTGTTGACAGGTTGGCATGAGCAGAATGTGGTTAATCTTGATCTTTCTCTGTCTCAAGGGCACAAACATCTGCGTGTAACCTCAGGTGCTGTTGTGGGATGTTAACAGTACGTTCAGGTCTCTGAGGTGTGGCTGTTTGAATACATCAGCAGGTGTAAGATGTCGGCCTCGTGCTCTCACTCGTATGTCAAAAGAAGGGTTGGATGGGTGAACAGGTAAGGGCAGGTGAGGGCAGGTCTGCACATCTCTAGAGGTCCTGCTAGCGAGATATGATTATTTCACCAATGAGGACTTGCAAACTCTCATACAGCTTTTTCCTACAAAGTATATTTTAAGCATAAATTCAGAGTAGATTGACTTTTTTAGAAGCCGAATACGACAAAAAGTGTTTCCATTGCAGTTTGTGAAATATGCCTTTATCGTATTGCCTGAAAAAACATCTCATGCGAGCGTGAGAACTTTTTTGCGATACATGGGAGTTTTGGCCAAATTGACGTGTTTTCATTGAGCGTATTTTCAATGCGCCATTTCAATTTGCGCATTTTGAAGGGAAGCGGAAACCTGGCTATAGATAATGTCTTTGTTTCAGTGGTCATTTAGCGTTCAATTTTATGCAACATAACAACTTTACATTTATTACAAAATATCAAGTAATGAAATCACATAAACTGTACAAACTTTTATTGTAATAATGATTACTACACAGTAAAAAACACAAGAGCGTTTTTTAAACACAATAAAATGTGTATGACACAGCACAGTACAACTTATTGATACAGATAAATATGAATAGAATACATAAATCAGGGTAAAAGTGACACAAAAATTATATTATTTTTCAAAATAATGATTTCTTTCGTGTTTCAGCCGGTACAGGTATTTGGTGTACAGAAGCTTAGTCAGCTGGTGTTGGGGTTTCTGAGGCTTTACGAATAAAGAGAGAGTTCACTGATGCTCATGGTGGATATGTGGGGTTCATACCAGCCTTTGATTGAACCTTGACACATATCGCTCTATCACTTCCAGCTTGTCTGGTTTCGCAAACTGGGTAGTGAGATCCTCGGGTATGGGGATCTTCAACACCTCTTCCACATATGGGGTCGGGTCCAGGGCAACTTTGTCAAAGACAAGGTCCATCAGGTCGTCCACATAATCTGTTGAAAAATTGTAATGGGATTTTATTTTGTGATGTTCCCAATAGCTGTATTGCACATCAGCCACTTTGTTATTATTCCTCAGAATTTTCTACTTGTTTTATATGCACGTCTCAACAATAGTTAACTGTCCCTTTTAAATAAAAGCATGTGAAACTTACGGAAGGTCGGGTTTACTTTGACCGGCTTCACAGTACATTCTCCTTTCCTGTATTTCGGAAAAGAGACTTTGAACAGTGGCTTGCCAGCTGCTGTGGTGGCTTGGGGCCGACGAGCATTTTCATTAAAATGCAGGGCTGCCAGATACAGTCTTTAGAGAAAAAGTAACGATAGAACATACAGTATGTTGAGTCTCTTGCTTGTTACTACGTGTGTTTGAGAAAATATGTGTACAATCAAAAACAATACGTTACTATTGACTTACCTGCATAGCATTCCAAGAAACGGAAATACTACATTCTTGGGCGTGAAACGCAGAATTACACTGCGAAATGCCTCCAACGCTGAGGTCTGAGTGTGAGGGCTCAGCTTCTCAACATCCTTTAGAATCCTCTTGTTAGTAAGGACATTCTCTAGTCTACATAGGGAAGGTGTTGCTTGTAGGGGAAAGGATAAAATAATAACAAGACAAATACATTCGAAAATGAATTTAGTGTTTAGAAGAAAATGTCAATCATATATACTGTAAATAGTAGGGCTGTGCAAAAATATTGACACATGTAACTATCGCAATATTTTATTTCTCGATAGTGATACCTCTACTATCAATATTTTTTTTAAATCATGTCATAAACATGCGGCCAAAAATAGGGTTGGGAATCGTTTGAATTTTATCGATTCCAATTACGATTCTGCGTATCGATTTTGATTCTTATCGATTCCCAGTTTCGATTCCACAGTTGAGGCAAACATTTATATATCAACCTGTATAGTCATTTAGGCGACTTATTGACTTGTTTTCTGAAAAAATCCACACAGATATTGATAAAGAGAAATTCAAACTTTTAATCTCAAGTATCCAATTCCCATTCCTTTTGTTTCCGATCCGTTTTGATTCCCAACCCTAGCCAAAAGTATGTGACAGCGAGCATGGCGAAAAATATAAGAATGCTTCGAGCTCTCACAGCTGATGTGTGGGTGTGCTTTGGTTTGAAAAACAAGTCATGGAGTAATGAGTTATATCAAATAAATGCTGTTTGTAAGCTTTGCAAGTCATGACCCAACAAGTCACATGGCCACTGCAATAAAAAATCCAGACGTGGATGGGCAAGTAAATGTTGTCTCATGAGAAATGTCCATAAATAGGCTTAGACTTACATATCTTGTGTTGTGTGGGTATGCCTTCATGCACACGCTTTGATATGTATGGATGCCTGTGTGCACGTATATGAGTGTGCGTTCACACAAGTAACGTTATGCTTGTGTGTGCATGCATGCATATGTTGAAGCATGTGTGTTTTGTGTTTATGCATGTGTATGTGTGTTTGTATGCATTAATTTGAGTGAAAACGCCGGGAGAACTGGTGTCAAAAAAGGCTCCTGAATGAAAACTATGTACATGAGTGACACTAAAAAGACTTTTTTTGCATGTACTACATTATATTCTTCATGTCTGAAGTGCTAGATTCTTTAGTCTTTTGAGAACGTCTGAATAAAAATCAGTAAAAAATTATTTATTTTTGTCTATTTCAATTCTATTAACAAACTCACACCACACAGTAATGGTGAAAAGCCTTGCACATGATGACAGGACATTGTGTTAGAATTTGACAGTCAAAAGATCTAAATGTGTGAAAACAACATATTTTCCCTTCAGGCTCTAAAGGGTTAAACTGACAGAACCAAACCAGTAAACATACCAGCTCTCAACCACTTGCTCTTGTCCCTAGATGTGTGTTGCCGATGCAAACAGCGTGGGAACCCCGGATCTTCATGTGTGTGTATGTCCTGTACATGATTGAGAATGGAAGTCCACTTTGCCACTCTCTCTCGCCCTGATGAAGAAGAGGCTGCAGTCCAACGAATGTGGTTTTTAATACTCCGTTGCCACTTCTGCAGGTTCTCGCATTCCTTACGCCGCGCGATCTTCAAAATTTTCTTGGATATTCCTAACAATACAATAAATTCAGTATAAAATCTGTATCGTGGACAAGTGCATAGCATCAGCTATATAAAAATGACATTTCTCTAATCTTAAAGCTTTAATTACAGAACAACCTTTGATTAGGTCGTTGATACAAGGAAAGTTTTGAAATAAATAAATCCCCCTCCACAGACAAACATGGGCTAATACCTTTTTCTATGTGCCGGACATCGTAATAGTGCGTGATGTTGGCCTCCCGCAGAAATGTCTGTACTTGAGGATGCCGGTCTGTGACTATACTATCGCACGTCACGCTGCGTGCGCTCAAGAGCTCGAGGCTTCTCTTCAGTCCCTCGGTCTCCATATTATTGCTCCCTCCGACTTCATTACTCTGGTCATAAAAGAAAGGGTATAAATGAGGATCGTTGACAATTCTAATCATGACACACTGAAAAATGTATGAATGAAATGTATATGTTTCGCGACATATGGTTTAATTTCACTTTTAAAATTCCATATCAAACCCTTTTACGGGTTATGGTATTGCTTTGGTTTTGTGTTTTATCCTGCTATTAAGTGGCCTGGTACAGGATGACAATTGTTCAGTGACAGATTACTAAGAAGTACTATAATAGTCTGTATTTTAAGACTTACCTGAACTAGCTGCAGATCAACAATAGAGCTGGTCCTTAGGTCCATGACCGTGTAACTTCCAAATTTGGCACAATGACCTGCATAGATAAATGTGTCATTTTTTTCCATTCATTCCATGTTACATTATTTACAGCGTCTATAAACTAAAACAGATTACCTGGCGAGTCCGCTCTCATATCACCTCCTAGGACGACATTCTGCTGTTGACTGAGCCGTTGCAACTTGGCATCCTGTGCGGTCTTCCAACTATGTACAATTGCGGGCTCTATGTACATCCTGGCATGTCTTCGAAAGGTGTCATAGTGGTAGATTTTCAGTTGCATAGCCCGGAATATCTGAGGTCAGAAAAAGAAAAGACTTGGTTTATGTACGGCTTTAGACTAACTATGTTCATTTCTTCCCTTATCGGGTTTAGTTCTTAGTGAAAATAATCGCTAAAGTCAATGATATTTCATACAGTAACAACACCCTACCTTTTCAAGTTTGAAGAAAGAGGCACCGTTGGCATACAGTGCAACAGAAAGCTGGAGGTTCCCTACAGGAGTGCTTCCAAGAACAGGCTGACTATTCCATTTCCTAAAGAACTGGCAGTGTGGACACTGCTGCTCCACAGAGAGAAATGTGCCAACCCTTCTTGTCCGCACATCTGAAACCCTGTGACAAATCGGGCACTTCTCAAAGAGCTCCAGCAGACAGTTTTCATACACGATGTATGTAGCAGTCTTATGAGCCGGCTTAGAGGATGCCGTTCTGTTAGAAAGATTTCATCGAAAAATGACCGACCTCCACATCACAACGTTGTAAATATGTTGACAAAAGCAATCCAACTAAACAATAAATGTCCACTACCATATGATTACTCACGGTATGTCGGATGGCTCCGTCAAAGTTGCGACAGAGTCTGCAGGATCATACGTAGTATCCATTGGCTCTTCGCTTGAGATGCGTCCCATAGGGTCGTCCTCTTCATCCTCCATCTCGAAGCGAGACCTTTTGCTAGGCCTCTTTACTGGTGTTAATGACAGGAGTGGCTGCAAGGTGTCAACACCAACATTAGGGCGTAACAGAGTTGTCTGTGTGCCTAAATTAAAATAGAATGTTTTTACTATGCCATTGATGCATGAAAGTCGAATTATGTCAACTGCAACTTAGATGTAACACAGTAAACAATGACAACATACAAGGGATCTCCGTTACCATACCTTTGCTTTGGTAGCGAGGTCGTAAAGTTTTTACTGACAGCTGGGTGGCAACTGTGCACAATTTTGGTGTGTCTGTCTGACAGGCCACATGATGCACCTTGGTCAATTCTTCAGACGTGCTCGCCTAAACAAGACCAGACATAATTACTGCATGTGCTTTAAATCCAAGTGCTGCAAAGGGCCACCGTACGTCATTTAGGGCTGACACACGATTAATCGTTTGCAAAATAAACGTTTTTTTAGTGTACTGTATATAATGATTATGAATATATAAATACATACACATACATGCATATATTTAATAAATATTTACACATGTATGTACATTTTTAAATGTATATATAATTTATACTGTATATAAATATTTAATATATACAAATGTATTTTTTCTTAAAATAATACATGGATGTGTGTGTATTTATATATACATAATTATAATATACAATACACACATATTTTATGTAAACAAAAACTTTTATTTTGCAAACGATTAGTCACGATTAATCGTGTGACAGCCCTAACGTCATTGTTCCTGCATGTTTTAATGCACGCTTTAATTATCACAATTCATTAGCAAAACAATAATCATAAGTGACAGTACAGGCACAGCTACACATATTAAGCACATACTCCAACATACATACTGCCAAACTCCAAGTGCCCATTTGCCAAATAACATATGATAACAGAGTAAGTTTAATAACACTGGCTTTGGATGCTCCATTTAGCATGTCACTTAACGTTAGCTCCCTTCGCTATTATATGCTAGCGTTATACGGTCTTTTACATTACGTAATTTCAGACAGTTCGTAGTTAATACTCACATTCTTTCCATCTGCAGCGTTGCCTCGTTCGGTTGGTCTCGCGCCCACGTTGAGCAACAACTTCGAAGCTAATCCCGCGTTGTACTGCCCCAGGTTCACAAAGCATTCCGGCTTGAAGTGATTCGCGCACACGTGGATGTTTTTACTTATGCGTTCCGGGCGATTTCCGCCAAAAATAAAACAAATCCACTCCTGTCTCGTCTTTTCCGAGGATGGGACTCTAAACAAAGACTTGTGTTCGTCTGTGCAGCCAACTACATTGCAGTTCGCATGTTGTGCGCGAACTTTAGCCATGGCGTCACGTACAAATCGCTCGTGAAATCAACACGGCGCGTTGGTTGAATTGTGAAGGGGCCGTAACATTATAATAAGAGCCTCCCTCTACGTCACTACAGGGGGGAAATCTGAACTAGTGCTAGATGCACCGGGCGCCCGATTATAGCATTTAAACACAAACAAATTTGGATTTTCATTCGATGAGCCCTTTAAGATTATGTCTGCCCATTTGTTGGAAACCACAAAATAAATCAACAATGTCGCTGCCGTACCCCTATACAACTCCAACAACACATTAGCGTAAATCTCATACGTTTCATTTATTACAGACACGGTACTTTAGTACAGTACTTGTATCAGATAATACTCAAATATTCATAAATATAACCTACGACGTTCTTTAAATAGTGTGTACGTGTCTATAAACATGCTATCGGCATGCTATGGTGTTTTATTTGCCGCTAGTATCGGCTATTTAGCGTTTAGTTTCGGTTTCTTGACGTGATCACGTGCTTCAGTTCGGAGACGCGAAAAATGACTGACATCTGTTCCGTCCAACCAAACGCACGTCCGCGTTTTTCCATCGACAAATCATCTCGCTGCTCCTGCCCTCACGCGGAAGTGGACTATGAGCATGCGCTGATTGACACGCGTGGAGGCGCGAACGAAGAACCAAAACACAGGTATTGTGTGTGTGTGTTTAACAGTGTAAGAGCGAAATAAACACATTCGAGATGATGGACGTTAGTGATGTGTAAGTGTGTGTTTGAGAGATGAGCATCTGTAAGAGGTCCGGGACAGGATTAAAGCGGTTCTGCACACGAGACGAGCCGCAGATGTCTGCGCGCGACCGCAGTCCGCCAACAGAGGGCAGCAGAGCTGAAGTGGTGAGTTATTAACTCTTTATGTCCCATACACTGTTGAAAATCATATTAAAGTACCAAAGTTTGAATGAATGTCTTGGAAAATGGGTTAAGGTAGACCTTAAAAGAATAACATAACAGAATCTCTATTTCAAGGCTTTTCGACAACTTACGACGTCAATTATTATTATTGCAATATTTCCACGTTTTAACCCTTTGTTAAGGCACAACAAATAATTAAACAAATATTTTACACGTTTAAGATTTAAAATATAACATTTCTTATGTCTTATCATGGCATCAGCCATTATAACTTGAAGTAATTTATATAAATAACTACTATCTAGGTTTATATAAATATCGGCTCAATCTAGAGTTTTATACATCTGGTTGATAAAACGTTTCTGCAAATTAGTTTAGTATTAGTTTAGTAACTTTGTGAATAGTAGCGTATGGTACACACACTGTCCAGATTATCATTGCACTCAACATTGCTCTTGTTTACCCAATAATAATAACTGGAGGTTTGATATTTGCTTACTAACGGTCAGCAAGGATTATTTACAAAAAACAAGTTATAATTGAAGTATTTTTTAATAGCAGACATAACACGAATTAATAACCGTGTCATTTATTAGACACATTACCATTCAATCAATCAATATCGATTCTAAAAAAGATCCCCCATATTATCTTTGTCTCTGTTGTGTGTGTTTTTCAGTCTGTGATCATGCCGGTGTATAACGCCTCCGATTGGCTGGACGAGTGTCTTCGGTCGATACTACAGCAGGATTTTCAGGGCCGTATGGAGCTGTCAGTGTATGATGACAGCAGTACGGTAAACACTCGATCCACGTGAACATTTCATATTAAAGATCAGCCAGAAGAGTGATTTCACACATCATCTTTCTCTCTCTCGGTCAGGATAACTCCAGAGAGATGATTGAAAACTGGAGGGAGAGGTTGGAGGAGAGAGGCGTTTCCATGGTGATATCAGGCCATAACTCCACCAGTCCTAGAGGAGGTGTGTATGTGTCCATCCATATAGTATCTTAGGTCACACTGTGTGTTTTATTGCTGACATACCTGTGTGTTTGTGTTTGTGTGTGCACGGTCACGGAGTATTTAAAAAATGATAAAGTATTGATTTAATATTTTCGATCAGATTCAGTTCAGTTGAATCATGAGCCTATTATGAATCATTGTAATGAGTTTAATGAATCATTGTATTGAATTCAGTGAATCGTAGTGAATCATTGGACACTGAGCTGCACATAATCATACTTCTGTATTTTTTTCTTTCTCCCGTAGTTGGATTTGCCAAAAACCAGGCTGTGTGTCAGAGCTCCGGACGATTCCTCTGTTTTCAGGATGCGGTGAGTGACACGTGACACATGTGGGTGAGAGTGAACACACGCAGGCAGGTGACAACCACAGCAGACAGTGTGTTTGACAGACCTGTCAGAGAAACCACATTCATGAGTGTGTGTCAGACAGCTCAACATGATGAAATCTAGTCTGTTTCATGTCCACTGATTGGAGTTGAGAGCCGTTGAGTCATGGTGATATTCAATACAGACACACACACGCAGTGAGATTTAATAAATGTTATTCTTGCTGTGAGCTGTCTGTGAGAGTGAAACGTCTCCTGTGGTGTGTGAAAGGACTCAGTGTCCTCTAGATCATGAGAAATATACACACATTGCTTATTTTATAAAGGTGGAGACTTTCCATTGACGTCCATGTATGTGTATACTGTATACAGTTGCCTCCACTATTATTTGCACTCTTGGTAAATATGAGCAAAGAAGGCTGTAAAAATAAATCTGCATTGTTTCTCGTTTTGATATTTTATTTAAAATCTCATTTTCATTTAAAATACTTCAAATTGTTTTCCTTCAATAAAATATTGGAATTTTGTCAATTTAAAAAAATAAAAATAGAGAAACAATGGAGATTTATTTTCACAGGCTTCTTTGCTCATATTTACCGAGGGTGCCAATGATAGTATTTATGTATGTATATAAAACCATGGCAGAAATTAAAGATCAGTTCAAAATTATTGTCAGTTTTTCTCGATTTACTATTTCTAGGAATGCGTTTAGGTCAATTTTTGTTTCATTCTGTGAACTACTAACAATATTTCTCCCAAATTTCACATAAAAATATTGTTTCTATTTGCATGTATTTGCAGAAAATAAAAACTTGAGAAACAGGTGAAAATAACAGAAAAGATGCTCTGTATTTTTCCAGACTTTAAATACCGCAAAGAAAAAAAGTTCATGTCACTTTTAAGAAATACATCAGTAATATTTCTTCATGTATTAAGTAAAAAAATGTTGGATGAATTTATGTCACTCCTGAGGTTTGATTTTGTTGAAATTCAACATACACTGGACTGGAATGACCACAATACATCTATGATGTATTGAATGGTGATGAATAAATGAAAATTTGGAATGCTCTCTTATATTTTTCCGCACAAAATCGTTGATATATTGAATGGCTTCAGCGCCATTTAATTCTTATTTTATTAATTGCATTACATTACATTCGATTAGGTTCATATCACAATCATGACATTACTTATTTGGATTTCATATTTTTAATAAAATGTATGTGTAAATGTTGTAATTGTGAATCCAGTATTGTGTATTGTTTTCAACCTTGAGCTGTAATTTTGTTACATCCTTACATTAGATTATTATGTTGTATTATATTTAGTCTATCCTCTACTTCTAAACATAAACCTGAACTATTTTACAGACATATTTTGAAATGATTATTTGGATTTATTCCTAAGCAAGTTGTTCTCTGCTTCTCACAATGTAGCTGGTTTCAGGTTTTACTTAAACACTGTGGGCATTTCAACACACACAAACACACACGCTGTGTAGATGGATCAGACGTCTGTGAACATTTCCAGCTCCTCGGTTTATTGTCGCTTCTCGAACTGTTTATTCTCATGTGTTTTATCTCCTTCATCTTCTCACGCTTGTCTCGAGGTTTTTCCGCCAGCTTTGAAACGAGCATAAACCAAACATACACTGCTCAGCGTTTGATTTAGTGTTGTGTTATCATTTATGTGCACTCTGGCACAGTAGTGTGTCAATCACGGTGCTGTTGTGTAAGGAGATCTGTGATGTTATATCCACGAGGCTTCGGCTCACGGTTCCATCTCCCGCTGGCTTCGGGGCCGAGCGGTCCCCTGTGGAGCCGCTGGAGCCGTTCGGATCCAACTCTGTCGCAAGAAAGAGCGTGAGACCGAAGAGAGAAGAAAAATAACCGTTCCCTCGCTTTCGCACTTCTATACTTAAAGTGACGGGTCACCTTAAAACCAACATGAATATTCTGACATCATTTACTCACACTGATGTTGTTCCAGGCTGCTTGACTTTTATTTGATTTGTAAAACTAAAAAGATGTTGAGCAGAACGACCTGGGAGTGAATGGAGACTGGGATGCTCAAAGCCAAAAAATAGCAAATAGCATCCTAAAAGACGTCCACTTGACTTCTGCACTGTATTACACGTTTTTTAAATTGTATATAGAATTGTTTTGTCAAGAAAAGATTAACTTAAGAAGATATTTTGAGAAAAGACTCATTTTTTTTGTGAAATGTCCCTTTAAAGCGAATAAAATTCTGTCATCATTTACTCACTCTCTTGTCATTTCGAACCTGTATGACTTTCTTTCTTCCGCAGAACACAAAAGAAGATATTTTGAAGAACGTTTGTATCCGAACAGCACTGGACGCCATTCACTTCTGATATATGGACACAAAACCAATGCAAGTGAATGGGGTCCCATTGACAACATTCTTCAAAATACCTTCTTTCCTGTTTTGCAGAAGAAAGTAAGTCATACAGGTTTGAAACGACAAGATGGTGAGTAAATATTGGTGAATTTTGATATTAGGGTGAACTGTCACTTTAAGCTTGTTTTGTATGAAACAAAGCACATGTGCACAAATTGAAAAATAAGTTTCTGGGTGACATGATGTTGAGTAAATTATATAAAATGATATTCTGCTTAACTGATATTTTAATATCAAATGAAAGTAGCAGATTATGTATTCTTAGCAGTGTGCATACTTTGCCGTGGGTTAGAGTTAGTCTATAGTATACTAATTGTATTGTGCTCTACATAAAAGCAAGTAGACGCTTCCGGTATGTCCTCATAAAATAACTTGGGTGTGGTTTGTGTTGTTAAAACCTACACTGACCTCTCACACACACACACACACACACGCATGTAATTCCTGTAGTTGTGTTGACTTTACTGAAATATGGTGTGTGTCGAGTTGTTTTTTGGCCGGTGTGTGTGTGTAATGGTGGTCTGGTTATTTTGGAGGATATGTCCTTCTGCTGGTTTCCAGAGGGCCAAAATCAGCTCTTCTTGAGGTTAACAGGAACGTTAGGAATTCTCTTCTCCTCCAACACCGGAGCATTGGAAAGCTACCGTTTGACTCCAACATTTTACATATGAAGTGACAAACTCAACGCTTGACCTGATGAAAATGACTTTCTGTAACGCTTGCAAAAACAAACATGTTATTTCAGCTGGGCACGTAATGATATCTGTCAGTAAGCTTTGTTTGTTATTCGAAACATTTGTCCGCCTTGAGTCGATGCACAAATGTGTTTTTAGTTCATATTTTTAGTCATTTAAAAGGGATTGAAAAGTGTTGATTTTTAAAGTGAATGTAGATTTATCGACTCTTTGCATGTTTTACAATATTATCACATTAAATCACAGACAAACAGAAGCACATGGTTTGGCAACTTCTGATGATGATGTCATGAAAATCTGCTCTGGTCCTCACAGGTGCGTGTCTTTGTGTGTATGTGTGTGCGTTGCAGGATGATGTCATGAGACCTCAGAGGGTGAGACTACAACATGAAGCTGCTTTGTTAAACCCGACAGCTGTGAGTACACACACACACAGATGATGGATGAAGATGTTTGTGCGGTGGTTGAAGCTCACATTCAGCTTACGGTTCTGATCTACCAGATTGTCTGTGGGGACTGTCATCATTTACTCACCTTCGAGTTGTTCCAAATGTGTATACATTTCTTTGTTGTGATGAACACAGAGAGAGATATTTGGAAGAATGCTTATATCCAAACAGATTTTGTTCCCCATTGACTCACATAGTAGGAAAATTACTTAATCATTTTTTTATTCTGTTGGACACAAAAGAAGACATTTTGAAGAATGTAGGACAGCAAACAGTTCTGGGGCTCTTTTGAATACCATTGTTTTTTTTCCTACCATGGGAGTCAACGGGGGGCAAAATCTGTCAGCGTTCTTCCAAATATCTTTCCCTGTGTTTATCAGAACAAAGAAATGCATACAGATTTGGGACAACTCGAAAGGCAGTCAATGATGACAGAATTTTCATTTTTTGGAGAAGTATCACTTTAAATGAACCGCCCACCAAAAAAATATGAGTGTGTACGATGTGTTTATAATGATTAAAACAGCCTTTCCCACTGTAGGACCTCAAGATGACTTTAAATGATTTCCAATAATACAAATGAAGCATTTAAATTAAATCAGTCATTTTTATAATGAAGAAGACAGAAAGTAATGGTGCCCACGTAGAAATCGTATCGGGTAGATATATTGTTGTGGACGGTGTCAGGGAGCTTGAGAACCACCTCCCTGTGTGTTCTGTGATGTTAAAGAGAGACTGTTTTGAACTTTAATACTTTGTGGTTTGATGCTCTGTGATAGTGTGAAGCCGCCGAGGACGTCCTCCTGCATGTCTGCGGCTGCTGTGATGTGCTCATACTGTGTTATAATTACATGTACCACACTGACATATTTGGTCAAATGAAATATAGAAAATAAAGACTGGTCTGTATACAAGAACCAGTCTCACTAATAATCATCTGGATTAGTTGTTGGATCACTGGTTGACTAATAAAGCGTTACGACTCATGCCCGGACCATACTGATGCTGTGTATGTGAGCGATGGTTTTATTCATCAGCTGCAGTGTCGGGGGTCAGTGGTTATTTTGATACTCTCTGATCAGTTCTGAAGAAAGTGGTTTGTTGCTTTGACCTTTGACCTCGGGCTGAAGTCCAAACACAACAGCGGCTGATCAGGGAGAAAACACACAGCTGAGATCACACTCAAACGGAGAGAAAGGAAATGAAAGGCATGGGTTAAAGTGTGTGTTGTGACCGAGTGTGAGAGCTGTTTTTGTTGTGTGATTGTCTTTAATAGAGTTTTTTGCTCTGTAATTCAACATCCAACACTTTATATGCATGGATGTTTATGTACAGACTTATGACACTCAGATGAACCTTTAATGTGATTTTGTGTGTGTCAGATTGTTGGATGTAAAGTTTGTCGAGTTCCTGAAGGCTCCACAGAACGATACACCAGGTGGATCAACAGTCTGACACCAGACCAGCTCATCACACAGGTAACACACACACAGACACACACATGTTGTGCGTCTATAAATACTGCACAATTACACTAGCGACATGTATTAAAGTAAAAAGAATTTACAGTAAATAGTGTAAACTGTGATTTCTGTGTACATAAGTGAATACACGGCGTCTTCGAGGCCTCAGCGCGTGTGTGTGTCGACAGGATGCGAGTGTGTCAGGAAAGGCGAGTCGTGTTGTGTTTCGAGGGGTCGCGTGCCACGCGGTCAGTAGGTCGCCGTAGAAACAGGATGCGTACCTGGAGACAGATATTTCCACGGAAACGGCGAGTGGGCGTGAGCGCAGAGCATCCACACGTGCGGACGGGAAACGGATCCCGAGGGTCATGAGATCAAGAGGATCTTCCAAAGAACATATATAACTGTAATACATGAAAGAGAGAGAGAGGAGAATTATGCTTAGTGTTTGAATAAACTTTAGAGCATTACATTTCTCCATAGAATTTAATCTTATCCACGATGAAAATTCATCCTTACAATATTTGTAATGTGTAAAATTCATATTTCAGTTTATTTTTTGAGAGATGGATTCGTTTGACACTGACCCGTTAGCAACTACTGTACCCAGAACCCTTTGTGCGTTGTCACAGCAACCATACATCAACGTTCTAGCAACCTTCACGAGTACCCATGCAATGTCATTGCAATATGAGAAGAACCGCGCAGAACACTTCTGTGATGCTAAAGTTTCTCACACACTTCTTCAGAAAATGTCCAAATGTAGTTTTTCTCTCTGTAATGAAGAGATTCATGTTTGTCCCGGGTGCATTCACTCAGCCAAAGTTTTCCAGTTCGGGGGTCCAAAGGGAATACCAGGGGGCAACATCTTTTATCCATTACGACACACTCCGGGCAGCTCAGGGTAACGGCGTAAACATTGAGAAACTTGCACGATTCAAACCCTGCGATGTGGACTCATACACACACTGAGACCTTGAAGGATATATTTGTATATAATTCGCAGCTTATGTCCCTGAACAAAACCTGCAGCTATTCGTGAATTTATAACAAAACATCTGTGTGCTTACTATTCGACAGGAAGGTTGTGCTTTATTTATGCAAAATGTGCAAAAAATGTGTTTTATTTAAACACTTTGGACCTTGTGAATATAACAACTGCGCCAGTAAAATACCATGTTTGATGGTTTTGCATCTGGAACGTGTCATTAAAATATTCCTGAGCGAGCGAGCAGTTTGCGTAGCCTATGTTGGGATCTTTACTGGCAGCTGTCTTGATAAACTAGAAGGTCGAGAACATGTGAATGTTTTCATCTAGATCGGACTGTTTTCCTCATCAGACTCAGCACAAGTTTCCAGCATTAAGAATCAAGTTTATGTTCGTTCAGACCGTTGAATGATGGGAAATGACCGTTGTTACTGTGGATCTCTTGTCAGGTCTTCACCTCTCACGGGCCAGCGGTCGTCATGCCAACCTGGTTCTGCTCACGCGATTGGTTCCAGAAAGTTGGTCCGTTTAATGAAGGAGGAAAGGTGTTCATTCATTTACACTCTCTCGCTGTTTCTTTCATTTTCTCTCTCTCTCTCTCTCTCTCTCTCTCTCTCTCTATGTTCTGTCATCTCGTCTCTCCTATCTCGGTCCTCTCCTGTCACAATCTCCCTATGTTCTCTCTCTCTCACTTCCGATCTATCTCTTTGGTCTATTTTATTCCTGAGGTTTTGTTGTGGCCCATTTGTCTCTTAGTATGTGGTCTGTGTGCGCTGTGAGTGAATTTTTCTTTCTTTTTTCTGGCTTTTTTCTTGTTCGTTGGTTTTGTGTGTTTTTGGTTTACATTTAGTTGTTTTGGGCCGCGTGCCGCCTGTTTTACCGGGAGCATGACGGCCCCACGCACGCGATGTTTGGGTTCACTGACTCGCCGTCATGGGGTGAAAGTAGCGGCAGCAGAGTGTGGAGAATGTTGCCTGGCTGTAGGAGAGGTGGTTGGACATGAAAATATATTGTCTGCCTCCAGGATGATAATGCCACTGTTATTTTTCTGAGTACTGTTGAAAAGGCTAATGAACTAGTTGAGACAGGGATAGTTGTTGATGATGTTTTTAATCTTGTACTCCCGCTTTCTACACCATCAAAGAAAGTAACGCTATCCAATGTACCACCGTTTTTAAGTGATGAGATTTTAGCTAAAACTCTATCTCGTTATGGTAAACTGGTCTCTTCCATTAAAAAGATCCCTATCGGTTGTGGGCGCTTTACTAAAACATGTTGTTTCGTTTAGGCGTTTCGTTTATATGATTATGAATGATGATGCTGATTTGGACGTGTCTTTGCACTTTCGGGCTGATGAGTACGATTACATCATTTACATAACAACTGACAAAATGAAATGTTTTAGTTGTGGCCAATCTGGTCATTTAGTTCGTGATTGTCCCGCAAAAAATTTGAACAACCCGCCAGGTGATGGTGACGTAGTTGCTGTCAGAAGTGCTGTAGTCGATAACGCTGAACCGATGCAGCAGCAGGGGTCCGACGAGACTCCGGGTGTGACAGGGGCACGAGCCTCAGAGGAAAAGCATGATGATGGTTTACCTGTGATCGCAGTAACTGAAGCTGCAGAATTAGCGCTTGAAAACACAGTTTCTGGTTTAGAAGTGTCTAATGTTCAGGCGGGGGTAGCCGGTATTGAGACGGAGAGGCATGTACACGATGCTCTCATTAATAATCTGCAATCGACTGTGGGAAATACAAGTGATGACATTCCAATGGAAACAGTGCAGACAGATTTTAAAGTCCCATTAAAGAGGAAAATGGGTGGTAAAAATCGGATGGTTAGACACGCAAAAAAATCAGAGTTGACTGACTTAAGTAACAAGGAAACAGAAAGTGACAGTGAATCATCTGATTCAAGTGTTTGTCTTTCTCAGAGTGATTTTTCTGGACGTCATTATGAGGTAGATGATATTAAACTGTTCCTTAGAGCTACTAAAAATAAGAGGGGTGTGCACATTGAGAAATATTTCCTGACATAAAACAGTTTATAGATAATACTAAGGGGTTCATGATGGGTCCTTTACAAATAAAGAGGTCTATAGGCTAAGAAAAATAGTGAGAGGAAACTCAACTCTGAACTTAATAAGGATGACAGTGAGAAGGACTAATTCCATGACTTTTAGTAGTTTCTTTTTGTGGACAGTTTTCTTTTTCTTTTTTTTCTTTCCTTAAGTATGTGTCACGCTAATGTTGCTACTTTAAATCTGAATGGTGCTAGAGACATGCACAAAAGAGCTGCATTATATGAAGTAATTCATCAGAAAAGAATTGATGTTATACTGCTACAAGAGACACATACTGATGTTAATAATGCTGCTGACTGGGCAGTAGAATGGAATGGGACTGCTGTTTTAAGTCATAATACCACAATAAGTGGCGGAGTTGCTGTTCTCTTTTCTAAGAGTTTCAGCCCACACTCTTATCAGGTTGAAGAGGTTATCAAAGGTAGACTCTTGAAAGTAAGAGCCTCTTTTGAAAATGTTGTTTTTGTTTTTATTTGTGTGTATATACCAACCTCAGCTGTTGAGAGAATGTTGTTTTTAAATACTTTATCCTCTGTTTTACAAAATGTTGCTGTTGATGAGTATTTAATTTTGGGTGGTGATTTTAATTGCACAGAGTCCAACTTAGATAGAAATCACTTGGAACCTCATTTACCTTCACGCCAACGTCTTGTTCAGCTAAAAAAAACACATGAATTAATTGATATTTGGAGACAGATTAATGGAGAACAAAGACAATACACTTGGTCTCATGTTCGTGATAACATGATTTCATTGGCAAGGCTGGATAAGTTTTATGTTTTTAAACATCATGCGAGTTTGTTGAGAGTTGTTCTATTACACCATCATGTCTCTCAGATCACAGTATGGTGCAGTGCTGTTTTTTTTAAATTCTATTAAGCCAAAGAGCGCTTATTGGCACTTGAATACCACTTTGTTGGATGATAAGTGTTTTAAGAATGTTTTAAACATTTTTGGGATATTTTTAAAACAACAAAGAAATCCTTTAGAACACTGCAGCAATGGTGGGATTTTGGGAAAGTTCAGATAAAACAGCTATGTCAACAATATTCTCTGAACGTCACTAGAGAAGTAACCCTGAGATTAAGCACTTTAGAGACTGAGATTTTAAAACTGCAAGAATTGGCTCACTTGCCTGGGGAACAAAGTGATGTGGAGTCTCTCATAAAAAATAAGAAGACTCAGTTATCTGACCTTTTAGGGGTTAAAACACAGGGTGCTCTGGTCAGGTCACGCTTTCTTAGTATAAACGAGATGGATGCACCATCAAGGTTTTTTTTTAGTTTAGAAAAAAAAAAATGGACAGAACAGAGTCATTCATGCGTTACGTTCTGAAACTGGAACTATATTGACTGACCCAAAGACATTCGTAAGAGAGCAGCCACTTTTTATGAGTCTCTATATAAAAATGAACTGGGTCCAGATTCTACGAATGACAGTGCTTTTTTTGATAATCTTCCTCAAGTGGCAGAGGAAGTCAATGCAAAGATTTCAGGTGCCTTGACCATGGGGGAGCTGTGTAAAGCCATCCAGGGTATGGCGCTTGGAAAAGCACCAGGGATTGACGGTCTGCCTGTTGACTTTTATAAGTCTTTATGGTCAGAGATTGGAGAGGATTTGCTAGAGGTACTGAATGACAGTTTAGCCGGAGGGCTTCTGCCGTTGAGTTGCCGTAGAGCAGTCCTGACTATCCTACCCAAGAAGGGTGATCTGACGGACATCAAGTGCTGGCGGCCGGTCTCCCTCCTGTGCAGTGACTATAAGCTGCTCTCTAAGGCTTTAGCTAACCGATTGGCAGAGGTTATGGACCAGGTAATTCATCCTGACCAGACATACTGTGTCCCCGGGAGGTCAATCTTTGATAATGTTTCCCTGATTAGAGATCTTCTTGATGTCTCTAGGAGGTTAAAGATAGATTGTGGCTTAATATCATTGGACCAAGAGAAAGCCTTTGATCGCGTTGAGCACACTTATTTATGGAGAGTTTTGGAAGCCTTTGGTTTTTGCAAAAAATTTATAGATCAGGTGAAGGTTCTCTAGTAACGTTCAGAGCATTCTCAAAGTTAACGGTGGTTTGTGTGCTCCTTTTGAGGCTTGTAGAGGTATTAGACAGGGGTGTTCCCTTTCTGGTATGCTGTATTCTCTGGCCATAGAGCCTTTATTACAACAAATAAGAATGAAACTTCAAGGTATATCTTTGCCAAATTGCAATGGTAATTTTTTATTATCAGCCTATGCTGATGATATAGTGGTTATGATTAGTAAGCAAAGTGACGTACAGGTTTTATCTGAATTACTTGGAAATTTTAAAGTGTTGTCTTCTGCTAAAATAAATTGGAGTAAAAGCGAAGCACTATTGATAGGAAGCTGGAAAAGTGGGAAACCAGGACTCCCTGCTGGTTTACATTGGGGAAAAGAAGGTTTTAAATATTTAGGGGTATTTTTGGGAGATGAGACAATAGTACAAAAAAACTGGGAAGGTTTAATTGAAAAAGTCAAAGGACGCCTAGAAAAATGGAAGTTTTTGTCTCCAAAAGTGTCATATAGAGGGCGCATTTTAATTGTTAATAATTTGGTGGCGTCTTCCTTATGGCATAAGTTTGCCTGTGTAGATCCTCCCTTGCAACTACTTTCAAAAATCCAGGCTATCATGGTTAATTTTTTTTGGGATAGGTTGCATTGGGTCTCACAAAATGTATTGTTTTTGCCTAAGAGGAAGGTGGTCAAGGATTAATACATTTACAAAGCCGAATTGCAACCTTTCGTCTGCAGTTTGTGAAAAGACTGTTGGATGGACCATCAAATTGTAACTGGCGTGCTGTTTCATGCCTGATTTTACGTAGTTTTGTAGGATTGGGGTTGGACAAAGTACTTTTCTTGATGGATCCCCAAAAACTGGACACCTCAACGTTGCCAATTTTTTATAAGAATACTTTTAAAGTTTGGAGTCTTTTTGTTGTTAAACGACCAGAAAACTCACCTTCTCTTTTCTGGTTACTGGAAGAGCCTTTAATCTATGGCTCTCGATTGGATTTAACGGACAGTTCATTTTTCCTGGACTTAATAGGGTGCTGATTGGACACAACGTCATTACTCTGAGTCAGTTACTGAACATTGTAGGGCCGGACTTTAAGGACGAAGCAGCTCTGGCTCAACACTTGGGAATCAGATCTATTCGTCTGGTTACCCAGTTGCTCATAAAATGGAAAGCTGCTCTTAAAACAACTGAAATAGAACTGTTAACAGAATATTGTGGAGGGCTCTTGTGTTTCGAACCCCAAAGACTCTTTTCCTTGTTTGTTTTTGTCTATAAATGTTAAAGGGGTTACTTCCCCTTTCTTCAGAAATGCTGCATCTATGTGTAAAGATTTTTTTTTAAGTACTGGCAAATCTTGTACAGGTCTTGTGTTTTGGTGTTTAGCAAAAATGTTTTAAATGCAAGAGTTGATACTCCCTGGCGTGATGTTTTTAAACTGGATGAAGGCAAAAAACCTGAGTGGCGATCTTTTTACAAACCACCGTTGACTAAGAGAACAGGTGATTTGCAATGGAAAATACTTCATGGTGCTGTCGCGCGGTTAATGCTTTTGTGACAGTTTTAAACCCTGAGGTTGCTTCTACATGCCCTTTTTGCTCTAATAGAGAAACTGTTTTCCATGCTTTTATGAATTGTTGTAGATTACAATCTCTATTTGTAATTCTAGGTGATGTTTTTAGGAGTTGTAATGAAACCTTTTCTCTGGAGACATTTATTTTGGGGTACAAATATGTGAGGAAAAAAAGATTTGTTTGTCAACTTCTGAATTTCGTTTTAGGCCAAGCAAAGCTGGCCATTTATTTAAGCAGGAAAAAGAAAATAGAACAAAATTTAAATCAGAATATAATAGCCTTGTTTTCTAATCTGGTGAAATCAAGAGTTATGGTTGATTTTCTTTATTATAAGTCTATTAATGATTTGCTCTTATTTGAATGCATATGGTGTTTTAATGAGGCTCTGTGCTCTGTTTTTGAGGGTGAATTGATTTTTACGCATATTTTGTGAGGTGTTTTTTTTTTTTTTTTTTTTTTTTTTTTGTGGCGTAAAACTTTGAAAACTATTTAAATATAATAAGAGTGTATGGTGAAATAGGATATTTTTTTTTGTAATAAAAGTCTTGTTAAATTTCAATTTCTCTGTATCTCCCTATGTTTATCTCTCTATCTCTTTCTCTCTCTCTCTCTCTCTGTTGACTTTGACGGTTCTTTGAACATGTATGTTGAACGAATCTTGTGATACGATTACATGATGGGCATAATGTTGTTTTTAAGATGTTACTGTGGGTTTTTTTTTCTTTAATTATCATATCTTATATATAAAATTCTTGTAACTGCTTGACATGTATTGCAATTTCAAAGAAAAAGTAGGGAGAAAAAAGTAAAAGGAAGTGGAAAAAAAAGGGGAAATATATCATTTTCTGGTGATTAAAGAGATTTCAGAAGTCAAAAAGTCTCTCTGTATCTCCCTATGTCTCTCTCTCTCTCTCTCTCTCTCTCTCTCTATCAGGGCGTTCCAGAAGATCTTCTGTTCTTCTACGAGAGTCTGCGTCGTGGAGGGGGCGTGGTCAGAGTAGACGAGTGTTTATTGATGTATCGATATCACGAACACGCGGCAACACATTCTATTCTGGAGTAAGACTCAAATCACTTAAATATGAATAAACATTGATTAAATGAAATGTATGTAAAATTGAAAATATTCAGTGACAGTTTTGAGATTTCGCACGTGTGTGTGTGTGTTCATGAATGATTAGGAGGAATACTCCAGCATCCTGATGTTCTCACGGGACACTTGATCTCGTGTGAATGAGCAGAATGTTTCTGCTCCGTGTGTTTAACGTTTCACACATTTTCGCTGTCTGTCCGATAGTCCACAGCTGGACTCAAACCCACAATGTTGTGTGTTGTGTGTGCCATGACCTCATGGGTTCTGAAGTATGGTTAAAAAGAAAATAAATCAGAAAAATGATGTTTTGTGCTATTTAAAGGACACAAAACGGTCTCTGTGTACATTCCTTTGGCATCATAAAACCCCAAAATAAACACATCAGCACAAACAAATCCACACTGAGCGCACAAACATCCAATTTGTTTTTCCATTACAGTTCTGCATTTGTCCTCTGGCTGCTGAATGCCAAATTATTAACATGATTGAATTCATGATGAGAAAAAGACAATATTTAGACAACATAATTATATTGTATTGTCTGACAAATCTGTAGCGCAACCATTATTCAACTCGCAAACAAATGACTTTTATGAGCATGTACGTCGTTTTAATGAACCGCTCAAAAGACTCATAAGTTTGAATCGAACGAATCCACTTTCTGAATCCACTCGTTGGTTACTGACCCAACCTGAATGAATCCCAATCAATCGAACTACATGTTGTCATATTAAACAGATCTTTTGAGTATACAATTCAAGTTTCGTTGAAAATAAAAGCATTTTCTTTTAAATAAAACATTACCAAGTTGTTATATTAATAGTTACATGACAAGAACTTTGTTGGACAGAAAAATGGATGGTGAAATGGATTTTCTGTCTGGTGTTTGTTATTCAGGGAGACGATCTGGAGACTCCGAGTGGACTTCCTGCAGGAGCGAGTGCTCAGCCAATGGGAATCGTTCACCATATGGAACGCTGGGAAACAGGGACGAAAGCTCTACCGCAGTTTGACACCGGCCAATCAGAAGAAGGTGATTCACCTTCGCATGTTTCTACAGAATTATACAAGATTGTTTCGGAGAAACTTGAGTTTTTTGCGTTTCTGTGTGTAAACGCAGGTGAAGGCGTTCTGTGACGTCGACGAAAACAAAATCCAGAAGGGCTTTTACACATATGAGGAGTCAAAGGTAAGAGACAATGACGAATGATTTATAGATACAGTAAACTTGGCGATAATTTCATCATAACTTCAATTGCAATTCACGATACAGTTAAAAGTCAACGTTTCAGGTCTTTTCTCCCGCATTTCACGGTGCACAAAATTCGGTACTTGCAAAAAGTAACACAAGTAATGAATCAAATTTGATGTCTAGACAGAAACGAGCCCACAGCTGTTTATAAAACTGTACAACATCAATCTCGGTCGTTCATTTCCTCTCAAATCAACCTTTAGCCACATGAACCCTAAAGTTTGCCAGAAACCATCACAATGGGCAGATTACTGTTCAATACTAATATAATATATATATAATATAAAGTTTCATAAAGATAAAGAGAAATTATCTAGGAAAGAACATGCAAAGAACCGTAACTACTGATAAGTGATTGTAAAAGTGTCAACGTTATTTACACACACACACACACTAATGAATGTTATCCAAACACACCCCCTCTACACACACACACACACTCATTTATTTTCTCTTTATCTCTCAGGAACGACCTAAACCCAAGATTCCCGTGCTTCACTTCACAAAGGCATCTCCTCCGTTTATAGTGTGTGTGAAACTGGTGAGTTTATGCGTTTCAGCCCTCAGGTCTTCAGACGAAACCATAATTCAACGTCTGAAAATACACACAAAACAGTTTAACGCACACATGCAACCGTCCAAATGTCTGTAAGGCTCATATTAATCACTGTGTTTTCTTCCTAATGAAACTCCAGCGAGATGAGATTTTATCACACACACGCATTTTTATATTTTAGTGGAGGTTTCGTAAGAAGGTTCTGTCTCTGTGTCTCTGTAGGACATGACTGATGGAGCGATGGAGGAGAACCTGCGCTCGCTGCAGTTAACAGAGGGAAAACATTATTATCATTTCAACTGAATCTGAAACACAAGCGTGCGTGTGTGAGAGAGAGGGCTGGGAATGTGTTCATGCTTCGCTTCTCAGAATACCAGCCTTGAGAAACCTCTCACATCACTATTAGCACCTAGTCTTCGACCCACACACACAGGCGTTTGTTTGCATTCCTGATGGCCCGAGTGTCGCCCTCTTTTCTGGGTGACCCGTCTCACAGACCTCGACCCGTTTCCCGCGGGCGTGCTCGGCTTTTATCAGAACAAACACACACGCCCGATATAGACTGAAATACGGATTTGGTTTAAATCAAAGGGACAGTTTACCCGAAAATGTAAATTCATGTCATTTCAAACCTGCTTACACAAAAGGAGATATTGTGAAGAATGGCAATAACAACAGTAAACCCCATTGACTTCCCTTGAATGAACACAAAACCGCTGAGACGTTTCTCAAAACATCTTCTTTTGTGTTCCACAGAGGAAATACAGTGATGTTTAAAACATTTTTTGTAGAGGATAATGATAACATGTTTATTTTTGTCTGAACTATCCCTTTAAGAAAGCAGTTTTAAGTCAGAAGAAAGTAAGCAACTTTTTAAAGGAATGGCTGTATTGTTTTAACATCATGTTGTTTTCTTTTAAATACTAATCATATATTAGAGACATAAGGGTATTTGTTGGGCGCGTGTAACTAATGTCAGGTTTAGGGCACGGCGGTCTCTGATTGGTCAGGATACTTTTATCTCTTTTCTTCTCCATTGTGTGTTTGAGAGAGAGAGACTGGAATGTGTGTGTTCCATTAAAACACTATCTGAGGTCAGCGGGCACGCGTGTGTGTGTGTGTGTGTGTGTGTGTGTGTGTGTGCGCGCGCTCATTCTGTCATCAGTCTTGACGTGTTCCAGGTGATGAAGCGTGCTGTAGGTGTGTGTGTGTGTTTGTGAGGGGTCGGGTCAGAGGTCATGACCTATAAATATTTAGGATGGTGTAGAGATGGAGGCTGGAGTCATTGCACCATTTTAAAGAAACATGTCTGTGTAGAGATCACAGAAATGTCCTGACGCACATCACACCTCTCATACTCTCCTTATAGTGTTACACATGCATTACAAATATACCACATTATACAAATATTGCCTTTCAGCTATTTTAGTTTTGGTATTATGTGTGATATTTTTTATTCAGCTTGATAGTTTGAGTTAATCATACTCAAAGTTTTTGTTGTAATGTCTTGTTTTATGTGTCTTGTATTGTGTAAGGAGCAGCATCTAAAAAGCTAAATAGTGTGTACACAACAACTGTTTATTTAAAGTGTTTGTATTTTTTGTAGCACACAAAATCTTTGTAAAGAGCATGTCTTAAAAATGAATGGCGTTTATTTATTTAAATGAATGGATAGGCAACATGTATATTTATAGATGTATTGGGGTTTAACCGTTAACATTTTTGTTAATTGATATTAAATATAATGTTTAAATATTATTTTTTATTTTTAGGCAAAAATGTTTTATGTTGAAACACCAAATAGTGAATAATTTATAATTTTTAATAACAAAATAAGAATAATATTACATAAATATAAAAAATAAAAAGCTACTTTCGAATTGTTAATAACACTACAATAAATATTAGAAAACTATATGTATTATGCATAATTGTATAATAATATGTGTCTTGCAGAAGTGACTGTAAGAACGTTTACTGCACCTCTCATTTGATTTTACAAGTACAGTTATTTTCGACGCGTCACTCAGTGTGGGCGTGTCAGTGAGGACGGGGGGCGTGGCTTGTGGGTGAAAGCATCTGCGGGTTTAACTTCAGTATCAGTCGGGTTTCGGACTCGCACCCACGAGCGCTTGATTCTGGATTTATCTCTGAGGTCTCGTGCATCACCTCGTGAACAGAACATGAAGTAGTTTCAGATGATTCATTGAGCAGATCGTAAAGGCTTTTAAAGGATGTTTTTGGTAACTGTGTTATCAGCTTTAGTACTGAGTGGATCTGCACAATACTCCAGTGACCAGTGCAACTGGACGGGAAGGTGAGGGCTTTAAATCATTATTTTTGTCAATCTTTATTTTTTTTTTTATTGTTGACAAATTAAATTGACTTGTTTTAAAATACTTCATCATCATTTTTACTTTGAGAGCTTTAGACTAAATATGTGTTATTGTAAACTCGAGCACTACAGTTCAGAAATGTGACTTTTTTAAATGTGTTTACTCTTCGTTTTACAATTTATGATGTATTTATTAGGCCCACGTTGTAATGTAAAATGTGGTTTAGTCCGGACATGCCCTTACATTGGACATGTGCTGACATTTGCCTTAAACAAACATGTTCGGTTCAGTTTGATGATTCAGTCGAACAGGGAGTCAAAATGAAGTGGTTGAAACTATAAACTTTTAAACTACATATTTATACATTTTGTGATTTGCTTGTATTAAGCAATTTATCTTACTACAAAATGAGCGTAATATGTTTTAATGTCGGTGTCGTTTATAAACCGAATATGGATGAGTTGAATGAATTGATTCACTAAAATGATTCACTTCTCTCAAATTGACTCTCTATCTCTCTCTCTCTAACTGTATCTCCTCGTCTCTCTCGTCCTTCTCTATGTTCTCTCTCTCTCTAGCTCTCTCTCTCTCTCTCTCTCTCTCTCTCTCTCTCTCTCTCCCTCTCTCTCTCTCTCTCTCTCCTAGAGAGCCTAATGAGCCATGAGAGTATATATGGAGCGGTCTCTCTATCTCTCTTCTCGCTCTCTCTCTTCTATCTCGCTCTCTCTCTCTCTCTCTCTCTCTCTGTATCTCTCTCTCTCTCTCTCTCTCTCTCTCTCTGTATCTCTCTCTCTCGCTCTCTCTCTTCATTCGCTGTGTTTAACATGCGGAAGGTCTGTGAATGTTGGAGCTCTTGCAGTTTTGGTCTCCGTGTCTTTGTTTCAGTCTTTGAAGCAGCCAGCGGTGAATCTGGCCTCTATTACACACTCCACAGCTTAATTGGCTCCAGAAAAAGATTTAATAACGTCAATTAAAAGCAAGCCGGATGAAATGGGGGAATCGGGGGTCGTGCGTGTGGGATTGAGCTCTTTTCTCTGGAGGACATTTGGCACTGATTTCAGAATAGAAACCAAACCTTCAAGAGAAGCGAATTAGTTTAATTCTAATGCCAGGCCATGAACCCCATTGCTGCCGTTCTTAAAAAGGTCCCTTTTACCCAAAATAACCAATAAACATTCCATACAATGAAACAAATGAGTTATTCATAAAATTAGCCAACTTTTAAAGGTTTCTGGAGAGTTTATGTTGTTGATCCTCTGCAAACTCGTGGACTTGAATCCAGATACAGACACAAACGATATAATAATGTCTTAAAAACACGACCACTTGAAAGCGATTTAAAGGGAACATAAAATGTCACATCTGGATGACAGCTTCAAAACAGAATGAACACACAACAGTTTTTGACTTAAAGTGACAGTTCAACCAAAAATATAAAATTCTGTCATTATTTATTCATCCTCATGTCATTTCAAACCTTTATGAGTTTCTTTCTTCTGCAGAACACAATAGAAGATATTTTGAAGAATGTTGATAACCAAGCAACACTTGACTTCCATTGTGGACACAAACCACGGTGACATTATTCAAAATATCTTCTTTTGTGTTCCACATACGGTATGGTTAAGTTTTTTTCAAACAATCCATTTTTAGGCTTTCAAGATCTCTGGTTTCTGACTCATTTCAAAAACCACCAGCGGTCGAAGCTCGGGGCTTGTTTCCAAAACACCGTTGACTCATAAGTAGCGAGCCATGAACGATTAAAATTGTGCCCTGGAGCAGTACACTTAACCTCAGGTTGCTCCCTGTAGTGCACTCTACACACTTAGGGTTTAGGGTGTGTCAGAGAACGCTGCAAAACCTTTAATTCCACTGAAGATGCTGATGTTGCGTTGTAGGGACAAATGTTAAAATGTTAAAAGTACTGCTTTCATTTGTTGTGAAACTAAAATTGGTGACTTAGGCACATTTGACCAATGAGATTTCAACGCTTCGATCAAATTGCGTTGCTTTTGCGATTTCAGACATAACCAGATTCTTCCACGCCCATAGAAAGCATTTCACACACATTCCCATCCGTCATGGATTTCTCTTTTGACCTTTAAATGAAAGCGTCCACTAAATGTTTTTTTAACGTTGTTTTACTACCAACTTATAACCATCTGTTTTCTCTTGGCAGCGGTCTGACGCACGAGTCTCACACCCGGGACGTGGAGCAGGTTTACCTGCGCTGTGCCGAAGGCTCTCTGGAGTGGCTCTATCCCACAGGTGCCATCATCGTCAACCTTCGACCCAACCTGCAGACGTCTGCTGGATCCGGCGAGCGCATGCACGCATGCATCAAACCTCACGTTGACTCGCGGGGGGCCGCGCTGTACGTGGAGCGGGCCGGAGAGCTGAGACCGCTGCTGTCAGAGGCGGAGCAGGCCGCCGGTCACGTGCGCTGCTTCAGTCTCCAGGAGGGGGCGCTGTTTGTGGAGGCGACGGCACAGCGGGACATCAGCAAGAGAATCACGGCGTTTCAGTATCAGCTTATCACAACACAGATGACGGGAGATGAGCTCTACTCGCCCACAGGTAAAAAACAGAGAGAGTTTATTACAATTTTTTTTTTTTTGTAAATGAGCGTAATGCATGTGGCATCTTCTTTTTTTACAGCCGAATGCACAGCCTTGCAAAGTATACTGCTTTCGACTCGTACACGTACACACGGGAATTGACGCATGCGCATTGCGACATATTGCAATACCTCTTCGGGCCTACAGGGGTCAGGTTTTCTTTAGTATCTTAAATCGATGCTCCCAGGACACTGTCGCCACCTAGTGTTTGAACTTATTACTGCAAGAATTGGAATGCGCATGCGCGATCTGCACGTACCTTGTACGAGAGGTTACAAAATTCCGCCATACGTGCATACTTTTCTGATGACAAAATTTGCGCCACTGTACGCTGCCCCTCGCATACGCGTAAAAAGGGAACTGTACTTTAGCCTTAAGATACAGTTATCATATATCTTTTTATGTATCGTATATATTATTCATGCATAGAGGTCACTACAGTGGACAACTAAAACCAATATGCACGTCTACTCGAAATCTGGTAATTTCTTTGAAAATATGTGTCAAAAATCTTGTTTTTCATGCCACATGGGAAAAAAATCCATAGCTAAGGGTTTTAAAGCTACAATTTTTCATTTTTGTCTCTCTATCGCCATCTATGCTCGACAGAGAAGGTTGTAAGTTATTTGTGTAGTCATTCCATTTATGTGGGCTGATGTAAAAAATGGCATTGCATGTGAAATCTTACCTGAGAGATCAAATTTGCCCCCAAAATTCTGCTTTAAAATATATTTATTTATCTATTTCATATTCTACGAAATGTCTTGGAAGTCTTGATCACGTCTCATATTTAAAGAAGGTTGTGCCTGATTCTTAGAAAATATAACGTTTAAAGGAAGTTTCTTGATTTTGAATGTCATTCATACATCGCCCAAGGATGAGTGAACACTTGAATGTGTCTGTGAGAGACCTTGAGGAGAGTCGAGTAGAATAACATCGCTGTCAAGCTGTCGTCACTCAGATGAAAGTTCAGGAAGGTAGTAAAATGACCTCGTAAACCCTGAAACACAGACACAAAGACCAGCCGCTCCCAACCTCATGTTCTATCTGACAGAAGAAAATAAACTTTAATCAAGAGGTCACGCTCGGGTCAATCAGCCTGTCAATCAAAAAGCTCTGCACGCGATTGGTCGATCTCTTCCTGAGCTGACTGTCATTGGCCGCTTTCGTGTGAAAGATGCTGTTTCATTGGCTGTTGACTGAGACGTCACTGTTTGAACAATAGTTTTGTGTGTAAAGAAACACTAAATGTTGTAATCTACACAATCCCTGGAATTTGCTTTTTGAAACACACATGTTATTTCTTGAGTAAGACGCTTTAGGTTTCTGAACTTTTGAGATTTTATGTCCTCACCTGTCGCTGTCAGTCAGTCTTTTGTCTTTGGAAGGCCTCCTGTGATTGGTCCAAAGGGATTGAAGTGAGAAAAAGTGTGTGTGTGTGTGTGTTTTGAAAGGGGTTTTATTTTACACTAACGTTGACTTGCTAACCTCATCTGACTACGCAAACAACACAACTGGTTCAGGTGACATACTTAAAGTGGAGCGATTTTGTTGAAATTGTGCCGGGTGTGTTATGAAGAACCTTCAGACGTCTACTGTGTTGTGGTTTAACATGACTTCAGATCTTCAGATGGGGGTTTGGAGTGGGGCTGATATAATGATTATAATGTTGTGTAAGTGGGGTCAGAGGGCAAAGGTCAAACATCACAGCAGGTCTGGGCACAGCTGGAGTCTACCGACACAATCCAGACGTGTCTGATAACTGCACTTGAGCAGCTGGAGGAACTCGTGAGATATTATGAAGGATTTGTGGGTGACGTGTATGGATGTGTTGACTTTGAGCTGTAGTTTTGCTGATGTTTACACGTTCTTGCAGTGTTGTGTGTATTTACTGTGACTGATGTAAATAATGTTTGTTTCAGCTTCATGTAAACGCTGCAGTGATGAAGAGGTGCTCATGGACTTGTGTGCCAGTGACTTCGGTAACTTCGCTTTTTCTCTTCTCTTTTCTCTTTTTTTTCTTTTTCATTATTTGCTCTCCTCTTGTTTTCTTTAATCTCTCTTCTCTCCTGTTCTTTTGACTCTTTTCTCCTTTCTTGTCTCTCTTTTATGTCCTTTCTTTTTATTTTGCTGTCTTCTTTCTTGTCTTGTTCTCATATCTCATCTCATCAACAATATATCCAATAATTAAATCTGAAATATGTAAACTTTTGACTCTCTATCAAAAGTTGAGAGTTGTTTCTGTTTAAAGTTGTTTCTGTTTAAAACAAAAAATCTGACTTGACAGCTCAAATTATGAATTATTATTATTATAAAATCGTAATATTGTTAATCGAGTTGAGAAGTTAAGCAGTATGTACTTGCTCAATATATGATTTTTAGTTATTGAACCAAAAACATTACAGTTTTAACAGGCCAAAAAATTTATTTAGATCTATATAAAATAAATATTATAATTATTAATGTTGTATGTACTTATATACTTATAAGTATGCGTATACTTCTCAACAATATATCCAATAATTAAATCTGAAATATGTAAACTTTTGACTCTCTATCGCCACCTCTGTTTAAAACAAAAAATCTGACTTGACAGCTCAAATTATGAATTATTATTATTATAAAATCGTAATATTGTTAATCGAGTTGAGAAGTTAAGCAGTATGTACTTGCTCAATATATGATTTTTAGTTATTGAACCAAAAACATTACAGTTTTAACAGGCCAAAAAATTTATTTAGATCTATATAAAATAAATATTATAATTATTAATGTTATTAATGTTATACTTATAAGTATGTACTTATATACTTATAAGTATGCGTATACTTCTCTTTTCACCTCATCCTGGTTTCAGCATAACTCGATAAGAAATGTTTAAGTATATGTTGAGACCTTTTTATTGTAAACAATTGTGCCATTCTAAACAGATTTTGAGATCTTTTCTGAATCTCTTAAGAGATGTGACTTTACTCTTATCCTTTGGACAGGCCATTTAATTTTATCCTAAAGTATAAACCAAAATTAGAAATAAAAAATAATCTCTAAACACAGAAGTCTTAAACATGTTCTTCCACTTACTCTTAAATCAATGATTTCTTATTTTTGATGTTTTTTTTATTCATTTGTGAAAACATATCTTTGTTAGTCCATCTAACGTCTTCCTCTCTTTTAGCGGTGCGTGGCAGTATTCAGAGGATCGAGGAGGAGGATGAGGATCAGATCACAGCTGTGGTGTCATTGAGTCACGTGTATCGTCAGAAGAGTCGCGTGTTCGTGTCCGGCGGCGGGGGGCGCGGGCGTAGCCGGTGGACGGGTCGCGTGAAGATCCCGCATCAGGTGCGGCCCTCCGGCGGGACAGGGCGAGTTTCTTCTGACGGGAGCTGTGAGGTTTGGAGAAGCTTGGGTGGGATGTTCTCCTCATTACGAAGACTTTCTCAAACTCTACCGCTCGGCTCTGGAGTCAGGGACAAACCCGTGCCATATAGACATGGATTGAAACAAACCGACTCGTGCGGACGATCACATCATTGGATGCACAATGCAAAACATCTTAATGGTCCTTAAAATACTTCATTTACATGAAGTAAAATATAAAGTCTTATTTATTTCTTTAAATATTGGAGTGATGTCTGATTCAAAATTGTTGTTGACACGTTTCGAGAGGTTTAACCGTGTAGGAAAGTAAAGTCGTTGATTCTGTCCATCTGTGAGTCCAGAGCAACGGAAGTTTTTGTTTTGTTTGTTTCCGTTGCCTAAATCTTGCATATGAAACTAATATTAAGAAAGTGTGTTGTAACACTTGTGAATCAGAGTTTATGAATTTGTTTCTCTTGCCGAGAAAAGAGCTTTGGTGCTTTTGTTAAAAGCGTTGTTTATAGTCCGAGCGGTCGATTCTCCAGACCGGGTTCTTGTGTGTATAGATGCTCAAATGTGCGTTCTGTGTATAGTTTTCATGAGTTGCCTTTGCTCCATTACTTAATTAAAACAAACTGTGGATGATTCATAAGTGTGATGTTTTTTGGGTCTCCTTAAGTGAGGATCAAATTGCCAAATCCTCACGTTATTGTGCGTTTGAATGCAAAGTCTTCCTCATGTGATCAGTTTTTTCTTTTACTACCTTCATGATGGAAAATGTTCAATGAAAAGCCTCCTGAACAAGTTTAGTCAAACTGTCAACGTTTAATATCAAGCCACCTAAAATCAATCCCTTTTCAACGCACGTTTACTGGAAACTCTACCGCCCTCTTCAGTCCTGGAGTTTGTCATCATAAATACAAGAACCTGTATTGTAGAAATCAATCCTCACTCTTCACTAAATATTCTCTTTTTTATTTTCATAGTCAGTGAGATGGACTTTCTAACCTCATATGATTTGAGATCCAAGCGATCATTAATCCTTCATGCGCGATATTTCAGGCCAAAGAGTCTCTGAACTGGAATTTTCTTCAGTTTTCCCCCAAATGAATGCCAAGTTGGACTCCTTCACTGACGTTTGACAGACGTTGAGACTTCAAATCCTTCCCACTACGACTGTGATGTTTCATGAATTCTTTAGCGTTGAATCATTATTTTATCGTGCTGATTTTTGTGAGTCCCAGATTTATACTGTAATAGTAAAGATTTATAGTCTGAGATGTATCTGGAAAATGATTCTCCACTAAAGTTTTGGTCAGCATAAAAGTTTGGTTTCAGACTCTGGAGAAGCAAACAGATGGAAAGAGAGAGAGAGTTTCTTTTGCTTCTAGATACTGGGCAAACGTCCCTCTATTCATTCAACATCTCACACACACACACACAAGATTGTGACTGCGCTGTCATTACATGAAAACCGTGACAACAGATAATTGTTTCCATGGACACGCTGTTCTCATGATGTCATAGCGGCATTGTTCTAAGTTCAGAGAACGTTGTATGTGACCGTGAGTTCTCGTATCGCAGCCGATCAGAGACGGGCAGACGGCCAGACAGTCAGAGAATGAGAACGGGCTAAATGAAAATGTCTTTTGCATTTGTGTGGAATGCATTATTAATTTAATTTGAGTGTGTGTGGTGTTACGTGTGTCTCAAATGTTTGTCATGGATGCTTACCCCTTCAGCTGTCTCAAGGACGACTGGAATGAAACCACAGATAACTCAGAAACACTGTGTGTGTGTGTGTATGATGGCTTATTATTAACAACACTGATGCGAAGCAGAAACAGTAAAATCATTACGGCTCTAATGACTTTAACAATACAATAATTACATTTGCAATCTGTAACTTCCCTTGTAAAACCTGACTTGACAGCTCAAATAAATAATTGTTATAATCTTACTTGTGGATTAAGGAGACCGTTTACAACACATTTTGTACCAATTCTTCTTTTTAACCAATAAGTTACAGATTACAGCTTTAACAAACAAAATCTAAATAAATATAAGTGAATATAATAAAAATGAATATAAAACATAAAATAATTATAATACATATAAACCATTATAATGATAATATCTTCAATAATAAAAAAAACCTAACTAAATACAAATAAAACATAAATGTATTCAATAATAATAATATAATTGTAATATATTCAATAATAAAAACGAATAATAATAATAATAATACAATTGTTATATATTCAATAATTAAACTAAATAAAAAAATTGATAAATATAAGTTGTCATTGCAGATTTTACCATACAAAAAAATAATTTTGTTCATGTCACCTATTAGTATACCACCTTCAAACTAAAAATAGGAATGCATACTTTTTATTTGACTTTTTATGTACTTCTCAGACAAACTTAGCCTAGCTGTCCACTCAACTTGTACACTCAAAATGTACTACTGTTAAACTTAAATGCATAATTTTAGTCTGCAAATGTTTTATAATTTAGTCCCAAGTAGTTTTCAAATAATACACCTCTATACAACTATCTTAGTTCTAGTGCTTATACATAAAGTACACTAAAAGTATACCTGAACTTTGCCGAAATATACTTAGTAAAATGAATCTGAAGTATACTTATTGTTTTGTAAGAAACACCTGTCTGTAATCAAATCTGATAATTATATCTAATCAGTTCAGGTCAGTGCTATCACATGCAGTAAATCAATCATCAACATGCGTGTGTATATATAATGTTGAATCAATGTCAGTTGTCAACATTAATTCAGCATTAACTGCTATCTGACATGAGGCTGGAGGAACTTCATCTATTTCAGACCTTTTTTCTCCGGCACATATATGTGAATGCGAGTATCATATTATACCAGCAACTGTGTATTTTCCATTTCAGAGTGAGTTTGTTTTGGATAGAAGGGGCACACGCGTCCTGCACACGCTAACCGGATCCCACGGACACCCAACACCCCCTGACACACACACACACTCATACCAAACACACCCCGGGACTGGACACACAACACTCCCTCTGGCACACACACACTTTCAGGGGTCAGTGCCGTGTCTTCTCTGGGCATCAGCTGTGTGGTCAGCTGGAGAAGAGCTGAGCAAAGAGAAACCGAAGCCGAGTATTCACATAAACATAAACCACGACACTCGATACACAATGTTTCCTGCTCGCTAGTGAGGACGCAAAAATAACCCACATGTGTTTCTGACCGACGCCCTCTGCTGATAATGCAGCGTCGCATTTCACGTCGTGTGGGGTTTTCCTGTTTGGCTTCTCCAACTTCTAACTGTAAAACATCTCATGTGCTAGACACTCGCAAGACTGAAACAAAATTGCAATTATTAGAAAATAATAAATGTTTGTAGACATTACTGCACAGGTGCACTTTTGTGAACCTTAGTTAACTTCCCGTACACATTTACAAAGAATTGTGTCTGTAGATTATTTCTGATAACAATCCAAAGAACCATTACTTGGCTAAACTTGTCTCTCCAATATTTTGAATTTAGACTGCGATACCAAGCTCAACCACTAGATGTCAATTTACCATACGGTTTCTGTAAATGTGACCAATACGACCCATTCAACAAATTGTTATACAGAAAAATAATAAAACAAATTAATATGAACTTATATTAAATATACATTTATATTATTAGACACTAGCCAAACACAACCCGGAAGTTAACTGGGGGTCAGGCGCACGCACATCCAATGAAACGGTCTATGCTAGAAATAAATATCTCCAATATTTGTATATAATATTTTTCTCTATGGACCTTATAGACCTATAGATTTAGAACGTATTCTCTCTCTCTATAGCATCTAAACAAAGCTGATGATGAGCATAGAACAATTTTAAACACCTAGTATTTGACAGACAAAGTTTTATGGAAAAGCCACACAAAGTTGAAATATTACTTGGCTCTTTATGTTTCAGAGTGTTTAGTATAACCCCAATATAAGTTAGGCTAATAAACCTCAAAATACTGAGAAACCATGTGAAATGGAGACTTTATTTACAAAAAAGACATTAGCTTGATAACACCAGCAATGATAAAGCTTATGACAAAAACAAAATTCAAAGATCACAGAAATCAGTGCTTCTCCACCTGTGTACAGCGGCCCTCAGTGGTAAGTGGCGGAATTGCAGACGGGTGCATCCTTGGATAAATCATGATGTTACATTGTATTCAGCTCTGTTCAGTGTAAATATTAAAAATATTCAGATTGATCTAATGTGAGTTAGTATTATCAGTGTATTGAAACGTAGTTTTTCTATATAGTGAAGATACATTGGTTATTTCTGCATTACAAATTTACCCAATAATAATGTGTTTAGAAAGATACATGTTTATAAGAACATAAAAACTAGGCCCTTTGAACGTTTGATATGTTTTTGGGTGAGCTTTAACTCAAGCTCAGATCTAAATGATGTGAACAAAGCAAATCATGAGATGATCATATAAAATCAAACGAGTTTATACGAACTTCCCTTCTCATAAAAGCAAATACAGAGATAAAAATAAAACAGCAGAACAAAGGGACAAAGACTTTTGGTTCCACAACGAACCATTCAGTCAAAGGTTCTTTAAAGAACCATCTCTTTCTTACTTTTTCACAAAGAACCTTTTGGGAAACAGAAAGGTTCCTCAGGTGTCAAAGGTTCTTTATGGCACCAAAATGGCAAGATGTCATCGAAGTACCTTTTGAGGCACCCTTCTTTTAAGAGTGTACATCAATCATCGGGCTTTTTATTGCTTCTTCAGCATCTTTTTATTCGGTTAATGTGTGGAAATGTGAAACAAGATAATAAGAAATGATCTAAGATAAGTGCGGTCAGAAACTTCCTGTAACATTCTCATAGTCAGGAGAAATTGAGTCGGAATCATCACCGCCGTCATCAGCAATCTGTATGAGAGAGAGAGAAACACTGTTTGCATACTGTACATGGTCTAATGTTTTTTATTTTCAGTGTGATGAAACCACTTACCACTACATCTCATACACATGATCAGATGTTTTATTGCGGTTTTGAGAAGGATTGTGATGATCGATCTTTGTCATGAAAACACAAACGGAGAAAATGAAAAGATGCCCAATTACAATTCAGTTTGTGATACTTTGACCAAGTGACAATCTGTGATAACCACACATACTTTATTCCTACACTTGTGACACGACCACGACTAAATCTGGAAACCAGATCAAGGAAAATAAAGCGTATTTCTACATTACTGAGTAATAATGAAAATGAAATCTTACCTGTGACTGCGAGTTATTTCTCTGTTTCACCTGTCTGATTCTCCTTAAAAACAAACAGCATGTTAATATGTCATATAGATGAAGGGTGAAGCATTCATGTGGTTTTGTGGAACAACATAGTTTCAGGAACCCTCAAAATGTTTGAGCGTTTTCTATTCAGTGTTGAACATTTAATTATACCATGGTCTGAATATATCAATACTTGATTCTGAATGGCAGGAAGATGTGCATTAAAAGCATTTAAAACAGTTTAAATTGAAATGAATGTGTTGGCTATAATGTAATAATTTCACCCACACGCACGGATCGGACATTGCGCTGCCAGTGCTTACTGAAACAGCACCTAAACTTCTTGTTGTCAACGCTGCCTCCCAAGTCTGGACCGGGACGAAAAATAATGTAATGCACTGCTAGCCGTGGATTATCCCTTACATGAAACAGGTTGGAGCAAAAGCCTTCAGTTTACATTAAACAAGTTTACTTACCAAACAAGCATCAACAGGATAAATGCAGTTCCAGAAACCAACGCTCCTCCAAGTGTTGTGTAAAACATCACATTTCCTTCAATAGAACACAACAAAAGTTCAAAGATGTCTATGAGATCCACCAACTCATTTAACTGGATATAAAGAGTGATTCTCACCTTTAACAGAGACTGAAACAGCATCTGATCTCTGAGATCCAACTTCATTCTGAGCCACACAGTAAAACCCTCCACTGAGACTTGAGTTAAAGTTACTGATGTTGAACGTCTGTCCAGATCCTACAGATGATGTTTGATTCTCTTTAAACCAGCTGTAGTTGTGAACAGGTGGATTTGATTCACTGCTGCAGGTCAGATTCACTGATTCACCCTCCACTATTACACCAGAAGAACTGATGGATGCTGAGACGTTCCTTGGAGGATCTTAGAGAGAAAATATATTGTCAGTGTTCAACATTCACGTCACTCATTCGGGTGTTCAACACTGTTTCATAATAAACTCACACAAGACATTTAAAGTCACTGTTGAATTTTTCTCTCCAAGTTCATTTTCAGCTTTGCACTTGTATTGTCCACTGTGATCAGATCTGATGTTTGAGATGATCCCAGATCCTACAGATGTTTCTTCTTTAAACCAGCTGATATTCGCAGGTGGATTTGATTCACTGCTGCAGGTCAGATTCACTGATTCACCCTCCACTATTACACCAGAAGAACTGATGGATGCTGAGACGTTCCTTGGAGGATCTGAAAAACATTTGACAATGTTGAACATTTGTGGGTTTCAGGCTGGGATGTTGTTTAATAATAAACTCACACAAAACATTTAAAGTCACAGAATCTGAATATTTCTCTCCACATGTTTGTCTGGTCTTGCACTTGTATTCTCCACTGTGATCAGATCTGATGTTTGAGATGATGTAGATGTTTCCAGATCCTACAGATGATGTTTGAGTCTCTTTAAACCAGCTGTAGTTGTGAACAGGTGGATTTGATTCACTGCTGCAGGTCAGAGTCACTGAATCACCCTCCACTATTACACCAGAAGGACTGATGGAGATCACAAGAATTGGAGGATCTAAAGAGATCAAATATATTTCATTTAAGATTCTGACAGCAGTTGGCACAAACGACATTTGACACACATTTCCTTGCTCTAGGTTGTCTAAAACGTCTTTTCGGTGGTAAAAGCTGAAATTGAATATTCATGAGATGAGAACAATCTTCAATAATAACCTGTGCTTTTTGTTTGACTCTTGTCTGATAGATTTCATCAGTTGTCTTTGTGGTTGTCCTATAATTTCTCTAGCGAATTTAACTACTCGGCACAGTTTTTGCTTTTCTTTAACTGACAGTAGTCCATACCACATAACCATATCAAAACATATAACACCCTCAACAAGATTCATATAAACCATCTCTAAAATATACTGACTCGCACCAAAATGTTGTAACCTCCTAATACAATGTAACCCTCTGCTTTGCTTTTTTAAAAACACACTCAACATTTCCAGCAAATGTCAATTTACAATCAATAATTGTTCCTAATTATTTAAAACTTCCAACCGTCTCGTTCCAACTTCCAACCGTTAGTAGGAAAAATACAATAATAATCAAAAGTGCCCCAAAACTGTTTGCTGTCCTACATTCTTCAAAATATCTTCTTTTGTGTTTAACAGAACAAAAAAATTATAAAGTAAATTTTCCTACTATGGGAGTCAATGGGGAGCTAAATCTGTCTGGTTATAAGCATTCTTCCAAATATCTTTTTCTGTGTTCATCAGAACAAAGACATTTAGATGTGGAACAACTCGACTGTGAAGTATCCCTTTCACTCTCACCTGTGATATCAAGAGTCACTCCAGGTTTACCAGTCCATTTATCTTTATCAGTGATGAATCTGAAATAGTACTTTTGTGAATCTGTGTGTCTCACATCAGTCAGTCTGACGCTGCAGTCGTGCTGTTTAGATACTGAATCCTCTCTCTGTATTTAGAGTCATTAGACAGATCTGGTTCTTGGTCCAGAACATGTGATCCACCACTGTTGAGAGTTCTGTAAGTTTCAGGGCCATCCACCTATGTGTGCAGTGTCACTGTTGAGTCTTTAGTGCACAGATGTGTGAAGAGCTGTAAGTCACAACTCAGCAGCACTATAAACTCCTGAATCACAATGAATACATTAACAACGGCTGCAAATGCAGAACTGATTCTGATAAACATCTAAAGTGTGAAGATCTTTCTCTAGCATTTGTAGGTGAAGGGTGTTTATGCTAAAGCTCATTTAACAATTGAGACAGAACTCTAAAGTCTGAACACAAACCATAAAATAATGAATCAAATAATAAATTGAGTTTTTTCTGGAACAGAATGAAAGTTTTGTTTATAATAATGAATGTTAAGTCATATAACATCAGTGACTCACCATGAATCATGAGAAGAAAGATCAGAGGGGGAGGAGTCATTATGATTGACATCACCATAGCCACACCTACATTCAACACATGATGAAGTGTTTCAGCTCAACTCTTTTCCTCATTTAGTTTGTTTCTCATAAAACATCACTGAAACATCTACAGCTACATTCACACGGCGCTCTTTTGGTTGTCAGATGTTCCTCCTGGTTATCTCACACACTATCTACATTAATGCTAGAACTCTATATTCTTTATCTACGTGAACAGTCATGTATTTATTCATTTATAACAGACGTGCACTTATACAGAGAATGTTAACATGTGAAAATCTTTCTTTATACCTGCGGCCTCAGAGACACCAGACACAAGGACATAACACTGTTCAGAGAGATCACTCATAAAAATATTCTTTTTACTAAAGACCTTTAAACAACCACAGAACGTCAAGATTTTTTTGTGTGTAAAAATGTTAGAAATAATTATTTAAAGAACATTTGACTGAAAGGTTGTTTGCAAAATATATATTTTATGGAATCTGCTAAAAACACTTAATAGTTAATTTTTAAGAGCACAAATCTTGGAAACAAAACAACATTAAGAGAGATTTTAAATGCTGCTCTTACCTTCACAGGCATCAGTAGAAATGATGCAGTTTGAGCATCACTGGGGTTTTCTGTCTCCGTTGTGGTTAACACAATGTGTATTTTAAGATATTTTAATGGTGCCCGTCTGTTATTTGTGGCGATATATGCCCTTATCTGCAATACGGAAGACATTTAAAGACGGGACAAACAAGACTCAAGAGAGCAGCTATAAGACCCGATAAGACCTGCAAGCCATCTTAGGCCTTTAAGATGTGTTTTATTTTTTCAGACAAGACACCACTTTTTAACTTTATTTAAAAAAGCTCTTAAAATACTTCTTGAAAAAGTTTATTTGAATTACTTCATCATGATTGTTAAATACTGTATATGATTAATTTCTTTGGAAGGGAGAAGCAACATCGTCTCTATAGTGTTTTTACAGAACTTCCTCTTCTTCTGTCAGTTGTTGGTGTTGAGGGTGACGCTCTGCTGGAGACATCAGCCTTAAACACGACCTCAAACACCTTCAGAACTCATGAACTGTGACCGGTAAACCCAACTGATGAAGCTGAGCTATCAAATCATAACACATTAAAACAAAGTGTTATTTTATTGTCTTTATTATGTGTTGGGCAATATTTAGTTTATCCAGTAGATGGCACAGTAGTGCACACGATCAAAGGTCAGTTAACTTGAGAACTTGAGAAAACACAGCCAGCAAACATACGTGGAGTCACTTGGTGTGGGATATATCGATGAAAACAATCATGGCCGCCACATGGAAGGGTCGTGCCAAACCGAAGTGCTCATAACTGGCCACTTCAAAAGACCCTTCGGAATGGCAGATTTCGAAGGGTACAACTATTGTAGACTTCGATCCCCCATGATTCATTGCATGGCTAAGGCGCCTCCTTATTGGCACAGGATGATGACCAGAAGGGCACTTCAAGAAACAGTTGTTTGATCCACTACACCCTTCAAACCTGTGAAGCTCTCACTCCTCAAAACATTAAGAATCTATGCAAACTGAAACTTTATTAAAAAAATGATGTTAACTTTCACATGAACACATCAGCAATGATAAAGCTTATGATAAAACAAAATTCACATAAATCAGTGCTTCTCAAACTGTGAGCAGCGGCCCCCAGTGGTGAGTAGCGATATTGCAGATGGGCGTGTATTTAGATATATATATTTTTTTAAACATTATTGATTAAAATATTGACACTATTCTACTGATAAAAAATATGATTTTCCCCCTATACAACATTAGTATGATATAAACATATTACAACGATTTGTTTTCCTGCAGTGAGGTGAGACATCTTTGTTCTTTCTGTAGTCAGGTGGTATTACAAACTCAGTCAGTATCAATGTGTTTAGAAATGTGTTACTGAATACAAACTTCAGCACTTATAGAAACAGCAAAGTTAGACGTAAAATATTAAGCAAAGATGGCAAACAAAGGATAACACAAAAAATGTGTTTGGTACATTTTCCTCAAATCCTTGTAAAATGTGTCACATCAGATCTACATCAATCCTGTCAATCACTGAGAGCTCCACACACGTGAGCTTTAAATGGCTTTTCACTGGTCTCTTCTGCAACCTTTGTTCTGTTAATGAGTTATTAGGAAATTATGTAAAATAATGTATAATTTGACAATAAAAATTAGTTGGAGGTCAGAAACTTACTGTAATATTCTCATAGACTAAATCATCACAGCTCTGATCCGCAGTCTATATTAAAGAGAGAGAGAGAGACTGAGACTGAGACTTTTACACTTTTTGGAATGAAGAAAGCAAAACACTTACCATTACATTCTCATAAACAAGATCGTATGTTTTATTGTTGTTATGAGGAGGACTGTGATGATCCATCTGTCATGAAAACACACAAAGACAATAATCCAAATGACCCAAACATCTGTAGTCATTGCTCGAATAAATTAGATAAATTAACAAACCAGATCATGGAGGAGAAAGTGTATTACTACATCACTTACATGTGACTCATTTCTCTTTTTCATCCGTCTGATTCTCCTTAAAAACAAACAGGATGTTAATATGTCATAAAGAAAAATGGAGAAGCCGTTCTCGTATAACAATATAGATTCATGGACACCAAACATTTTCTATTCAGTGTGTAATATTTCCTTGTGAAACAGGAGTGATTCGTCCTTTTTGATAAAATATCCATTTGATTAGTTTATATCAAAGCCACACACATCTTACCAAACAAGCAACAACACAACAACAAATGCAGTTCCAAATGTCACCACTCCGATGGTTGTGTAAAACATCAACATATTTCCTGAAAAAAGACAACAGGAATTGAGTAACATGCTAAACCTTTCACTGAATATAAAAAGAGTTCCCCTTCAGTCGGTCTCTCGACGTTGTGTTGAGAGACAGACTGGGGTTTGATCTTGAGAACCTATCATCTCCGAGAGGAAATTTAAAACGCCAATGGGCTTGGCGAATGGCACACGCATGCCAGTCTCCGCTCCGTACATACGGGTATAAAAGGAAGATGGCGGCGGTCATTCATTCATCCTTTGTTGACGTGCATGACGTACATGTCAAGCGCTCCATCTCTTCGAGATTTCTCCCAGACTGCTGGATTTACGACGCGAAGAAGTGGATTTCTCCCTCTCGGTGGCAAACTTCCCCTGGGCGTCTCGGCAGCGAGTTGCAGATATTTCTAAAAGAGCAAATTTCCTCTCACAGTCTGCACTGTCTTCGGGCATGTCTTGCAGCTGTGTTCTTGGGTATGACAGACTCATCCTCGAGTCTGACTGGAAGGTGTTGCGGTCACAGTTGGCTGCGTTCTCCGGAATGTAGCCGCAACCCCGTCTGCTTCCTGAGCGTGACTGCTGCTTCGGCGAGGTCGACCGCTTCACCTACACAAGCTGCCGTTCAGGATGTGTCTTCATGCCACAACACTTTGCCGACCCGCTGCAGCGACCAGGAGATACCTCTCAGGTTCCTCAGCCCAAATCTTTAAGAGATGGAGCGCTTGACATGTACGTCATGCAGGTTCCGAAGAACAAAGGATGAATGAATGACAGCCACCATCGTCCTTTTATTTCCGTATGTACAGGGCGGAGACTGGCGTGCGTGTGCCATTCGCCAAACCCATTGGCGTTTTAAATTTCCTCTCAGAGATGATAGGTTCTCAAGAACAAAGCCCAGTCTGTCTCTCAACACAACATCTCGTTCCCTCCATCAGGGAACGGAGGTTACAGTCGTAACCGAGGCGATTTTCACCTTTAACAGAGATTGAAACAGCATCTGATCTCTGAGATCCAACTTCATTCTGAGCCAAACAGTAAAACCATCCACTGAGACTTGAGTTAAAGTTACTGATGCTGAACGTCTGTCCAGATCCTACAGATGATGTTTGATTCTCTTTAAACCAGCTGTAGATGTGAACAGGTGGATTTGATTCACTGCTGCAGGTCAGAGTCACTGAATCACCCTCCACTATTACACCAGAAGGACTGATGGATGCTGAGACGTTCCTTGGAGGATCTTAAGGAGAAAATATATTGTCAGTGTTCAACATTCACGTCACTCATTCGGATGTTCAAGACTGTTTCATAATAAACTCACACAAGACATTTAAAGTCACTGTTGAATTTTTCTGTCCAAGTTTATTTTCAGTCTTGCACTTGTATTGTCCACTGTGATCAGATCTGATGTTTGAGATGATGAAGATGTTTCCAGATCCTACAGATGTTCCTTCTTTAAACCAGCTGATATTCGCAGGTGGATTTGATTCACTGCTGCAGGTCAGAGTCACTGAATCACCCTCCACTATTACACCAGAAGGACTGATGGAGATCACAGGATCATCTGGAGGATCTATTGAGAGATTATATTCAGTATATCGGTGATAAATCTGCTTAAGTGAATAATGAAAGAATTGAGAGTGAACTTACAGATGACATTGAGACGTCGAGGAGGTGATGTGAGTTTGTGTCCCTGTACAGCACAGCTATAGTCTCCTGCATTCTCTCTTCTAACAGACGGCAGGATGAGTTTCTTCTTTCTGTCATTTAATGTCTGTGTGTTTCTAAACCAGATGAATGTTGATGTGTCAGTCAGACTGCAGCTGCTTTTACATGTCAGATTCACTGAATGTCCCTCCGTCACTCTCTCACCTTCAGACTCCACCTGAAGATCTGAACACAACACAACACTGATCCTCCTCATGTCATTCAACACATCACATTATTATCATCACACACTCATTCACTCTCACCTGTGATATTAAGAGTCACTCCAGGTTTACCGATCCATTTATAATTTTGATCAGTGATGAATCTGAAATAGTACTCGTGTGAATCTGTGTGTCTCACATCAGTCAGTCTGACGCTGCAGTCGTGCTGTTTATCTCCCAGATACTGAATCCTCTCTCTGTATTTAGAGTCATTAAACAGATCTGGAAACACATTATCAGGTGTTTTTTCTATGTTGGTCCACAACACTTGTGTGATCTTATGTCCAGTAGGGTATTTATAAGTGCAGTTTATTATCACTGTTGAGTCCTTTAGTGCACAGATGTGTGAAGAGCTGTAAGTCACACCCCAACCACCATCAGCAGCACTATAAACTCCTGAAACACACAAATCACAATGAATACATTAACAACAACTGCAAACGCAAAACCGATTCTGATGAACATCTAAAGTGTGAAGATCTTTCTCTAGCAGTTGTAGGGTGGAGGATGTTTATATTAAAGATCATTTAACAATTGAGACAGAACTCTAAAGTCTGAACACAAACAATAAAATAATGAATCAAATAATAAATTGAGTTTTTACTGGAAACAGAATGAAAGTTTTGTTTATAATAATGAATGTTAAGTCAAATAACATCAGTGACTCACCGTGAATCATGAGAAGAAAGATCAGAGGGGGAGGAGCCATTATGATTGACATCACCATAGCCACACCTACATTCAACACATGATGAAGTGTTTCAGCTCAACTCTTTTCCTCATTAGTTAGTTTGTTTCTCATAAAACATCACTGAAACATCTCAATATCTACAGCTACATTCCCTCTTTAGTTTCTGTGAGGTTTCTCTTAAGAAAAGACTTGAGTTTGCTCTCACTATATTCACAGTAATGTTAGAGCTCTATAATGTTGTAAATTCACTGCATGTTTTACACCAAACACCATTAACATTGTTTAACAAGATCACTTTAAAACAATGATTCATTGAAAATGGCTCTTTTGAGAACATCGAACTAAAGGGTTGTTTCAGCATCTCAATGTTGTCAGATTATCATCCGCTCATCATCAGTAAAGCAGAACTTTCTAGTCTTAGAAAATAAACATTAAACATAAGTGAAGAGAATATAAATTCTGCTTTTACCTTCACACGCTCTCATCACTAAGAGACATCAGTAGAAATGATGGAGTTTGAAGCTTCGCTGGGGTTTTCAGTGTCCTGTGGTTAACACAATGTGTGTCTTAAGATGAAGTGTTAATGGTGCTCAACTTTTATTGGTTGTGATGCATGGCCTTATCTTCAGTGACATGCCAAATAAGTAATTAAAATGTACACAACACCAGCTTATAAACCCTGCAAACCTTAGGCTTAAAGATACTTTATTATGATTGTTTAATATAATTCAGTTTTGAATTGTAAAGCCATTTCATATCTGGTCCCTTCCTGACCTACTCTCTGTGTCTCATATATAACATTCTTGACTCTGTCTGACTAATGTCTTAAAGTTCATCCAGTAGATGGCGCCAGCACAACAACCATTCGGTGCGCATGCTCAAAGTCTCCTCGATGGGTGAATTTGAGAAAGCAAGGGTCAACTGTATACAAAATGTCATTATTATAATGTCAGTATAAACATAAACAAAGGAAAACTCACAAAAATAAACATGATTTTGCTCATATAGGTATTATGAGTGTAAAGAGAGAGTGGACAAAATAGCCAAGCAAGTTGTCAAAAAGTTACTGATGGAAGTTGAACATTGTCAAAATAAGAAGAGAAGAGCTTAGCATGAAACTGTTGAGAATGGCAACATCAGTGAGATAGAAAGACTAATGGAAGTCACTGTGAAGAATAAAGGGAGGGAATAAAAGTGAAGAAATAGGCTAGTTATGACTATAACATACAGATGTCAGCCGTGTGACGTTTGATTCAAGCTCATGATGATGAAACATGATGATGTTTGTATTTATATTGGAGGTGTGACATGAGAAACATGACATTACCTACAGAATCGAATGATTCTCAGTTGAGCCACCAGAGGGCGCAGTTCACATGTTATACTCCCATCCTCATTTAAACTCATTCATTTTAGAAAGCTAAGATCAGAGACGCTTGTGAAGGTGCATTATTTCAGAATCCTTATTTTATAACCTGTAGTGTTATATCGGCACACTTCGTCAAGATCAATAACACCAGATGATCATTCAAGTTTGCGACATTTGTATACTGTAAAAGTTATTATTATTTTACAGTTATATACAGATGTTTCACATGTTTTTGAAAAATGGTAAAAAAAAAATGCAGTCTATTTTTATTTCAACCTTTTTCACTACTATTAAAAAATATTGGAACATTCTGTAAAATAAAACTGTAAAATTAGTTCAAATGTTTTCACAGTGTGTGATATGAATAAACAGCTGTTGAGATGCTAAGTCACAACTTTTATTTCGCTTCAGATCTGAGACAGAATTTAATGTGTGAGTGTTTCTGAAAGCACCAGATCATTTGCATTTGTAAATCACAGACTGATCCTCCATCATTTGAGCATCAGTTCTGTGAAAAACACACAAGATATAAACAGACACATAACTACAAACCCCAATAGATCTAAAAGTACCTGTAAAGTTTGAAGACAGCAACTGTTTATAATAAATAACAATGTTTTACAAAAACACATTTAAATACTGTGTCCTTACACAACAGAATGCACAACGGTGTTCGTGCATTCTGACTTCTTCATGTTGCAGGCCCCGCTTTCAGAGACCCCGCAGACAGATTACTGTTACCCGTAAACCAGGAATAATGTCAGAAGAACGGGAGAAAGCTCCTCTGCTGATCTGAGGACGCATGCGCAGTTCGTCGCTCCAATCAGAATGTCAAAATAAGAGTAATTATTTGTTTCTCTCCATGTCGCTCAATATACAATAGTTAATTTGTAAATAATCACTGCATTAGGAAATAAGGTGGTGAAGGAACTTAAAACAACCCAAATAAGCAGAAATAAGTAACCAAACATTATACAATTGTGAACATACTTTGTGTGTATCACACTAACAAGGTTAAACGTGCTCTCTTCTCATGCTTAACATGGTCAACTTGTCAAAAAATGAGTTGGGCGTATTACGTAGTATTTCTGTGATCGATACACTCCCCAGTGATCGTAGAGGTTTCGGAAGGTTTTTGTTGAACATATAAAACTGTTTCGTAACAATTTTTCTTAGTCCCTTATTGGACGATTCTCCCTGAAAAGCACGCGGCCGCAAGGAGAGCAGGAGAAGGTGCAGACCGTATGATGGGTCCCAAGGATGTCGTGTAGATGAAAAAAAACAGCATCAGTCCAAGCACCGATCCCTGAGGGACCCCAGTGATCATGTGGTGAGGAGTGGACAGCTAGCCCCTACATGACACCCTGAAGGATCTGCCGGAGAATTCATACATTTTATGGCAGTAATGCGCTAAACTATGCAGGACTGTGGACCTGTAGACCTCTGATTTAGAGAACCGAGATGTCCGGATGTCCAGAGCTCGATCGGTTTCAGTGTCACGGGCTAGAAGACGGAGAAGTGAGCAAACAAGGAAGCATCAGTTTAAGTATTGACAAGAAGCTTGTTTGATTTCTCATGTCTCCGCCCCTCTCCTCCTGCACCAATGAGAACACACCAGTGTGTTTAAATGAGGATTTTCTTTAAGTGAGGAGGTAAGGAATATAGAGAGGGTAGGTGATGTAAAGATGTCCCATGCTAGATCATACTGCACCTCAAATAGTACATTCAACATCTCTTCAGAATTTATCAATATTTTTTTTATAATTCATTCATTTTATGGCAATTATGTGCAAGTACACTGAAAACGTAACCTTTACTTAAGCTTTGATTTTGTCTCATTATACCTCATGTCCTCACGTCTGCTTTAGTCAACTGATGTTTAAAAAATGTTAATCTATTGTGCGTGATGCTCATCTAGAGAACACACTACTTCACATTCAACACATTAACAAGAACCACATAACTGCTGATCCGTGACCAGTATAGCCCCAATGGATTAAAACCAGGACAAACCGTACTGAGAAATATGAAACTGAGACTTTATTTGCAAGAAAAGTATCTAACATTCACACGAATGGATTAGCAATGATAAAGCTTTAGATAAAAAACAAGATCCACACAAATCAGTGGTTTCCAAACCGTGTACAGCGGCCTCCAGTGGCGAGTAGCGGTATTGCAGATGGCGTGTATTTAGATATTACAAAATTTTAAATATTATTAATTAAAATAATGAAACTATTCTGATTGATATACAATGTGATCCACCACACATACAACATTGTCTTGTAAAAAGTGGCACTTCAGATCTACAGAGCTCCTCCCACACAAAGCTTTTAATGGGTTTTTATTGGCCTCTTCTGCATCATTCTGTTCAGTTATAATGAGTGAGCAAAATATTCAACAAGCTAATAAGAAATGATGTAAAATATATGAATAGTCTGACTGTCAAAATGAGCTGGAGGTCAGAAACTTCCTGTAACATTCTCATAGTCAGGAAAACTTGAGTCGGAGTCATCACCGCCGTCACCAGCAATCTGTATGAGAGAGAGAGAGAGAGAGAGAGAGAGAGAGCGAGAGAGAGAGAGAGAGAGAGAGAGAGAGAGAGAGAGACTTATACTGAGTTTTATTTAGTCAAGATGTAGAAAGCTTTATGTAAATCACTTACCGTTACATTTTCATACACGGGATCAGATGTTTTATTGCTGTTATGAGGAGGATTATGATGATCGATCTGTGTCACGAAAACACAAACAGAGAAAATAAGAAAAATGCCCCAAACAACTCACCAATGTTACAGGTCGGCTTGTGATAGTCTGACTACGTGACAATCTGTGATAACCACACACACTTTATTCTACATGACAATGACTATAATCTGTATTTACATACTGAGAATAAAGTCAAATGAAAATGAAATATAATACCTGTGACTGCAAGTTATTTCTCTGTTTCATCCACCTGATTCTCCTGAAAAACAAACAGCATGTTAACATGTCAAATAGATGAAGATGAAGCATTCATGTGGGTCGTTGAACAATATAGTTTCACACACGTCTTACCAAACAAGCAACAGCAGAATAACTGCAGCTCCAAAAACCAAAACTCCTCCGATTATTGTGTAAAGCATCACATTTCCTGCGAGACAACAGAACAAAACATTTGATTCAGTTCAAAGACGTTTTAATGTCTCCACAAGCTCATATAAATGAATATAAAGAGTGATTCTCACCTTTAACAGAGACTGAAACAGCATCTGATCTCTGAGATCCAACTTCATTCTGAGCCACACAGTAAAACCCTCCACTGAGACTTGAACTAAAGTTACTGATGCTGAACGTCTGTCCAGATCCTACAGATGATGTTTGATTCTCTTTAAACCAGCTGATATTCGCAGGTGGATTTGAATCACTGCTGCAAGTCAGAGTCACTGAATCACTCCACTATTACACCAGAAGAACTGATGGACACTGAGGTTTTCTCTGGAGGATCTATTGAGAGATAATATTCAGTATATCAGTGATAAATCTGCTTAAGTGAATAATGAAAGAATTGAGAGTGAACTTACAGATGACATTGAGACGTCGAGGAGGTGATGTGAGTTTGTGTCCCTGTACAGCACAGCTATAGTCTCCTGCATTCTCTCTTCTAACAGACGGCAGGATGAGTTTCTTCTTTCTGTCATTTAATGTCTGTGTGTTTCTAAACCAGATGAATGTTGATGTGTCAGTCAGACTGCAGCTGCTTTTACATGTCAGAGTCACTGAATGTCCCTCCATCACTCTCTCACCTTCAGACTCCACCTGAAGATCTGAACACAACACAACACAGATCCTCCTCATGTCATTCAACACATCACATTATTATCATCACACACTCATTCACTCTCACCTGTGATATCAAGAGTCACTCCAGGTGTACCGATCCATTTATCTTTATCAGTGATGAATCTGAAATAGTACTTTTGTGAATCTGTGTGTCTCAAATCAGTCAGTCTGACGCTGCAGTCGTGCTGTTTATCTCCCAGATACTGAATCCTCTCACTGTATTTAGAGTCATTAAACAGATCTGGATGATCAGAACCGACAGTGTTGGTCCAGAACACTTGTGTGATCTTATGTCCAGTTGGGTATGTGTAAGTGCAGTTTATTGTCACTGTTGAGTCATTTAGTGCACAGATGTGTGAAGAGCTGTAAGTCACACCCCAACCTTCAGCAGCACTATAAACTCCTGAAACACACAAATCACAATGAATACATTTAACAACTGCTGCAAATGCAGAACTGATTCTGATAAACATCTAAAGTGTGAAGATCTTTCTCTAGCATTTGAATGTGGAGGATGTTTATATTAAAGATCATTTAACAGTTGAGACAGAACTCTAAAGTCTGAACACAAACAATAAAATAATGAATCAAATAATAAATTGAGTTTTTACTGGAAACAGAATGAAAGTTTTGTTTATAATAATGAATGTTAAGTCATATTGTCATGAAACTCACAGGAAGACATGGCGTGGGAACCCAATTGCAGGCAGACACAGACGGTAAAGGTGGTAACACTGATATTTATTATAAAAATAACAGGACTAAACAAACAGGCAAAACAAAAACCCACGAGGGGGAAAACAGGACAGGAATATATAAACTTTAACAATAAACACTGACTTACTAAACTATAAAACAAAACACTTGGTACAAACACTAAACTAACACTTACTTAGACAAGGGAGACAGGAACAAAGCAAAACGAGGGCATGAAGCAGACGTGAACAGCATACAGCAACTGATACAAGTACAATGCACGAGCACAGGACAATGAAACATGAGGACTCTTTATAGGGAACAAACACAGGATCATAACGAGCAACAGGTGCTGGGGATTAGCACTAAGGAGAGGCTGACGAGGGACGAGATGTAAGGAACAATGACGAGACACGAGAAAGAACTATGTCTCTCCCACATAAAACCATCAGGCAATGCCATGGCTCCACTTGAGACAGGAATAAAACATGACATGGTAGTGGAACCATGACATAAGCCCCCCCTTAAATGAACACCTCCAGGTGTTCAGACAAAAACCAGACAGACAAGGCAAACATGACAAGGGGCATACAAGACATGAAAACCCACGGGTTGGGGTGGGATACTAAAAATAACAAACATGGGAGGGGGGGGTGGAGGCAAACAAGATAACATAGGGGGAAGTCAAGAAGGGGTAGGGCTTGAAGGCCGGTGGACGGCTTGACGCCGGTCGAACAGGGCTTGACGGGTCGGGCCGGCTGGACAGGGCTTGACGCCGGTCGGAAGCCGGCTGACAGGGCTTGACGCCGGTCGGAAGGCCGGCTGGACAGGGCTTGACGCCGGTCGGAAGGCCGGCTGGACAGGGCTTGACGCCGGTCGGAAGGCCGGCTGGACAGGGCTTGACAAGGCCGGCTGACACCCGGTCGGCCCGCTGGACAGGGCTTGACGCCGGTCGGAAGGCCGGCTGGACAGGCTTGGAAAGGCCGGCTGGACAGGGCTTGACGCGGTCGGAACCGGCGGCTGGAGGCCGGACACGGGCTGGGAGCCGGCTTGACGCGGCTGGGCGCCGGTTGACGGCGGTGGGCGGAAGGCCGGCTGGACTTGACGCGGAGCCGGACTTGACGGCGGCTGGGCAGCCGGCTTGACGGGGGCTGGGCGCCGGACTTGACGGCGGCTGGGCAGCCGGGACGCAGCCGGCTTGGACGGCGGCTGGGCCCGGACTTGACGGCGGCTGGGCAGCCGGACTTGACGGCGGCTGGGCAGCCGGACTTGACGGCGGCTGGGCAGCCGGACTTGACGGCGGCTGGGCAGCCGGACTTGACGGCGGCTTGGTTGACTTTGACTGGGCAACGGCGGCTTGGTGCTTGATGACTTGACGGCGGCTGGGCAGCCGGACTTGACAGCCGACTTGACGGCTTGGTGCCGGTTGCTGGACCGGGCTTGGTGCCGGTTTGCTGAGAGAATCTGCGGCCGGGCTGGACGCTCGGACCGTCACTCCCCACAGCTCCCCCCCAAAAAATATTTGGGTTTGACACCACCGGACTCGGGACCACAGGGGGACACGGACACCACTCGGGACCACCGGACTCGGGACCTCGGGACCACCGGACTCGGGACCCGGACTCGGGACCACCGGACTCGGGACCACGGACTCGGGACCACCCGGACTCGGGACCACCGGACTCGGACCACCGGCTCGGGACCACCGGACTCGGGACAGGACTCGGGACCACCGGACTCGGGACACAGGACGGACTCGGGACCACACTCGGACCACAGGACTCGGGACCACAGGACTCGGGACCACAGGACTCGGGACCACAGGACTCGGGACCACAGGACTCGGGACCACAGGACTCGGGACCACAGGACTCGGACCACAGGACACACAGGACCACAGACTCGGGACCACAGGACTCGGGACCACAGACTCGGGACACAGGACTCGGGACCACAGGACTCGGGACCACAGGACTCGGGACCACAGGACTCGGGACCACAGGACTCGGGACCACAGGACTCGGGACCACAGGACTCGGGACCACAGGACAGGACTCGGGGGGGGACCACAGGGCCACAGGATCGGGACCACAGACTCGGACAGGGGACCTCGGGACACAGGACTCGGACCACAGGACTCGGGACCACAGGACTCGGGACCACAGGACTCGGGACCACAGGACTCGGGACCACAGGACTCGGGACCACAGGACTCGGGACCACAGGGACCACAGGACTCGGGACCACAGGAACTGTTGCCGGTTTTGCACTGACCTGCAGGACAGCAACTTCGGCTTGGGATGTCCTCCACGTGGCTTCTTCCTCCCTCTCCGGTCGGTCGAAACCACGGCTGATTCAGCCGGGCCCGTGGGAGTAACGGGAAGGAGGTTTCCCGCAACGTCGCCCCCGAGTCTCTAGCCACCCACTCATCTCGGACTCCACCAGAAGAACCGGCGGCCATGGGGCTCGAGCCAGAGGGTACTGAGTCCCCCAGGGCAGCGGCGGCCAGAACGAGACCCTCCGCAGCGCTCGACCGTGGGGTGAAAGTCCCATGTGGAACCTCACCCCCGGGATCGCTCCGGTTGGTCACGTACCTGACCATGTCCGCAAACCCTAGAGGAACCAGCAGCCTCTTCTCTGACGGTGTGAGGCGCCGGGTGAGGCAGCAGTTGAAAATCGTTTTCAACTCCGCCTCACCAAACTCGGTCACCTCCGCCACCGCCGAGAATGCCCTGGCGAACTCCTGGTCGCCGTAATTCCCCTGGCGGAATCCAAGCAGCAAGCGGGCTTGGCGAGACCGCAAGGACGACGTCGTACCGTCCATGCTGCCTACTGGGTTCGTTTTTGGTTCGTGCATTCTGTCATGAAACTCACAGGAAGACATGGCGTGGGAACCCAATTGCAGGCAGACACAGACGGTAAAGGTGGTAACACTGATATTTATTATAAAAATAACAGGACTAAACAAACAGGCAAAACAAAAACCCACGAGGGGGAAAACAGGACAGGAATATATAAACTTTAACAATAAACACTGACTTACTAAACTATAAAACAAAACACTTGGTACAAACACTAAACTAACACTTACTTAGACAAGGGAGACAGGAACAAAGCAAGACGAGGGCATGAAGCAGACGTGAACAGCATACAGCAACTGATACAAGTACAATGCACGAGCACAGGACAATGAAACATGAGGACTCTTTATAGGGAACAAACACAGGATCATAACGAGCAACAGGTGCTGGGAATTAGCACTAAGGAGAGGCTGACGAGGGACGAGATGTAAGGAACAATGACGAGACACGAGAAAGAACTATGTCTCTCCCACATAAAACCATCAGGCAATGCCATGGCTCCACTTGAGACAGGAATAAAACATGACATGGTAGTGGAACCATGACACATATAACATCAGTGACTCACCATGAATCATGAGAAGAAAGATCAGAGGGGGAGGAGTCATTATGATTGACATCACCATAGCCACACCTACATTCAACACATGATGAAGTGTTTCAGCTCAACTCTTTTCCTCATTTAGTTTGTTTCTCATAAAACATCACTGAAACATCTACAGCTACATTCACACGGCGCTCTTATGTGTGTCAGATGTTCCTCCTGGTTATCTCACACACTATCTACATTAATGCTAGAACTCTATATTCTTTATCTACGTGAACAGTCATGTATTTATTCATTTATAACAGACGTGCACTTATACAGAGAATGTTAACATGTGAAAATCTTTCTTTATACCTGCGGCCTCAGAGACAAGACACAAGGACATAACACTGTTCAGAGACATCACTTACTCTTATAAAAGAATGCTTTTCTAACTAAAGTACATAAAAAATGAAATGATAATGAGCAAAGCGAGATGATAAATTCTGTTCTTACCTTCACACGCTCTTCACGGACTCTGAGACATCAGTAAATGATGGAGTTTAAAGCATCACAAGAGGTTTTAGCTTCTGTTGTGGTTAACACAATGTGTATTTTAAGATGAAGTGTTTATACTGCTCAACGCTTTTGGTTGTGATATGTGACCTCATCTTCACTGCGGAAGAAATGTAAAGACATGACCAATAAGATCCAGTAAAGCAGATGAACGACCAGATAAGACCTGAAAACCATCATCTGCATTTTGTTTTATTGTTTTCAGACAGGACAATTAAGAAACCAATTGTTTAGTTGATTTAAATAAGCTCTTAAAATACTAAAAATGTTTATTTTAAACACTTCTGCACGATTCTTAAATATATTTCAGTTCAATGGAAGGCAGATGCAGCATTAGTGCTTTCTCTCTTCATCTCTAAATCTTTCCTACAGATCTTCCTCTTCTTCAGTCAGTTGCTGGTCAAACACACAACCTCAAACACCTTCACAAACACCACACAACTCATCAACTGTGTCAACAGTGACACCAACCGATGAGACTGTAACACGTGTTATGCTCTTCTTCTCTTGATGTGCGTTTAGAGATCTGAGACGTCACTGACTGGAGGACGGAAGAGTGAAAAATGAGGAAGCATCAGTGTGAGGGTCTCCGCCCCCTCTCCGCATGCACCAATGAGAACACACGAGCGCTCATCGTTCACAGTTGTGTTTGGAGTAAAGCAGAAGGTTTAAGGCCTCGTGTGTTAGATCAGCGTGAGCACATTTGTGTCTGATTCTCGAGAGTAATACCTCGATTTCTACCTCAAATCTCTGTTTGTTTCCTCTGTTCTGATGGGTCCATTTTTGTTCTTTACATAATGTAAAGGGGGGATTGGGAAGAGAAGGGCAGGGAATGTGGAGACGTCCCATGTGAGATCTGACTGCCCTTTATACAATACATATAAAGGGGTCATATGGCACGAATACGTGGTTTTCTGTGGCTTTGGTGTGTTATAAGTTGCCCATGCATTTATTAGACAAGTAAAATTATTAAAATATTAAAGTGTCGGAACACAAGATGCATTCTATCTGAAAGCGAATGCTCACCCAGACCTGCCTGAAACGCCTCGTGTAACCACACCCCGGAGAATGTACGTCACTTCGTAACATGATTTGACTAAGACCGCCCAAATCTAAACGCAAGTAAAGTGGGCGTACTTGTAAATCTCATTGTATCGTCACCGCCGCAGCCATGTCGCGGAGACGCTGTGTTTCGTTGCGAAAAGAAAGACTTTTTGTTTGCCCTGCCAAAGGATGAGACGACTAAAAACGAATGGTTACATTTTATTTACAACACTGTTCCAGAAAAGTACAATCCGAATGTTCAAGTTTGTGCAGCGCATTTCACCGACGATTGCTTCACGAACGTAGAAGAGAGATAAGACCGGCTATGCACGAAAGCTTTGGTTAAAAAGTGGGGCCATTCCAACCATTAAAACTTTGCGGTGAATCTGGCGCTTCAGATTCGCAGCCTGTACGTATATTTTCATTGTAAAAGACTTTGCTACGGACTAGCGCGGGTTGAGTTTGTCGTGTGTTTGTGATCTGCAAAACGTGAAATAAGACAAGATAAGTCCTAATAATCAGTAATAATGTTCCAACTAGAGGCAACAAGTGTCGTGTTTATAAATTATTTTTATATATCGTATTTATTTTGGGTTTATTGTCTTTGTTGAGTCGTGACGACACGTTGCGTAACACTGGTTGATCAAGAAGGGCCAAAGCGCTCGTGTTATTTGTTATGTTACCATTCCCTGCTGTAATGCGAGCTTATTTCTATCTCACACAAACTATGTATGATGTATATGGTTGTTTGTTTATAGTCTTTATAACGTCGTATATAAAAGGTAAAACAGTTAGCTATAGTTTTTAACTATTTAACACAGGTTTTTAATACAACCTTACCAATCCTTTACATCCTGCTCGAGTCGCGGTGGCAAAGTTGATGTATCGGATTGATTATCTTCATTTCCCGGATCAGACTCTTCTTCATTCAGTGTTGCATCAGTTTTAGTCCAAACCACTTTCTTGATCTGATATCCAGGAGGATATTTATAAGTGCAGTTTATTGTCACTGTTGAGTCCTTTAGTGCACAGATGTGTGAAGAGCTGTAAGTCACAACCCAAACATCAGCAGCACTATAAACTCCTGAAACACACAAAATCACAATGAATACATTAACAACGGCTGCAAACGCAGAACTGATTCTGATGAACATCTAAAGTCTGAAGATCTTTCTCTAGCAGTTGTAGGGTGAAGGGTGTTTATGCTAAAGCTCATTTAACAGTTGAGACAGAACTCTAAAGTCTGAACACAAACAATAAAATAATGAATCAAATAATAAATTGAGTTTTTACTGGAAACAGAATGAAAGTTTTGTTTATAATAATGAATGTTAAGTCAAATAACATCAGTGACTCACCATGAATCATGAGAAGAAAGATCAGAGGGGGAGGAGTCATTATTGACATCACCATAGCCACACCTACATTCAACACATGATGAAGTGTTTCAGCTCAACTCTTTTCCTCATTTAGTTTGTTTGTTTCTCATAAAACATCACTGAAACATCTCAATATCTACAGCTACATTCCCTCTTTAGTTTCTGTGAGGTTTCTCTTAAGAAAAGACTTGAGTTTGCTCTCACTATATTCACAGTAATGTTAGAGCTCTATAATGTTGTAAATTCACTGCATGTTTTACACCAAACACCATTAACATTGTTTAACAAGATCACTTTAAAACAATGATTCATTGAAAATGGCTCTTTTGAGAACATCGAACTAAAGGGTTGTTTCAGCATCTCAATGTTGTCAGATTATCATCCGCTCATCATCAGTAAAGCAGAACTTTCTAGTCTTAGAAAATAAACATTAAACATAAGTGAAGAGAATATAAATTCTGCTTTTACCTTCACACGCTCTCATCACTAAGAGACATCAGTAGAAATGATGGAGTTTGAAGCTTCGCTGGGGTTTTCAGTGTCCTGTGGTTAACACAATGTGTGTCTTAAGATGAAGTGTTAATGGTGCTCAACTTTTATTGGTTGTGATGCATGGCCTTATCTTCAGTGACATGCTAAATAAGTAATTAAAATGTACACAACTCCAGCTTATAAACCCTGCAAACCTTAGGCTTAAAGATACTTTATTATGATTGTTTAATATAATTCAGTTTTGAATTGTAAAGCCATTTCATATCTGGTCCCTTCCTGACCTACTCTCTGTGTCTCATATATAACATTTCTTGACTCTGTCTGACTAATGTCTTAAAGTTCATCCAATAGGTGGCGCCAGCACAACAACCATTCGGTGCGCATGCTCACAAGTCTCCTCGATGGGTGAATTTGAGAAAGCAAGGGTCAACTGTATAAAAAATGTCATTATTATAATGTCAGTATAAACATAAAAACAAAGGAAAAGTCACAAAAATAAACATGATTTTGCTCATATAGGTATTATTAGTGTAAAGAGAGAGTGGACAAAATAGCCAAGCAAGTTGTCAAAAAGTAAACACTGATGGAAGTTGAACATTGTCAAAATAAGAAGAGAAGAGCTTAGCATGAAACTGTTGAGAATGGCAACATCAGTGAGATAGAAAGACTAATGGAAGTCACTGTGAAGAATAAAGGGAGGGAATAAAAGTGAAGAAATAGGCTAGTTATGACTATAACATACAGATGTCAGCCGTGTGACGTTTGATTCAAGCTCATGATGAAGAAACATGATGATGTTTGTATTTATATTGGAGGTGTGACATGAGAAACATGACATTACCTACAGAATCGAACGATTCTCAGTTGAGCCACCAGAGGGCGCAGTTCACATGTTATACTCCCATCATTTAAACTCATTCATTTTAGAAAGCTAAGATCAGAGACGCTTGTGAAGGTGCATTATTTCAGAATCCTTATTTTATAACCTGTAGTGTTATATCGGCACACTTCGTCAAGATCAATAACACCAGATGATCATTCAAGTTTGCGACATTTGTATACTGTAAAAGTTATTATTATTTTACAGTTATATACAGATGTTTCACATGTTTTTGAAAAATGGTAAAAAAAAATGCAGTCTATTTTTATTTCAACCTTTTTCACTACATTTAAAAAATATTCGAACATTCTGTAAAATAAAACTAAAATTAGTTCAAATGTTTTCACAGTGTGTGATATGAATAAACAGCTGTTGAGATGCTAAGTCACAACTTTTATTTCGCTTCAGATCTGAGACAGAATTTAATGTGTGAGTGTTTCTGAAAGCACCAGATCATTTGCATTTGTAAATCACAGACTGATCCTCCATCATTTGAGCATCAGTTCTGTGAAAAACACACAAGATATAACAGACACATAACTACAAACCCCAATAGATCTAAAAGTACCTGTAAAGTTTGAAGACAGCAACTGTTTTATAATAAATAACAATTTTACAAAAACACATTTAAATACTGTGTCCTTACACAACAGAATGCACAACGGTGTTCGTGCATTCTGACTTCTTCATGTTGCAGGCCCCGCTTTCAGAGACCCCGCAGACAGATTACTGTTACCCGTAAACCAGGAATAATGTCAGAAGAACGGGAGAAAGCTCCTCTGCTGATCTGAGGACGCATGCGCAGTTCGTCGCTCCAATCAGAATGTCAAAATAAGAGTAATTATTTGTTTCTCTCCATGTCGCTCAATATACAATAGTTAATTTGTAAATAATCACTGCATTAGGAAATAAGGTGGTGAAGGAACTTAAAACAACCCAAATAAGCAGAAATAAGTAACCAAACATTATACAATTGTGAACATACTTTGTGTGTATCACACGAACAAGGTTAAACGTGCTCTCTTCTCATGCTTAACATGGTCAACTTGTCAAAAAAGTGGTTGGGCGTATTACGTAGTATTTCTGTGATCGATACACTCCCCAGTGATCGTAGAGGTTTCGGAAGGTTTTTGTTGAACATATAAAACTGTTTCGTAACAATTTTTCTTAGTCCCTTATTGGACGATTCTCCCTGAAAAGCACGCGGCCGCAAGGAGAGCAGGAGAAGGTGCAGACCGTATGATGGGTCCCAAGGATGTCGTGTAGATGAAAAAAAACAGCATCAGTCCAAGCACCGATCCCTGAGGGACCCCAGTGATCATGTGGTGAGGAGTGGACAGCTAGCCCCTACATGACACCCTGAAGGATCTGCCGGAGAATTCATACATTTTATGGCAGTAATGCGCTAAACTATGCAGGACTGTGGACCTGTAGACCTCTGATTTAGAGAACCGAGATGTCCGGATGTCCAGAGCTCGATCGGTTTCAGTGTCACGGGCTAGAAGACGGAGAAGTGAGCAAACAAGGAAGCATCAGTTTAAGTATTGACAAGAAGCTTGTTTGATTTCTCATGTCTCCGCCCCTCTCCTCCTGCACCAATGAGAACACACCAGTGTGTTTAAATGAGGATTTTCTTTAAGTGAGGAGGTAAGGAATATAGAGAGGGTAGGTGATGTAAAGATGTCCCATGCTAGATCATACTGCACCTCAAATAGTACATTCAGCATCTCTTCAGAATTTATCAATATTTTTTTTATAATTCATTCATTTTATGGCAATTATGTGCAAGTACACTGAAAACGTAACCTTTACTTAAGCTTTGATTTTGTCTCATTATACCTCATGTCCTCACGTCTGCTTTAGTCAACTGATGTTTAAAAAATGTTAATCTATTGTGCGTGATGCTCTTCTAGAGAACACACTACTTCACATTCAACACATTAACAAGAACCACATAACTGCTGATCTGTGACCAGTATAGCCCCAATGGATTAAAACCAGGACAAACCGTACTGAGAAATATGAAACTGAGACTTTATTTGCAAGAAAAGTATCTAACGTTCACACGAATGGATTAGCAATGATAAAGCTTTAGATAAAAAACAAGATCCACACAAATCAGTGGTTTCCAAACCGTGTACAGCGGCCTCCAGTGGCGAGTAGCGGTATTGCAGAGGGCGTGATAATAACAAAATTAAAGTATTATAAATTAAAATAATTAAACTATTCTGATTGATATAAAACGCATACAACATTGTCTTGTAAAAATCGTCACTTCAGATCCAGAGAGCTCCTCCCATCCTTATTGGCCTGTTCTGCATCATTCTGTTCAGTTATAATGAGTGAGCAAAATATTCAACAAGCTAATAAGAAATGATGTAAAATATATGAATAGTCTGACTGTCAAAATGAGCTGGAGGTCAGAAACTTCCTGTAAAATTCTCATAGTCTGGAGAACTTGAGTCGGAATCATCACCGCCCTCACCAGCAATCTGTATGAGAGAGAGAGAGAGAGAGAGAGAGAGAGAGAGAGAGAGAGAGAGAGAGAGAGAGAGAGAGAGAGAGAGAGAGAGAGACTTATACTGAGAGTTTTATTTAGTCAAGATGTAGAAAGCTTTATGTAAATCACTTACCGTTACATTTTCATACACAAGATCAGATGTTTTATTGCTGTTATGAGGAGGATTATGATGATCGATCTGTGTCACGAAAACACAAACAAAGAAAATAAGAAAAATGCACCAAACAACTCACCAATGTTACAGGTCGGCTTGTGATAGTCTGACTACGTGACAATCTGTGATAACCACACACACTTTATTCTACATGACAATGACTATAATAAATCTGTACTTCTACATTACTGAGCAATAAAGTCAAATGAAAATGAAATCTCATCTTACCTGTGACTGCAAGTTATTTCTCTGTTTCATCCACCTGATTCTCCTGAAAAACAAACAGCATGTTAACATGTCAAATAGATGAAGATGAAGCATTCATGTGGGTCGTTGAACAATATAGTTTCACACACGTCTTACCAAACAAGCAACAGCAGAATAACTGCAGCTCCAAAAACCAAAACTCCTCCGATTATTGTGTAAAGCATCACATTTCCTGCGAGACAACAGAACAAAACATTTGATTCAGTTCAAAGACGTTTTAATGTCTCCACAAGCTCATATAAATGAATATAAAGAGTGATTCTAACCTTTAACAGAGACTGAAACAGCATCTGATCTCTGAGATCCAACTTCATTCTGAGCCACACAGTAAAACCCTCCACTGAGACTTGAACTAAAGTTACTGATGCTGAACGTCTGTCCAGATCCAACAGATGGTGTTTGATTCTCTTCAAACCAGCTGATATTCGCAGGTGGATTTGAATCACTGCTGCAGGTCAGAGTCACTGAATCACCCTCCACTATTACACCAGAAGGACTGATGGATGCTGAGACGTTCCTTGGAGGATCTTAAGGAGAAAATATATTGTCAGTGTTCAACATTCACGTCACTCATTCGGATGTTCAACACTGTTTCATAATAAACTCACACAAGACATTTAAAGTCACTGTTGAATTTTTCTCTCCAACTCCATTTTCAGCTTTGCACTTGTATTGTCCACTGTGATCAGATCTGATGTTTGAGATGATGAAGATGTTTCCAGATCCTACAGATGTTCCTTCTTTAAACCAGCTGATATTCGCAGGTGGATTTGATTCACTTCTGCAGGTCAGATTCACTGAATCACCCTCCACTATTACACCAGAAGAACTGATGGATGCTGAGACGTTCCTTGGAGGATCTGAAAAAACATTTTACAATGTTGAACATTTGTGGGTTTCAGTCTGGGATGTTCTACACTGTTTCATAATAAACTCACACAAGACATTTAAAGTCACAGAATCAGAATATTTCTCTCCACATGTATGTGTGGTCTTGCACTTGTATTGTCCACTGTGATCAGATCTGATGTTTGAGACGATGTAGATGTTTCCAGATCCAACAGATGATGTTTGATTCTCTTTAAACCAGCTGTAGTTGTGAACAGGTGGATTTGATTCACTGCTGCAGGTCAGAGTCACTGAATCACCCTCCACTATTACACCAGAAGGACTGATGGAGATCACAGGATCATCTGGAGGACATAAAGAAAAACAAATATAAAGCTTATAGGTCCAACATGTAAAGTCTGCAGTTTCTTTAAAGGTCATTTATCATGTACTCTATGATTTTATATTGTCAACATTTGGAGTCTGAATGTCCCTCCATCACTCTCTCACCTTCAGACTCCACCTGAAGATCTGAACACAACACAACACTGATGCTCCTCATGTCATTCAACACATCACATTATTATCATCACACACTCATTCACTCTCACCTGTGACAGCAAGAGTCACTCCAGGTTTACCAGTCCATTGATTTTTATCAGTGATGAATCTGAAATAGTACTTTTGTGAATCTGTGTGTCTCACATCAGTCAGTCTGACGCTGCAGTCGTGCTGTTTATCTCCCAGATACTGAATCCTCTCTCTGTATTTAGAGTCATTAGACAGATCTGGAGGATCAGAACTGTTAGTGTTGGTCCAGAACACTTGTGTGATCTTATGTCCAGTTGGGTATTTATAAGTGCAGTTTATTATCACTGTTGAGTCCTTTAGTGCACAGATGTGTGAAGGGCTGTAAGTCACAACCCAACCTTCAGCACTATAAACTCCTGAAACACACAAATCACAATGAATACATTAACAACGGCTGCAAATGCAGAACTGACTCTGATAAACATCTAAAGTGTGAAGATCTTTCTCTAGCAGTTGAATGTGGAGGATGTTTATATTAAAGATCATTTAACAGTTGAGACAGAACTCTAAAGTCTGAACACAAACAATAAAATAATGAATCAAGTAATAAATTGAGTTTTTACTGGAAACAGAATGAAAGTTTTGTTTATAATAATGAATGTTAAGTCATATAACATCAGTGACTCACCATGAATCATGAGGAGAAAGATCAGAGGGGGAGGAGTCATTATGATTGACATCACCATAGCCACACCTACATTCAACACATGATGAAGTGTTTCAGCTCAACTCTTTTCCTCATTTAGTTTGTTTCTCATAAAACATCACTGAAACATCTACAGCTACATTCACACGGCGCTCTTATGTGTGTCAGATGTTTCTCCTGGTTATCTCACACACTATCTACATTAATGCTAGAACTCTATATTCTTTATCTACGTGAACAGTCATGTATTTATTCATTTATAACAGACGTGCACTTATACAGAGAATGTTAACATGTGAAAATCTTTCTTTATACCTGCGGCCTCAGAGACACCAGACACAAGGACATAACACTGTTCAGAGAGATCACTTACTCTTATAAAAGAATGCTTTTCTAACTAAAGTACATAAAAAATGAAATGATAATGAGCAAAGCGAGATGATAAATTCTGTTCTTACCTTCACACGCTCTTCACGGACTCTGAGACATCAGTAAATGATGGAGTTTAAAGCATCACAAGAGGTTTCAGCTTCTGTTGTGGTTAACACAATGTGTGTTTTAAGATGAAGTGTTTATAGTGCTCAACGCTTTTGGTTGTGGTATGTGACCTCATCTTCACTGCGGAGGAAATGTAAAGACATGACCAATAAGATCCAGGAGAGCAGATGAACGACCAGATAAGACCTGAAAACCATCATCTGCATTTTGTTTAATTGTTTTCAGACAGGACAATTAAGAAACCAATTGTTTAGTTGATTTAAATAAGCTCTTAAAATACTAAAAATGTTTATTTTAAACACTTCTGCACGATTCTTAAATATATTTCAGTTCAATGGAAGGCAGATGCAGCATTAGTGCTTTCTCTCTTCATCTCTAAATCTTTCCTACAGATCTTCCTCTTCTTCAGTCAGTTGCTGGTCAAACACACAACCACAAACACCTTCACAAACACCACACAACTCATCAACTGTGTCAACAGTGACACCAACCGATGAGACTGTAACACGTGTTATGCTCTTCTTCTCTTGACGTGCGTTTAGAGATCTGAGACGTCACTGACTGGAGGCGGAAGAGTGAAAAATGAGGAAGCATCAGTGTGAGGGTCTCCGCCCCCTCTCCGCATGGACCAATGAGAACACACGAGCGCTCATCGTTCACAGTTGTGTTTGGAGTCAAGCAGAAGGTTTAAGGCCTCGTGTGTTAGATCAGCGTGAGCACATTTGTGTCTGATTCTCGAGAGTAATACCTCGATTTCTACCTCAAATCTCTGTCTGTTTCCTCCTGTTCTGATGGGTCCATTTTTGTTCTTTACATAATGTAAAGGGGGATTGGGAAGAGAAGGGCAGGGAATGTGGAGACGTCCCATGTGAGATCAGACTGCCCTTTATACAATACATTTAAAAATCTCTTGAGAATTGATGACCTTAACAGGCTTTAAAGAACAACTTGTGACTTAATACATTTATGAGTCTTAATTTTATGCACAGAGACGAAATGTTTTAGGTATTTATGATTAAACTCTTATGTGTACAAAGAAAACGTTATGATCCGTTTCATTTCAGGAGCTTCTTTATTATACTTGTTTATTTATATTTACATAAAGCAATTACATTCTGATACAACCAGTCAATACCAGTAACACATAAAATGATACAGTGATGATAGAGAAAAAAAAACTCTAGTGTATGAAATTTAGTGGAATCTAGTGGTGAGGTTGTGAATTGCAACGGCTGACTCCACCCCCATCCCTTTCGAACCACTACAGTGGCTGACACAGGACTAAGATATCGTTGTGTTTTCACTTTTGCCAAATAAAATAACATATTTATGAAACACGTTCTGTAGAGCAGTTTGTCCGTTTAGGGCCACTGTAGAAACAACATGCTGAATTCAATGTGAGGTGACCTGCGCTCTAAGGAGATAGAAATAGCTCATTCTAAGGTAATAAAAACATAACGCTTCATTACGTAAGGTCTTTATACACCACTGAACACATAGTTATGTGTATTAGATTGCATTTCTGTCAATAGATCCTCCAAAAAACTACACACTGGTCCTTTAATTTATGCCCGATCGTATCAATCCTGTAGACCTGAAGTGTCGATCATCTGAGTGAACTGTAAATCACAGACTTATCGTCCATCATTTCAACATCAGATCTGTGGAGAAACAACATTCAGAGAAATGAGTGAATGATTCTTTATGAACTAGTGAATGTACGTGACATGTCAATACCATAACAAGCAATGCAGGATGTGAATGAAAGAATGAAGTTGTCTATTGATGGAGTTTGGAGCATCACTGGAGTTTTTAATATCTGAACGCTTGCGGTTAACACACAACTATTTCTAGATGAGGTGTTAACGGTGCTCAACATTTGAGTTTATATTTCACCTTATCTGAACTGCTGAATACGTTAAAGGACGGGTCAAACAAATAAATGTAAATGTACATGCACAACATCCACAGTTTAACTTTATTATTGTACATAGGGAAATTTGGAGGGGGTAGAAACGGAGGGTGGAACACTTCATCTCTTCATCGCTAAAGCTTTTCACCAAACTTCCTCTTCCTCTGTCAGTCACTTTAAATGTGTCATGTGTCTCTGTACTACTACCAGTGTTGCCAGATAGAGTTGATGGTTTCCAGTCCAAATACTGCCCAAAACCCGCCCAAACGCACACAAACTGCCCCAATGCCACAATTAATGTACCATGTACACCAGCAGCAACAGAACCACAATAGCAAAATGACAACATAAGCCGTTTACATCTATGGCCCCACAATGCATCTATGGTTAAGTCAGATGAGAACCCCACGCAGCAACATTTCTCCACTGAGTCTCAGGTAAATCTGGCTCCTTAGGCAACTCACGAAACGATGACTTGTTGACATAACAAGCGGGGCATAAGCATTTCTACTTACACCTGCTCCATGGATGCAGGCAACGATGGCTTCCACAATCCCATAAGCAACTTTGACCAGTCCCAAGGAAGTGCTCACAAAACGATTGTTTTCTTTTTATATTTTATATATAGCTATATTTTATGCAAATTATAGTAACTTGCTTACAGAATGTTGGTTGTTTTGTCTAAGTACTGACTTGATGACAGCAAACATTTGGTTCTGTGCATCTTGAATGCTCCGATCCCTTCAGTATGTCCGATAATTCATCCACGGCCTTAGTTGATGTATGGAAAGCAATGTATATAAAAAAGCGAACCCTCTCTCTTTCTCTCAACAGGTAGTGGTCTAGCTTTTGTTGAAACTAGTAACTTTGTATTAGCACCTATTGTGTTATTGCTCCTGTATGACATATCGCTTATTTCTCCCTGAACTCTCTGTAAGATCAGCAGATTCTGTTGCCATCTTTAAAAGTCGGCTGTTAACACATCTCTTCTGTCAGCAGCTGACCGATTAGTTCTGACTTCGGTTTCTTATCTACTCTTTCTATCCTTAAAAACAAAACTTAGCTTTGTGTATTGTGGTAGGCTACATGAGACCAGTTTTACTGCGCTTATGCTTTTTGTTGTCCTTATGTTGTTCCAATTGCTTCCATTGTTTACCTCATTTGTAAGTCGCTTTGGACAAAAAAGTGTCTGCTAAATGACTAAATGTAAATGTAGTGTTAGCCTACTGAAACACATACCGTCATACGTATATGTTGTATAGGTCGACCTTGTTGCTTACAAAATGGAGTTTTCTCAAAGGGGCCATGATCCCAACATGCTGACACATCCAAAACAAAATGCACAAAAGCAATGATAAGATCAGACTTCAGGTGTTGAAAACTGATGATTTTATTGAGAGGATTAAAACCTTAATTCTATAAAAAAGCATTATTTAGCACGTAAAAAATGTAAAGGTAAAGTGTCTAAAAAGCATTTCTAAAAGCACCGAAATAGTAAATAACAAATTTGAACAAGAACGGAATAAAAAGTGCCAAACATTACAGACATTATCATAAGTTATAAGCAGAAGTTATTATACACAGAGCGAGGTGACGCTATAACCTCTTTTGAAAAGCTTCCAGTAAACTAAACTAAGCCAAAATCAAAACCAACACGTCTTTTTTTTCCTGGACCCAAAGATCCAGATCATTTTTTGACTGTACTGTAAATCATAGACTGATCCTCCATTGTTTCAACATCAGATCTGTCAAATAAATACATAAGAAATATGAGATAAACAAACACAATACTGCAATTCAAGCAACAACTGAGTTTAAAAGTACATTTGTAATACTTGTTAAACTCTTAATATTTTATTATTTTATGAATGTGTGAAAGATCATTCACCTCTCAGACGCATCACGCCGTTGAACTGCAGAATTCTCATAGATGTCTTCAGTCTCTTCTGATGTCTTCATGTCTTTGACTCTGAGATGACGGACAGTCGCGTACTGGATCTCTTCAGGATCTCTGGATTCAGACTCTGAGACTCTCGCTGTTACGGTGGAATATTTTGTGTCCTACAATGAGAGAAATCAAAATACTGAACTACAACTTGCTATAATTATTTATTACACGGCTCGTTTGAATGCTTGATTCTGATTGGCCAGTCGCGAAATTGACAGGTTTGTTATTCCCAGATAATGCCTGTTCGTGACGTTTGAACGTCGTTTGTTATCTTAAAACCAAAAGTAAATGGCTTTTCCTCACGAAAAGTCTGCAATTTGTAACAATTAGCTAATAAAATAATTAATATTTCATGTCCAGTTTTTTCTAATGCGCCAAGTATCCGTGTAATTAGCGGCATAATGTACAAGCAGTCGGCTGTTATCGCGAAGTAATAGCAAAATAATATTATTTCTACGATACCAACCGGCTGCCTGTACATTATTCCTTACTTAATGTATGCATGAGATATACGTTGTGTCCCGCAGAAGGTGCAGCTCATGAGGGGATTATGTTTAAAACTTGAAGATTGTACAAATGACAGATATAAACTATAAAAAATAATCATAATAAACATAATTTCCCAACTTCAGAATACAAATAGAATAAAATTGGCTAAAATCAGTTTACTAGTGATATGAAAACATCAAATCAAAACCCTTAAATAAAAATGAAATGGCAACAGACAAGTAAATGCTGATGCTTTGGTCATTTATAAATATTTTGTTCACCTGCTTTTGTGTGATGTCATCAGGCCTGTGTTTGCACTTCCTGTAATTAAACAGAATTACATTAACAATGAATTAAATTCAGCTTGGTATAAAGCATATTGATACAGTGATATTTTAATATATCTGTGAACAAAATATATTTAAACATATTAACATGTATATGTTCACATTTTTGTAAAATCATTATTTCTGCTGCTGTTTAGAGAAAAGAATACCAAGGCGAACCTCAGTACGCTGTTTGTTTTCAGCAAAGGTCAATAGATCCAGTTGGTTCTGTTGTGATAGTTTTGTGAATAAACTCACCACACAAACACAATGATGAGAATGAAGATTAAACCTCCACATCCAGCCGCAACCACATACAGAACTCTGACATTTCTCCTACAACATGAAACATGGTCAGATGTTATAAGGTTAAAGTCATGCTGATGTATATTTAACCATATGTTTATTACCACACATAATTCCCTCTGCCAAAAAAACAATATGCAGCTCTATTAAAGCCAAAGACATAAGTTGTGTCTAGAATGCTCTGAGATGATCACTGTAAATGTGGCACATTTCCCCATAATAAAAGATTTCAAAGGAGAAAATGGTTACAGATGCTTTACAAATTAAAAAACATTGATTCACCGATTCTCACCTTTAACAGAGAGTGAAACAGCATCTGATCTCTGAGATCCAACTTCATTCTGAGCCACACAGTAAAACCCTCCACTGAGACTTGAACTAAAGTTACTGATGCTGAACGTCTGTCCAGATCCAACAGATGATGTTTGATCTCTTTAAACCAGCTGTAGATGTGAACAGGTGGATTTGATTCACTGCTGCAGGTCAGAGTCACTGAATCACCCTCCACTATTACACCAGAAGAACTGATGGACACTGAGGTTTTCTCTGGAGGATCTATTGAGAGATTATATTCAGTATATCGGTGATAAATCTGCTTAAGTGAATAATGAAAGAATTGAGAGTGAACTTACAGATGACATTGAGACGTCGAGGAGGTGATGTGAGTTTGTGTCCCTGTACAGCACAGCTATAGTCTCCTGCATTCTCTCTTCTAACTGACGGCAGGATGAGTTTCTTCTTTCTGTCATTTAATGTCTGTGTGTTTCTAAACCAGATGAATGTTGATGTGTCAGTCAGACTGCAGCTGCTTTTACATGTCAGAGTCACTGAATGTCCCTCCATCACTCTCTCACCTTCAGACTCCACCTGAAGATCTGAACACAACACAACACTGATCCTCCTCATGTCATTCAACACATCACATTATTATCATCACACACTCATTCACTCTCACCTGTGATATTAAGAGTCACTCCAGGAGCACCAGTCCATTTTCCATCATGTTTATCAGTGATGAATCTGAAATAGTACTCGTGTGAATCTGTGTGTCTCACATCAGTCAGTCTGACGCTGGAGTCGTGCTGTTTATCTCCCAGATACTGAATCCTCTCTCTGTATTCAGAGTCCTTAGACAGATCTGGAGAATCTTTACCTCTAACAGCAGTGTTGGTCCAGAACACTTCTATGATCTTATATCCATGAGGGTATTTATAAGTGCAGTTTATTGTCACTGTTGAGTCCTTTAGTGCACAGATGTGTGAAGAGCTGTAAGTCACAACCCAACCATCATCAGCACTATAAACTCCTGAAACACACAAATCACAATGAATACATTAACAACGGCTGCAAATGCAGAACTGATTCTGATAAACATATAAAGTTTTTTTTTTAGCATTTGTAGGTGAAGGGGGTTTATATTAAAGATCATTTAACAGTTGAGACAGAACTCTTTAGTGAATTTAGTGTTTTATAGAAACAGAATGAAAGTTTGCTTTATAATAATGTGGCAGGTTGAATAAACTATCTGCTGTTGGTCCCAGGTTGGGTGTGATTGGCGGACCAATGAGGGGTAAGCAGCACACTATTTAAGCACTTTTATTTTGATAGGCGTGGAGATGTCTAGATGATTCTGAATTCTCTCCCTGGCATTCCCTTTCCGTTCCTGCTGGTGTTCAGGTAGGATGAGATTTTCTCAATGACGTGTTGCCATGAATGACTCGAAGCTAATTTGAGCTCTTTAAAGTTTGAGTAGAGTGGTGCTGGTGGCATCGGCTTTATATATATATATATATATCGGCTTTATTATATATAAAGTTTATAGCAGAGCTCGCTTGCAGGTACGTTGGTGACACAAATTTCATTTTCTTTGGTGGTTGTAATGGTGGTATTTATTATGTGTTGCTCTCTGTAATGGGGACAAAAGCAGGTGTGTGAGTACTAGTTGGTGCATTAAGCCACGGCGTTTGTTGGAGCAACCATATAATTTCGTGTGTGGTTGTCGTTCAACCTTAATCTTAAATACGTATGTCCTTTTTTTGGTATTTTAGATAAGTAAATTTGGTTAAATGTAAGGGGAAAATGGAATGCTAATAGCTCTGGACTGATTTTATGCTGAAGACGTTGCATCTGACACTTTACTTTCCCTGCTATGGACATTGGCACGCAACTAACTTCGTGCTTCCGCTCAACTGATTTCTTTGTTTTGATTATTTTTGAGTTGATTGATTTCCTTTACATTGGTTATTTGTCCTTTCATTTTTTCTTTTGATCGTGTAATGGTTGTACTGTGTTCTGGTAACGGGGTCGAAGTCTTTACCTTATTTACAGCTTTGTGGTGCCGTTCGGGCACCGCAACCTCCCTTGGATGTGTTATGTGCTGTTGAAGGCCTGAGTACTGGAAACATTGCGCCTCGTGTCATTGACAAGGTCTAATTATTGTTTTCACTTTTAGTATTTTCTTTTTGTTTAATACATGTTTCTTTTTTTTTTCTCCAGGAGCCAGTGACGCTAGTTGCTTGTTTTGGTGCGTGCTTAACAGATTGCTGTGTGTTCCCAGATAGCAACCAAACCAGCAAATTGTTGCGGCCCAATTCTGAATTTGATATACAAGTCTCTTTAAGTACGATGTTATCTCACATTGTCAAAACAGATGCGACACGGTACTGAGCCACTAAAGGGACATCCAAGTGGTGGAAAAATAGGAAAGGGAGTGAAAATATTTTAAATATTTTGCTCTCCCCAACATTGCATTCCTTTGCAAAACTTTTGCGTTTCCTCAAGAATATTTTTCTTTCCCTCAGAAAACGTTTGCATTCCCCAGAGATTATTTTCGCTCCCTTCTGCAAACATGAGCTCCGGCTGCTTTTGCCAAAAGGAATCACGTTAGTTTTTCTTATTCTGCATTGGTTCATATGGATTATATTTATATGCTTGATCTACATTATCAGGAGATGAATCACGTTTAAAACCCTCATACTCTTCGCATGAGGTGACGTGTCCTCTCCCTCACTGGCTCTGATGAATTTTTATAATATTTAAAAAAAAGGTACAACACCGAAGTACAATAATATAAAGTACAAGAATCAAAGGACGAGAAAAATAAGGAAAATGAGAGGACAGGAAAATCTCAATTAGTAATGAAATTGTTATACATTTTGAAAAACTTGTTATTTATTGCTAAAAATAAATTTAAGAGATTTTACAATGAGTGAAATAACAGCAAGAAAGACATCAAATCTAGTTAAAATCTTATTAAAAAAATCTATGCTACACTGCAAAATAAAAAAAAAAAACAGCAAGATCGATAGCATGGTCACTGCAAAAAGAAAGAAAATTGTATTTTAATCTCTCCCTCATGTGGATCTCTTTTAATGGACTATCAACATGTTAAGGACATTTATGCGTGTGGTCAAATTACTACAATGATCCAAACTATCATGTGATTGATGCTTGTACTGGCAGCTCCGTATTCTTTTTTTTGAGGACTGGTTAGGAGACCCCCCAAGAGCCTTGACACAATTCGAAAACACTGGGTGTAACGTACCTGTGTGTCCTTATGGGGAGGATTTCCCTGGCGCCCCACCAGGGTGGCATAGTCGGTTGAAACTAATTGTGATTTAAATTTATGTGAGTGCCACAATAATGAATTTTAAGGCATATTAACTCACCGTGAATCATGAGGAGAAAGATCAGAGGGGGAGGAGTCATTATGATTGACATCACCATAGCCACACCTACAATCAACACATGATGAAGTGTTTCAGCTCAACTCTTTTCCTCATTTAGTTTGTTTCTCATAAAACATCACTGAAACATCTACAGCTACATTCACACGGCGCTCTTATGCGTGTCAGATGTTTCTCCTGAGACTCGACTTGTCTTACACTATACCTGCAGCCTCTGAGACATCCAACACAAGTAATGTGACGTTAAAGGAGATCACTTACAGTACACTTTTAAAAACAAAGATTTTTTGAATATTAAAATAATATTTCATTTCTATGTTATTTTTTTGACTAAAAAAAAACCCAAAACAAAACCTGAATGTCTCAATGCATCTAAGTAACACTTTATAGCAGCCTCATTTTTTAAAACACCATCGGTAAAGCAATACCAACCTTCTGGTTTTGGGAAATTAAAATTAAACAAAAGAAGAGAAGATAAATGCTTTTCTTACCTTCACGTGTTCTGAGGACTCAAATACATAAGTAGAAAGGATCGAGTGGAGTTTTCAGGATTTGAGTAATGATGCTTTTCTTTTATTTGAGGTGACATGTGACCTTACAGTATATGTAGTGACATGCCAGATAAGTTATTGGAAATGCAAATCTGCAAACCATCATAGGCTTAAAGAAGTTTATTTTTAAAATACTGCATCACGATTGGTAAATATAATTTGGTTCATTTGAAGGCAGAAGCAGCGTTACTTCCTCTTTTCATCTCTAAAGGGTTTATTTTGACAGAATTTCCTCTTTTCCTCTCCCTGATCTTAAACGTGTCACATCTTGTACCCTCACTATACCAACATTTATACTGTATGGTGGATATCAAAACTCATTTTATAGATTTTTTATTGATGTCTCAACATTTCTTGATTCTTTCTAACTAAAGGCGTTTAGTTCATCGAGTACATTGCGCAACAATCGTTCAGTGCGCATTAGGGCTGTCACGATAAACCGACGATAAATATCACGTGATTTATGCACAGCTTTTGAGTGTAGTACGGAAAATACTGTTGCATCCGAAAGCCAGAGGGCGCTCTCGTGCGGAAACTCCAAATACGCACAGCAGAAGAAGACCATACCACGTTCTATATCTTTTTATATCTCGGACATCTTTTTATCACTGTAACTCAAGCCTCATCAGGTATTTTTTATGATAATAAAGTTTATTTATAATGATCGTTTTTGACGGGTGTTGCTTTTTCAAATGCACATTATAAGCCACTCAAACTCGCACTGCTTTTTTCTACAGAGCCTTGGTTCATGGACAAGCTACGCATTAAAAAAATATTGACACATTGCATATCGCAGCCAGCTCGACTACAATACTAGCGATAAATTATCGTGCAGCCCTAGCACAACATTGTAGGAATACGAAACTGTTACGGAATGACAAGTACAAAAGGAAGGCATATATATCCCATTTGGAATGATCCACCATTTTAGACGTGTTTTTGTGGATTTCACGCTGTACACTAATGTCGCCGCTCTGTCTTTTTGCCACTCAGTGAGCAGAACCGCAGTCACTACAGCTGACGGTGACCTCACGTGCATGCCATCTATAGTACAACACTTTACATAATAGGAACGCACTGAACTGTTTTTTTTTGTGAAAATAGTCAAGTATCAGAGACTACAGGGCACGTATCTATTATTGCGGGATAAACATTATAGAAGTGTTAGTAAACAAAAACCACTGTGAATAAACAAGATAGACAGAAGATGCTCCTGGTAAAGGGAATTCCAATAATTGTTCCTAAACACATTATAAATGTATTGCTGAAACACCATGTAGTACTGAAGAACAATCTGCTTTTGTTCAGACTTTATTAAAGATAGCCCCAGCGACTGTGTAAGATGAACATACAAAAAAAAAAATCACAAAATAGTTTGTTTAATACAATCAACAATCAATCAATATTAATATTTAATAAATATTTAACACCCCTAGCGTAAACTGGGGATCAGGCGCACGCGTCCAATGAAACGGTCTGTATGTGAAGTTTATTGTCACTGTTGAGTCCTTTTGTGCACAGATGTGTGAAGAGCTGTAAGTCACAACCCAACCACCATCATCACTATAAACTCCTGAAACACACAAATCACAACAAATACATTAACAACAGCTTCTACAAACAAACATCTTAAGTGTGAAGATCTTTCTCAGGCAGAACTGAACAGACGCAATAAAATAACAAATAAACTGAGTCTTTAAAGTAAACAAAATGAAAAGTGTGTTGGAACAATGACTGGAAAGTCATAACATCAGTGACTCACCGTGAACCATGAGAAGAAATATCAGAGGGGGAGAAGCCATTACGATTGACATCCCCATAGCCACACCTACATTAAAGTGTTTCAGCTCAAGACTTAATCCTATGATTTGTTGGTTGAATTAAAGTGTCACATTATAGCTCACACTATATTCACACTGCACGAGAAAATGATGATCCGGATTTAGTCTTTATATTTCATATACAATAATAAAAAACATTTTCAAACTATATTCACAAAGACCAAAGAAACATTAAGTTAAAATTAGCAAATTTGACCTTAAAATCATGTTTGGTTAGTGTTTTCCAGAGAAAAGTCTCGAGTAAACGCGAGTATTCATAATCTATGTTTCAGTAGCATCAGTTCTTTCTAATGTTAAAAGAAACTGAACGAGAACTTGTTACGAAATCTACAAGTCATGTACGGTCTAAAAATGCTGGGTTGTGTCATGGTCGCATAAAATATAGTTATTTAAACCAATGGTTGTGTTTGTAAAAATGCTGAGTTGTTGTGGACAGTGTACGACAACCAAGAACGCTCTCATGTGTTAAATTCACAACGTTTTATACCTGTGGCCTCAGAGACATCCAAAACAAGTAACGTGACATTATTGCAAAGTCATTTAAAGCTTGTTACAGATTCTGATCAGTTCTGCTATGATACAAAGTCATGCAGTATTAACCTATTAAAGTTTGGAAACAGAACATAGAGGATAATGATGAAGAAGAAAGCTGCTCTTACCTTCACATGCTTTTAGACTTCAGTAGATATGATGGAGTTTGAAGCATCACTGTGGTTTTCAGCTTTTGAACAGTTGTGGTTAACACAAGCTGTCAATGGTGCTCAAATGGTCTACTTTAAATGAGCCTGAACCAGCTGAGACCTGCAAACCATCTTTCTTTCTCCTGGTAGGGTAATGTTAAAAAACATAATAGGTTTAACTTCGAAAAACGTCTTTGATATTGTACATAGTATAATTTAGGTCATTGGAGGGGGGAAGACACGGAGGGTAGACCACTTCCTCTCTTCATCTCTAAAGCTTCTCAGCAAACTTCCTCTTCCTCTGTCAGTCACTTTGAATGTGTCATGTGTCTTATCTCTGTACTACCTCTTACTTATATTTACACTAGAGAGAGAGAGGGAGAGAGAGAGAGATGTAGACTTCCACGTATCTACATCCTCATATCAGAGGTTTCAACCTCACTGGGTTATGCCTGAGAAAAGGATTTTAAATGCAGTTTCCACTCACAATCGTTCACTTTTTATTATGTTGACAAATCCTATTCTAAAATCCCATCTGAACGTCTTTAAAAACGACAGTTTCTATATCAAACCGTTTCAAAATAGTCAATAAAGAGTTAAGAACTTAGAAGGCAGATAGCTATTTTTTTACCATTTTAACCTTTCCAGGCCAGACATAGTCAGGTAGTTTGTCTTTAAATTTTCATACAAGTATTATTGTGCGAATTGTTTTATGTCATGTTGGTACACTTATACTTACGCATAATGCACAAAAGCAATGATGAGATCAGACTTCAGGTATAGATACGTTCAATGCTGATGTTTTTATTGATAGGATTAAATTCTATAAAAAAGCATTAGCATCAGCTCTATAAGTTTATTTTATTAAAAAAAAGTTTATTTGCAGGGTGCTTAAAATAGTGGAATGCTTGTTTTTAAAGCACCAAAACATTATATAACAAAATAAAAAGTGCCAAAATTGCAACATTATCACAAGTTATAAGCAGAAGTTGTCATACACAGAGCAACTCTGTTGAAAAAAACTGCATATGCTAGGTAGATGATTTAAAGCATGGTAGCTGGTTTGAGTTGTTCATGTGCTGGTCCTATTGTCCTAAGCATATCTCCTGCTCAGGACCAGCTCAAACCAGCTACCATCCTTCAAAACATACCTATGTTTTTCAACAGGGAAATGTGACAAAAAAGCAACCTCTTTTGAGCTTTTAGAAAACTAAACTATGCCAAAAACAAAATCAACAAGTTTCTTCCTGGTCCAATGATCCAGATCATTTGTATTTGACTGTACTGTAAATCACAGACTGATCCTCCATCATTTGAACATCAGATCTGTCAAATAAACACATTAGACATAGATAAACAGACACAAAACGACTACAAGCAACATTAAAGCGGAAGAATATATTTCTAAGTGTGCACTTCATAGATGCCAACACAATCTCACGGCAAAAACGGACCATTTTATTATGTGGGTAATTTAGGCTTTTTCGTATTAATTCGTAGGATCTCATTCTTACATTTTAGTATTATTTGCTTTCACGCCGGTGACGTTAGGTTTAGGGGCGGGGTTAGAGGTGGGGCTGCAGTATTACTTTTTAAAAGTAATCGTACGATTTGTACGATTCACAACGTACAAATTCATACAAATGTGCCACTTCGTTTAATAGTTACGAACTCCTGAGATCAGGTTGTAGATGCTGGTCCAACTTTAAATGTTTTATTATTTTCTGAATGTGTGAATATTATTCACCTCTCAGCCGCATCACGCTGTTGAACTGCAGAATTCTCATAGATGTCTTCAGTCTCTTCTGATGTCTTCATGTCTTTGACTCTGAGAAAACTGACCGTTGCGTAATGAATCTCTTCAGTATCTCTGGATTCAGAGTCTGAGACTTTCGCTGTTACAGTGGAATAAATATCATCCTACAATGAGAGAAAACTAAATTACTGAACTACAACCTGCAATAATAATATAATGTACAGTTTAAAGTAAACTTGGTGTTTTTACTGCAAAAAATTACTTTCTTACTTAGCATTTCTTCTTGTTTTCCAGTAAAAATGTCTAAAAAAAATTGAATCAAGATGCATTTTCTTGATGAGCAAAATGACCTAAGAAAATATGTCCTGTTTTTAGCCGAAAAATATTAAATCTCAGTGAATTTGTGTTTAAAACAGTTAGGTTGACCATTTTCTTAATCACTCAATTCAATATTATTTTTCTTACCCCAATGGCAGATTTTAAATTTCCTATTGTTTTACCTAAAACAAGCCTTTTTTTCTCAGGTCAGTTTGCTCATCAAGAAAATGCATCTTGATTAAATTTTTTTTTGACATTTTTACTGGAAACAAAACAAAAATATTAAGTAAGAGAGTCATTATTTGCAGTGATGTAGAAGGTGCAAAAATGAATCAAATAAATAAATGAGTAAGTAAAATGTTAAATAGACACATACAAGAGAAGAGACAAGAAATCTCAGAGATGTATTCATATGAAACACAGTTTAATATCCAAGTTAAAGCTTTAACATTACCAGTCGAAATGTATAAAAATAACTATTGCAGCGTTTACTACAGTACAGTTAAACTCACTGAAATACAGAAATCAAGATGAATGAATCTCCACATTCTAGAGGGATTCTTCAGTATATCTCTACTGATCTGCGGTCAGTTTAGTGTTTCCTTTTTACCTGCTTGTGTCTGATGTCATCAGGTCTGCGTTTGCACTTCCTGTAATACAGAATTATAAAGACATTTACTTGAATTTGGTTAAGTACAGCATTTTATTTCGGCACAGGGGAGTTGTACAGAACAAGACTGAGACAAATGCAAATACACAAAGTCAAATGAAGGGGGCATTTTGTAACAGTTTTGTCGTGCATGCAGAATAAACTCACCACACAAACACAACGATGAGAAGGAAGATTAAACCTCCACATGCCGCTGTAACTCCCGCAACCACATACAGAACATTTCTTCCTCCTACATGAATCATGGTCAGATGTTATTAAGCAAAATAATGAGGATGTTTCATTTACCATAATCTTTATAAATCCCTCTGACTTATTTGAAAACCACACTTTTTCTGTTTTTAAGTGCTATATTTAGGTATGATGACATAGAAACCACTCGCGGCCAACATTCTGTCTCAAACTGCGTAGTACTAAAATGTGTGTGTCATTCAACATCTGCTCCTGGCCGCCTGATGGGAGGATGTTTTTCCTGAATACGACGGTAACTACATCGAGTGCAAACCCCTGCAACGTTGGACACTTTGGGATTTCAGCCCTAAAGGGATTTCAGATCACCGCGACTTTCGGAAGATTTGTAATAATAAGCATTTTCGGTCACAGGACTTCTATTGTAGTTAATGTGTTTACTATTTTAATATATTCCCGTTATTCTAAATATCATAACTTTCGCAATCCTCAACTGATTTTCGTCGTAAAGGGAATTTCAAGCTCTGTCTAGTCATGTGATCCATTTTGAACTTAGGGGTGTTTGGAAATTTTGTCATCATACTTACTATAATCGGATCCCCGGTGCATCTAGCAACCCAGAAAACGTGAAAAATAAGAACCCAGTAAGTTTGCTTTGGTGTGCCTTTCCCTGCAAGCATGTGAGAAATCGAGCCGTTCAGATTTAGCTCCGGTTGTGATGTTCAAAGCGGATTTTATTATACTGCCCCTTAATCTACACAGTTCCACCCACCGCGCTCCGCCAGTGCTGTACGTGACGCCATGGCTAAAGTTCGTGTACAACATGCAATGTAGTCGCTGCACAGTCCAATCAAGTTTAACACCGGCTTTGAACGTTCTATTCAGACCGTGACTGACTTAGCTCCCTTCGCTATCGGATGCTAACGTTATCCTCCTATATATACGGTACATTTACGTCAATTTAGACTGTTAATAAATATTACTCACATCGGCAGTTTTGTCTCGTTCAGTCGGTCTCGATCAGTTTTGAGGAACAACTTTGATGCTAATCCTGCTTGTACTGTCCTAGGTTGATAAAGCACTCCGGCTTGAAGTGATTCGCGCAAACAAGCTGGTTTTTACTCATGGTTTCTGATGGATTCGCTGTAACTCTTCATTTAAAGAGACATACATCAAAACGGGTTGCTGGGAGCAGAGCTGTTTTTGACGAGGCAAGAAGGGTTTTGTTTACACGGCCATTGAGTGTTTTTAAGCAAAATTTGTTCCAGACATTTCATGAAGACCCTAATAAATCATACCAACTTGTTGAAAGTGCTCATCTGAGGAAACCTTTAAACGAAGCTACTGTTTTAAAGCCAAAGTTATAGGCTTGATTCTAAAACATTTGATTCTCACCTTTAACAGAGGCTGAAACAGCATCTGATCTCTGAGATCCATGTTTATTCTGAGCCAAACAGTAAAACAATCCACTCTCTAGAGCTCTGAAACTCTGTCCAGATCCTACAGATGATGTTTGATTCTCTTTAAACCAGCTGTAGATGTGAACAGGTGGATTTGATTCACTTCTGCAGGTCAGATTCACTGAAACACCCTCCACTATTACACCAGAAGGACTGATGGATGCTGAGACGTTCCTTGGAGGATCTGAAAACATTTTTTATTGTCAGCGTTCAACATTTGTGGTTCTCAACCTGAACAATTCTACAGTTTCATGAACTCACATAAAACATTTAAAGTCACTGTTGAATTTTTCTGTCCAAGCTCATTTTCAGCTTTGCACTTGTATTGTCCACTGTGATCAGATCTGATGTTTGAGATGATGTAGATGTTTCCAGATCCTACAGATGATGTTTGATTCTCTTTAAACCAGCTGTAGTTGTGAACAGGTGGATTTGATTCACTGCTGCAGGTCAGATTCACTGAATCACCCTCCACTATTACACCAGAAGGACTGATGGAGATCACAGGATTATCTGGAGGATCTATTGACAGATTATATTCAGTATATCGGTGATAAATCTGCTTAAGTGAATAATGAAAGATAGTGAACTTACAGATGACATTGAGACGTCGAGGAGGTGATGTGAGTTTGTGTCCCTGTACAGCACAGCTATAGTCTCCTGCATTCTCTCTTCTAACTGACGGCAGGATGAGTTTCTTCTTTCTGTCATTTAATGTCTGTGTGTTTCTAAACCAGATGAATGTTGATGTGTCAGTCAGACTGCAGCTGCTTTTACATGTCAGAGTCACTGAATGTCCCTCCGTCACTCTCTCACCTTCAGACTCCACCTGAAGATCTGAACACAACACAACACTGATCCTCCTCATGTCATTCAACACATCACATTATTATCATCACACACTCATTCACTCTCACCTGTGACATCAAGAGTCACTCCAGGTGCACCGATCCATTTCCCATCAGGTTGATCAGTGATGAATCTGAAATAGTACTTTTGTGAATCTGTGTGTCTCACATCAGTCAGTCTGACGCTGCAGTCGTGCTGTTTATCTCCCAGATACTGAATCCTCTCTCTGTATTTAGAGTCCTTAGACAGATCTGGAGGATCTTCATTGGGTGATGTATCAGTAGTGTTGGTCCAGTACACTTCTATGATCTTATATCCATGAGGGTATTTATAAGTGCAGTTTATTGTCACTGTTGAGTCCTTTAGTGCACAGATGTGTAAAGGGCTGTAAGTCACAACCCAACCATCAGCACTATAAACTCCTGAAAGAGACAAAAGCAGCAGTTTCTGTGAATACCACACCAGTTCTGATAAAAGTGTGGAGATATTTGTCTCACAGTTGTGGTTGGAGAGTGTTGAAGAAAAGCAGAACTGAACAAGTGTTGCACGACAGACAGAAACACAAACTCAATGATGAATACTGAACAAATACTAAAGAGATGATAAAGATGTGTTGATCACACGACTGAAGTGATGATGTGACATCAGTTACTCACCTTGAATCATGAGCAGGAGAATCAGAGGAAGACGAGGAGCCATTCTGACTGACATCACCATAGCACAGCACAAACCAGTGAACAACACCAGTTTATAAATGATGATTTAAAATATATAATTATTATATAAATCATTATAAAGCAAGTATGTGTGTTAAATGCATTGTAAAAATAGTTTCAAAGCATTGCAATGCACCTTTTAATGCATTGTGATGTCTTATAAATAATTGTTATTACAGTTAATACATTATAACACTTAGCAATTCATTGTTACACTACACATTTTAAATTGGTTATAATTATAATTTACAACTATATATAATGCATTACAAAACACATTAGGAAGAATTATAATGCATTTTACCCGTTAATAACTCTTTGTAATGCATTATACATACATGCTTCAAGGAAGGTGTTACCCAAACAGCTGCTCTGATCTGGGTTACAAAACATCAAGTGACGCATTATATTCACGAGTAGTTCACACGTAACACAAGAACACAACTTTTCAAAAGTATTCAACATAAAGTGTTATTCAGTGTTTGTGTTCATGACGCTCAATTGGTAGAGGATTGTGCTAGCAACACAAAGATCATGGGTTCAATCCCAGGTAAAGCACATACTGATAAAATACAAGTATGGACTGAATGCGCTATGGACAAAACTAAGAGTCTGCCAAATGTGTAAATGTATATAAACAGATGTCACATACGACATTGATGATTGTCATGTATTTCGTTTTGATGATAAAATGACTGAATGTAACTCATGGCTGCCGCGCTGACTGTTCACTTTCTTATCTTAAGTCTGACAGACTTTAATCACATGTGACATAATGCACCAAGAATACAGTAAAATATTTTATGTTTAAACATTTGAAGGCTGTAACTATTTAAAGCCAGGTTGTTCGAAAGATTACAGATAATATATTCAGATTAAACATCGGATTACACATAATATATGTAGCCTATAAATGAGAAAATGCTTAAAAATGTTGCTCTTACCTATTTCACAACGCTCAATGCCAGTGCCAACTCTATATGAGTAAATAAAAAAATGTCCACAAGTTCTGCTCTCAGCACGTGATTAAAACATATTTCCAACCGAAGTGTTATTTCTGCTTTTTCAAGAGAGTTAAAGGGATACTCCAGCCAAAAATGAAATGAAATGACATGCTCCAAACACGTATAGAATTCTTTGCTCGGTTGAACACAAAGAGAGATATTTTGTATGTTAGCAACCAACAGTTCTATAGCAAAATTGACTACCATAGGACCTGCGCAATCAATTGGAATGCAATCTTGAGAGAGAGAGCGAGAGAGCGAGAGAGAGCGAGAGAGAACAAGAATGTGCTGCAATGCATGTAATGCATCTACAAATCGTATCTCAATTTCGGGAAGACTCATAGAATGCATTTATATTGGAGGTGTGGCATGAGAAGCACGACATCACATCCAGGACCTTGTTCTTTTTTAGTTTAGCCACTAGAGATCTCGGTTCACATATACTACTAGCATACTCACTCATTCACTTCTTAATTCATTATTTATTTTTTATTTATTTAACCAGGAAGGTCCCGTGGAGATACACCATCTCTTCCGCCAGAGAGTCCTGATAAACTAAGAATTCTCTAAAGATGTTTTTTAGGATGCATTATCTCAAAATACTTTTGTTATATTGGCACATTTCATCAAGACTATCACACTGGAAATAACAACTGACCATTAAAGCTTGTGCTATTCTCACTGTAACAAAAATAAATGCTGCATAGTTTTGAAACACGGTAAACACTTGTAAATTTGCATTTGTCTTTTTCGGTTTAATTTTTTTACTGCATTTTAAAAATGACACATTGCAGAAATGATAAAGGCACATGCACAGTATAGAGCACATTCAGCACTATGGTAGGGATTTTAAGTTTAATTTTTACTATAAACTTCTGTAAAGATTTTGATCAACAAACGTCCAACAAGGTTTTTCCCAGGTCCCAAATCTCCAGATCATTTGTATTTAACCATACTATAAATCACAGACTGATCCTCCATCATTTGAACATCAGATCTGTCAAATAAACACATAAGATATATTAGATAAAAAGACATGACAACTACTAGCAACACTGAAGCTGAAGAATATATTTGCACTTTATAAGAAATGGCTTAATTCTAAGTGTTTTATTATTTTCTGAATGTGTGAATATTATTCACCTCTCATCAGCATCACGCTGTTGAACTGTTGAATTCTCAGACACGTCTTCAGTCTCTTCTGAGGTTTTCATGTCTTTAAGGTGACGGACAGTAGCGTACTGAATCTCTTCAGCATCTCTGGATTCAGACTCTGAGACTCTCGCTGTTACACTGGAATAAATATCATCCTAGAAAACAAAAAACGGCAGCCTGTAATAAATAATAATATAAGACAAACATAGTTTATTGAAGATTATACGCACTACAGATATGCAGTAAATCTGCACTACTGCGCAGTTTTTAATCTCACAATCATACAATATGAGTTCAAACGGATTCTTCGGTATATCTCTACTCATCTGCAGTCAGTTTAGTGTTTAATTTTACCTCCGTGTGTCTGATGTCATCAGGTCTGTGTTTGCGCTTCCTGTAATACAGAATCATATAAACATTGACTTGAATTCAGTTTGATATGGAGTTATTTTTGAGAATCTGATAAATAAGACATGAGTTATGAAGCGGTTCAGGGTGTGTTGTGATAGTTTTCTGAAATAAACTCACCACACAAACACAACGATGAGAATGAAGATTAAAGCTCCACATAAAGCCGCAACTCTGACATTTCCTCCTACAACATAAGGATGTTTAGATTGGTAATAGTGTTGTTCATTTCACATCTTTAGTCCGTCTGGCTTGAATAAATGAACATGGAGCTGACGTAACAGATTTAAAAGAATTCAAATGACATGATGGGTCAAGAGAGATGAGGCAGCCATACTGTAGAGTCTATGAGAGACCATAGAACTATAAGTAGAAAAATGATTACATTTGGTGGTCCTAAATAGTCATTTAGTCAGTTTCTTAGGACTCTATAGCGCCACCACCAGTTCAAAAATACACTTTTCAAATACCTTTTGAACACTTTAATCTTGATAGATCTCATTTGACTCATCGTGGCCCTCACGTTTCATTCCTTACATTAAGACTCCGCCCATTACAGTAGATGCCATTTAAAAAAAATACAGTATTAGTTTTAATGCCGCTCCAGTTCTTACAAAAATGGGTTCAGATCATCTTTGGATTAAGCTGCACAGAATAAAAAAATAATTACTCTCAAATTTAACGAAACAGATCCAAAATTGGTTCAGCCTACGGCCATTGTTTGAAAGGAGACACTAAACCTTGTACTCTTTATCAGCCTCATGTTCAGGCTAAATTTGGAAATGTTGATCATATTATCATAATCTGGTGTCCTCGGATTCCTTGGGTCATGCTGTATTTGTTCACTCAAATTTTGGTGAGAACTAATGAACAGCCTAGTTGACTAGTCGACATTAATGCTCTGTTGCTGATGTCGACTTGTCGTGGCTCATGTGAATTTGACACTATACCTTTAAGACGACGACTGACCTAGAGCAGGGGTTGCCAGAGTGGGGGTCGCAAAGCCGTGAGGGCGGGGTCACAAGATGATTTCCAGAAAAAAATGTGTTTTATTAGAAATAGCGTATGCAATCAATAAGTGTAACAAAATATTTAAATATGAATTAAGTTAATCATAAAACAAGGCAAATAAAAAGCCATCAGACTTATGAATTTCCTCCCCTCCTTTTCTTGACCCCTGAGGCGATTACATCACATTAACTACATTAGCAACCGCATTAGGTATATATTTTTCAGGCCTTAAGTTTAGGATATTCTTATTTATCGAAATGAAACGTTTATTAATATCGACCAAAGACAGTACAGGGAGGCCAGCGGAGGAGGGCGGAGAAGCGCCGCAGTCGGAGAGGCCATCGTCCTCACGTACGAAAAGAGGCACATCCATCAGCACTCGAATCAGTTTGAGGAAATTTCGACATTCTGTAGTAATAGTTCATAGTTAATGAGTAAATAACTATATAATAATTTTATGTTAGACTGTGCTCTTTTGTGTTGTCATTATGCGCGTTTGGGTTGAATAGGTGCATTTGTGCATTTGCTCCTGCCCACATTCTTCACTATTTCTACCATTTTTATCCACAACATTCACCCACACAGGGGTGTCTTACCACCCACAAACCCATCAAATCTTGTTGCAAATCATCACCTCTTGTATAATTTATCAATCATGTCATTGATTAGTCGACGCAACTTTTATCACAAAACTTTTATTACATGAATCTGAGGTCATTGAACCCTTACTGTCCGCCATATTGAACTTCGTCATCATTTTTTTTTATCCTTTGAATGATACAACATATCAAAAATTTGGTAAGAATCATCAACAGCATGTTCTGAAGGTACCTGTAAAGTTTGAAGACAGTGCCATCTAGGGTTAGTAATATATAACACTGTTATTATATTTCCTGTTTTATGCAGATTTCAGCATTTCAAATATGTGTTTGTTACTCTGTTAACAAATTCGGTCTAACTAAACTCATATAATCTTTCATACATGCTACCATTCCTAAAAAATATCTTTCCAAAATGTAATGTCCATTTGTCTGTTTTTGTGTTGGTATTTAGCTTAGCATGCTAATTGCACTGAATCCATATCATTAGCAATTAATGTTGAAAAAACATTGAACTTTCAAGAAAACACCAAATTATTTGAACTTTACAGTGTTGTTTAGTGCAATGGGTTTCCACGCAAATTTCTAGTAAAGTCAACAGTTTGAGTTAAGAGTGTAGCTTTATTACAAAATATTAAAATCATATATTCAGCATTGAAATTGGGGTCAGAACTCTCAGAATTCTTGTGTGTGTGGTGTATTATTATTCAGAATGTTCAAATATCACTTAAAAACGGTTTATTTGTCAATGTTAATTGTATCACTTAATCACTTTTGCAACAGCAATTATTGTTGAAAAATATTGAGATTTCTTCTATTTACTTACTTTTCATTCTTGAACTGGTTTAGATTTCCAATAACAACAATTGTGCATTGATATATAAAGAAGTGTTTTAAAAGCAAGTTTGAGTAAATTACATTTTCTGATGGGTGTCAAGGTTTAAGTACGTTGGGAAGTACAGTACTTCCAAATAAGGGTGAAATTGATCTAGAATGCATGCTGGGAATCATGAATGAGTTTCGTTCTAGGATGTTTCCCATCAGGCATTGCAGCTTGAAGTTGTCTTGTGTTGATTCTCACCGCTGTTGAGTTTCATACACTGATTCCTCATGTCTATATTTCAAGGTCAATTGTTTTCCTAAGGGCCTTAGTGAACCTTGGGGGAGTGTATTGAGCTTGAATGAGCGCAGAACTGCGTTACGTGTCCAACTAATTTTTTGATAAGTTGACCATATTAAGCATGAGGATCCAACATGTATAATGTTGTTAATTTTTTTATTTCATATTACCTGAAACAGCAGGATCTAATAACAAAATATGTATTTTAGTAAAAATTCAAAAATGTCTAAAATGTATTATGTTTTTGGTCATTTTCATCATGAAAATAGATTAAAAACCACCATGAGCGTATTTTACGCCATTGGGCTATATTAGCATTTATAGGCCTAATAATAACTAATAAACCATTTTATATACTATTTTCCATTTTTTACGCTGAATCAAACTGAGCCAACAAAGACAGAAATTCTCATGAATACGTATACAGCATATATACTTATATATTCAATGATAATTCTGCAAGAAAACAGCAGGTGAGCTGCAAAATATGTTTGTTTGAACATAAGTTGCCTTTATTATGTATTTTTTTGCGATTTAATGATGCCAATGACATATTTGGTTAACGTGTCATAACAACTGAAATACATTTTCTGTTTATATTTGCTAAAAAGTGTGCTACCTATATATAACATTTCAACTTACGAAAAGTTAGAAAAGCTTACCTCATATATTACAATGAGGTAAATAAACAAATATTAGCAGAGGCACAGATATAGAAATTGCACCCTGTACTAAAACAAGGTTGTTAGGAATTAATGCTTATAGGTTGTGATGGAAAAAGGTTCTAAAACAAAGCCACCCCATAAGATCTAGTGTTAGTTGGTATTTCAATAAAAACAAAGATACAGTGCAAAACAAATCTCTTATCAACGTGATGCTGTTGCCTTTGTCACTACAGCTGCAACTCCACGGTCTCCTGCTATTACCGCTGCTGCTGCTGCTGCTGTTGCTCCTGCCAGTAAAGTTAATGAGGTTTTTCCTACATCTTTTGCCTTTTGTCTAAACTTCTCCCACTGAATTTTACTCTGGGCCTCTTCATACATCTCATTGGTGTAGTGTTTTCCTCCATTATCCTTTACCATTTTATCAATCATGTTGAGCAGTTCTGTCACCTGATCTCTACTATCTCTGTTGTTATTGTTGAATGCGTAATATCGACCATCATGCTGCTTTATCACTGCCTGTATAGCTTTACTTTTATCGACATACTCATCTAAAGTTTTAACCTTCAGCACATCAGCGTGAGTGAACAGAACAATGGTGTAGCCTGCAACATTTTCTCCAAAGTTCTTCTGAATCCACTTCACTGTGTTCTTCTCCTCATATGTGAATCTCACACCCAGTCTGATGACCAGCAGAAACACATGAGGACCAGGAACAGACATCTCTATACACTTCTGTATTTCAGACGTTAACGTTTCTTCAGCAACTGATGTATCAAACAGTCCTGGAGTGTCAATGACAGAGATGATCCTTCCACCCACATCAGTTTTTCTTCCTGACATGATCCAGTGACTGAATCCATGGAATGACCCACTAAAAACTTATTTGTGCCCAGTATAGTGTTTCCTGTGGCACTTTTTCCTGATCCAGTTTTACCCAGTAACACAACCCTCACATCTGAAAAACAAAACAGAAAGAAATATGAATTATAATAAAATGTTTATAAAAATGAGATGTGAATTTGGTCTGAATCTGGATTGAATGGGTTAAATACACATTTTGGTCAGTTCTGCTTCATATTTTTAGTTTTTTGCTCACATGCGGCATTGCTTTGGCTTGCTTGTGGCCCAAATCTGGCAAAAGGGTGGAAAGCCCAAGTGCATTCACAGTAGTGTGGTTAGATTTTTGATTTTTTTGCCAGACTGACAGCATGAAAATAAATTTGGGATTGGATCAGGTGACATTGTTGATTTTTGAATGATTTTCTGGATCTTAATAATTCTTAATAATTGTTGTGAAGTCACCTAAATAATCGCTCTTGACTTTGTCGTTTTGTAACTTTGTGATACCACAGTCAGGGATGGGCAGTTATTCATATTCATGTATTTAAAATCAGTGGTAAGAGCATTGTGCTAACAACGCAAGGTTGTGGGTTGGATCCCAGGGGATTGCAAATAACTATGTATAAATGTATAGGATAATGAAATGTAAGTCGCTTTGGATAAAAGCGCCTGCCAAATGTATAAATGTAATGTAAATGTAAACATGCACAGGACCTGTGGGCGAAATCATTGAATCAAGCTACAGTACAAGATGTCAAAAACCAACACCCTTTGAATAGCTTCTCATTTGCAAGACCATAACAAAAGTACTTTAGAAGCACACAATTACAGAACAAGTATGGGCGTTAGATTAGGGCTGTATTATTCATCATACTCATAAATGTATGCCTTTATCAACTTCTGCTATTTTTTTAGCCTACATTATTTTTTCTGTTGAATTAAATTCAAAGTTCTCAATATAAAAAAATGAATCATGATTATGATTTTTGCCAGTCATGCAGTCTTTTTAATGCTGAGTTCGTTTTGGCGTTCTGTAACTTTATGTTTTCATAGTATTTGTTGAACCAATTCAAATAAATTTCCAATCAATAGTTGTTGGCTGGTGCAACAGTGCTCATGTTGTTTGTTTAATTTATATTTACATCTGGGTTTTGTGCTTATCTTGAAAGAACAAAATAGAGTTGGTTTATTTTGAGGTTGATAGATTTTTCATGCAAATACAAAGTCATACCACAGGAAGTTAGTCACACAGACATGAAGAATCAATGTATGAATCTTAACAATGGTGACAAACAACAACAAACCTCATGCTGCAATGCATGCTGGGAGATGTAAATGAGTTTTGATCTAGGATGTTACCCAGCATGCATTGCAGCATGAAGTTTTGTTGTTGTTTGTCACCATTGTTGAGATTCATACAGTAAATTCTCCTTTATCATAAATTTGTATTTGCATGCAAATATTTCTCGATGACAAAATAATTCCACTCCATTATGTTCATTCAAGATAAGCACTCAATACTGAAGTTATATGTAGATTAAATGAGATGCGGACTACTTCAATCAACAGCATTTGATTGGATTTTATGTGCATGGGCAAAAGTATATACTTTGTAAGCGTACAGTTTCAGAATGCCAAAAGAACTTTTAACACTTAAACATTTAGTGTCAAGAGCACAACTCAAGGAAACACTGATCACCATGATGATGAGTTTTAACTAAATTAAAACAAATATTAATATTAAGTTATAACCCACCCATGAGCCCTGAGCATTATAAGGGTTAAGTATTTTGTGTTGAAATACATGCCCAGCCCTGACTACAGTGTTATGGCTTTCATAGTATAAACCCTATTTGGACGGGACTAGTTTTACCAGAGGAGGTTTGAGAAACCGGTTTTTCTTAGACATACTCCATGATTTGAATACCGTGAGAATCTTCCAAATCGGATGTTTATGCAAAACCACCATAATATCAGTATCAGGTAAGGAACTCAACTTTGTTAGTTCACTCACGTGTACCGTTACGTAATGTTAATGTTAATTAATTAAAATAAGAAATTATTATATTAAGTAATAATGTTATCTATGTATAAAGCACACGTGACCTTCTGTAACAACCTTAGAAATCTAGTCCCATCCAAATTGGTACGTAAAATCAAAGACATCAAAGGAGAACAGACATAACTCAGATGTCATTTAGAAAACTAGTTCCTCCTAGATAGGGCTTCAGAATGTCATCAAAAATACCTTGACCACCAACTCACATGAAGTATCAGTGTATCAAACTCATTGTTGACAATCAACAAAAAAAGTAATGCTGCAATGCATGCTGGGTAAAATCATAGTACAAAACTCCTTCAAGACTGCCAACATACATTGCAGTTGATCTATCTGAGATCCTATTAAAACGATATATTTATTTGAAAATAAAAGTATTTTGTGTAATATCGTTACCATTATACTTAAAATCCTTTAAACCTTATTTTTTCGCAGTATTCCATGAATAAATCAAGTACAATTACTTGTTTTATTTAAGCTCACACACTGAAGTTAAATGAAGAAGAAATACTACGTATATCTAAGATATTTTATGGCTAACAATATATGCACTGAAAAAACTGATTCTTGAGGGTGAGTAAATATTACCCATGCAAATCAATTCAATTTTACTTACATATATTAGGTAGCAAAGTAAACTATATGCATCTGATAATCTGATACATCTGATAAATTTAGGGACTCTTTACTTAAAAACAGAATAAAATCTACTTAATCTAATTGAGTGGAAATCCTTGCCTCAATTTTATTGAGTAGATTCAGGAAGTTTGCATACAGTTTACTTTGCTACCTAATATTTGTGAAATTGTGAAAGCACATAGAATAGCACTTTTCCACAAAAAATCACTCTCCTAATGCTGTTGCATTCCCATGCTGAGAAATCCACTGTTCAGTTAACAAAAATAATTTATGTAGTCCTACAACAAAAAATGAAGTAAATTGAACATGATAAAATTAAGTTTAATTCAGTCAATAGTTTTTTTTATTGAATTTTGGTTAAAAAACAAGAACACCATTTTATTAGTTAAAGTTGAGTTCACTTAAGTTTTAAATGGTAAAATTACTCACTTCATTTTATGAAATCTACCACGCAGAATCATTTTTTACAGTTTGTTTATGTTTATCTTGATATTATTGAGTGTTTATCCAGGTTTAGCAGCACAATCCATAGATTAGACACATTACAGACATTAAAACACCTACAATTTAGAGGTAGTTTGCTTAAATTGTTAATGTAAAAAATCTCAACATTTTGAAATATTTTCCCCAACATTACCTGCAAATGATGTCATTTTCTCTTTTGTTTTTCGGTTGTTGATCAAGAGTGTATTAAGCTCGTTTAGTGTTTGTTTCTCGCTTTATGAGTGAAAAATAAAATGTCAATGTGCTTTAGTTGCTCCTGGTGATCAAACTAGTTTTGCTTGTTTTGCTTGTGCACGCTCATGTGACCGAAACTATGTAAATGTATTTAAAACTACATTACATAAGCACAAGAACTATACTTTTGTACACGTACAGCAGAAATTAAGTTTGTTCTCCTCTGGTGAGTTCTTGACACTTTTAATGTATTATTTAAAGTTAATTAGAGTTGATATCACAGTAGTCAACAATTTGATGTCACAGTGATGTCACCATGAGCTTCAGAAAACTCACTGTGATCTTTAAAAAAGTTGACAGCATGAGAAAAGTGAAACACAATCATCAGGTTGCTAGCACTTGCAGAGCAGGCTTACAATACATTCTTTCCTATGACAATAGAGATCCATAATACAACAATGACAGCAAGTAAAGGCAAAGAAAAACTCATCACCATAATGGTGACTTAATAAAATAAATTCATATTGAGCTCACATATTACTTACACTGTCACAGTATGAGAATGGTGTGACATCTCTGTGATCCTTACATGACCTCATGTATGGGTGTACATCTGACCTGATTTCTCCAGTGGTTGTTGACAAAATGGTGTATAGGTTTTGTGCTTATGTGCCCTTTTGGTGGCTTCGTGCTTTGCGCTTCTGCTTTTATGCTTTATCTTATTTAAACACCAGCAGTTCAGTGCTCAGACTAAACAGTTTAGGAACTAAAACCAAAGTAATGCTTTGAAATACTTAAAAACGTTTGGACTACTCTGCAACCAGGATTTTTTGAGGATAGTGGTCTACCAGCTTAATGCCGACAATTATAATAGTTAAGGATAGCTCAGCTGCCCACACTCAAAATGTGTAAAAATGCCTTCTTTTGGATCAACAACCACCTGCTGCTAAAACTGCCGCAAACATCTACAAAAGATTGCAGTTCTCGAAAGAAAATTACTTGAGAAACTGCCTTCCCTACAGGAACACGCTGCTGAGCCTAGAATCCCCAAATGTGGTCAGCCAAAAATCCGAAGTGGGTGCAGCTGGCAGACGCTCTGTGTCAAACATGCAACAGCACTCTGCTCAGATAGCAGCCGAGCCAATACTCTGATAGTGGGGGACTCTATTATCAGAAACTTACTTTTGTAGCAGGGCTATACTTACATACTATTTCCCTCAAGCAATGATTACTGATGTAAGAAAGGAACTGTCCAACATCCTGACAAAACAAAAGTCTGTAAATCGGATTGTCATACATGTATGGAAAAATGATATTCAAAAGTTTTTTTCTCCATTAATCAATCATTGGAGTTTGGGTTTCGGGCCACAGCAGGGCAGTGTTGGCTTGCTCACCGGGAGACTGCATTTATTTACTTATTTATTAGATATTATTTATTAGAATGATCTTGCTTGTTCTATAAACACCATGCGCCGTGCTGTGTTTTACCTTTGTGTGTTGTTCTGTTTTTCTTATTTGCTCCTGTAAAGCTGCTTTGGAACAATGCACATTGTGAAATATATATATAAATAAACTTGAATTGAATTGAATTGAAAAGAGGAGTCAGAGCTCCTACAAAGGGATTTAAATGAACTCTTTGAAATGCTTGGAAAGCTGAAAGTTCAGTCATTTATCAGTGGACCTCTCCCAGCTCGGGGAACAAATATGAGCCCTAACCCTAACCCTAGAGCCAAAACAACATACTTTCAGTCTTCAGAAACACCTGACTCACAGCCCCTCTCAGTACACTCTCTACTACATCATCTCTTTTGAGCTTCTCAGAGAAAATGGAGGAACTAGTGTTTGCTGGAACAAAACTCTCCCACTCTATTGTCGCAAGTCCACAAGTATCAACTAAAAAACGATGGGCCCCAAAACCACCATAGCCTCTAGGTCAACCTAGCCAACCCGTTCCCTCTGAAAGAACTCTCCGGCCTCTGCCACAACGCCAGGGATCACACCAACCCCCATCTGCTGGAGGTGGACTAAACAAGACTGCAAAGAGCAATGGTAACTGATCCCAGATATCAAATGTTTGCGGCCCACATCCGGCCCACACCTTACTCCCCATACTTTACTCATCTGGCCCACATACTGCGTGATGGCACTTGGGCGGTCCGCTCCTGTTTGCCAGATTTGGGTCACAGCCATGCCAAAGCTATGCCACATGTCAAACATCAAAACAAATAAAGCAGAGCTGACCCAAATATAAACAACAGTTCATTTCAATTCTGGCCCAGATTTATCCCAAACTAGAAAACCTTTCTGTGCTCCTGTTTTACAGAATTTGTATTGAGTTTCATTATTAAAGTGATGATTGAATCAAGTTGGGCCAGATGAATAAAGTATGGGGAGTAAGGTGTGAGCCAGAATTGGGCCAAATAAACTGCTATCTTGGATAAGAATTGGGTCACTGCTATGATAACAGCAACAATTTCAAATATTTACAAAACAAGTGGGAACCCAGTGTTCCTTTAGTTTTCCCTATATCTGTCCTGATAAGTGAACGAAACTAATGCCCTTTCCAGTCGTATGGCAAACCTTCAAAAAAGAATGACAGGGCTAAAAAACTAAATACAGCACTTTTGAACATATGTTCACTAAAAAACAAAATCATTTTTGGTTAATGACCTCATCACCAGTAATAATCTGGACTTCATGTTTCTAAATGAAACTTGGTTAGATGATAATTGTAGTGCTACAATCCTCAATAAATCTGCCTCTGTTTGCAGAGCTATTAGGAGTGGTGGAGGAATAGTATGGAATAAAATCACTTTCAAAAATAATCGTACGTAATTCAAAACATTTGTGTGTAATTTTAATATAATCGTGCGTAATTTAAAACTATTGTACGTAATTCTGTTTTTTGTCAAAGTTGGATTCCAAAATCTACTGCCACGACAGTTTACAGATACGCGATTTTGTGTGTTTTTAGAGTACAACTCTAAAATGTACGACTGTGACAGTTTACAGACGGCGCTTGTTTTCACAATAGCTCTGTTACACACACGACATGCGAAATTACGACCACGAAGTGCGGTGTGCGAAACGGCTGTCAAAAATACGTCATCAAGGTCACAGGCATTACTATCCGAGGGAAGATGAATCGATTCAACGAAGTGCGCATGCGCCCCACCAAAGTTTAAACCACTGGCGCCGAAATGGCGGATCAGCAGCCAAGCGCTCACACCTCGTCTCAGGTAAGTTAATTATTATTATTTTTTAATCTGACATGTTTAAGCAGTGGTCATCAAACTTGTTCCTGGCGGTCATGAGGTCGGAGCTAAACTCTGAAGGACACGGGCCCTCCAGGACCGAACTTGACGACCCTTGTGTTTAAGGGTTAACGTTAGTTATAACTAATAACAGAGAGTAGCAATATTACAGAGATAGTATAGTAGGTAAGATAAGCTCTCAGAGTACATGTAACGTTAGGTGCTTAAAGACAGTTGTTTAGGAGGTCATCACTGCAGCCTGTAGCGCGATGAGATAGAGTTACATAAAAGAATGAGCAATTTTAAGTGTTGACTTCCTAACAGCCGTGTTACGTGCACTGTACGTTAATACACAGGTCATTTTATATAAGTGTTCACTGTTTAAGTATTGAAGTCATATTTCATTTATCACTAATAGTCTAGTCAATTTAGGAAAAAGGTTGAACAAATTGCAACAGAAGCAAACTGATTTTGTATCAATATGTCCTTAGTAAGGAAAAACTCAATTAAAAAGAAGTACTTTGGTTCCTACTTAGGCTGGTTCCTTTATAAATTTTTAAGAGATTATATTTGGGGCTGTTTCTGGGGGACGAGTCTGAGGCAAGAACATGAGACAATAGTAAGGAGAATGCAGAAGACAAAAGGTATGCAAAATAAAAAGTAAATCCCCAGAAACAGTCCCACGGATCCAACCCCAAACCCCATCTCTGCATTAGTAATTAATAAAGGCTGGTTTCTAAAGTACTTCTTCCTGCCTCTCTGTATTAATGCTCATGGGTAGCCTAAATGGGTTCCACTCAGATCTTAATATTAAGTATTTTACTGTTATCAACAAGATTGAACAAGACATTTTCACCTGGCTATACCCAATGTTTAGATCTGTTGTGGTATTTATGCAAATTAGCACATACGTAATTAGATTATGCACTGTTTGTCCATGTTAACAAACAATAAAAAACTTGTAATACATTTTTTTGCTTGGATGTAAGTAATCAACTCATTTTCATGGTGATATCTAAAGGTTAAAAATGTTACCCTATTCACATGAGAAAATAATGAATAGGCTATATTTGGGTCTTTTTCGAAACTTTCCCCTAATGGGATTCTTCTGGGTTTTTTTTTTCCTTACTCAGGACATATTGATACAAAATCAGTTTGCTTCTGTTGCAATTTGTTCAAGGTTGACCCCCATTTTGGCTTAAAATGACTGGACTATAATAAAAAATAGAATTTTGTCTGAAGTAATATTAATGTCAGAGTAATTTGACTTACAGGGGCCGCTGCTGACGCACCTACTAGAACGCCTCAGGTCACGAATAAGTGCATTTTTAGATGGACATCAGCTGGACTTGGACTATTTTCAGTATGTTATCAATCAAGAGGTGTTTATTTTGTCATCAGCCGCCACTATCTTTGATGTGCCAAATGATATTTTGGAGACCCTCATGGATTTACAACAAAAAATTCAAGCAGCTCTTTCCCAAGAGGTGGCCCCAGTTCTTACGAGGGAATGTGGTGGTGGACGAGGTCGACCTAAGTTTATTGTTTCAGAGGAAATGCTGTCCCGTCTCATAGAGATGTCTTTACCAGTTTCTTGTATTGCGAACATTTTAGGAGTAAGCCAGTCAACTATCTTTCGCCGAATGCGTGACTTGGGTTTGTCTGTAAAAACTACGTATAGCACCATGTCTGACAATGAATTGGATAATGCCATTTTGGCCATCAAAAGAAGACTACCAAATGCTGGATATAGGATGATAAAAGGCTGCCTGCAAGCAGACGGACAAAGAGTGCAATGGAACCGCATAAAAGAATCCATGCACAGAGTGGATGCCCCTGGAATATTGGTAAGGATGACACAGCTGGGGTGTATTGTCAGGAGGTCATATTTTGTTCAAAGTCCACTGTCCTTAGTCCATATTGACACGAATCACAAGCTCATAAGGTATGTTCTTATATTTTACCTACGAAAGTGTAATGTTATGCAATATTACGTTTAACATGGTTTTACTTTGAAGGTACAACATCATCATATTTGGTGGGATAGACGGGTTCTCACGAAAGGTAAACACATTTATTTACAACCCAGTGGAATCTATCTATCAATCAATACTATTACTTATCTATCTATAATCTGACTATCTATCTGTGTTTGAATGTATTGAATGCTTTAATGTATTACATTCATTCTTTTTTGGTATAGATCATGTACCTGGAGCCAGCAACAAACAACCGTTCAAGCACTGCCTTATCATTCTTTCTCCAGTCTGTGCAAAAACATGGCTGGCCTTCAAGGTAGGAGAATTTTTTTTTTTTTTCACCCCAAAATAATAGAAAAACAATTATTTAGAAATAAATTATAAAAATAGAATCTAAGATTTCTGGCCCTAGGGTCATTTTGACCAAGGAAGGACACTTCTGTTATAGGTTCGGGAGGGACGGATGAGTAAACATGTTTATTTGTATTTTCTTAACATTATGGCAGTCAAGCAGATTTAACCTCTCCTTTCACCCCTCCATTTCAGGGTCCGGGGTGATGAAGGTGTGGAAAATGTGGCAGTTGCAGAAACCATGTTTCGTGTGAAAGGGACTGGAAGAGGAAGCTTCATTGCTGGGAAAAGCGTACATAATCAGAGGTAATAAACAAGTAAGGATGTCACACTATCGTGTAATTTATAATTTTTAATTGATACATTTTGTATTCTCTAGAATTGAACGCCTCTGGCGAGACGTCTGGGTCAGCGTAACACAGCTGTATTACGAAATACTTCACAGCCTTGAGGAAGATGGCTTGTTGGACTTGTCAGATTCCCTTCATTTGTTTTGTGCACATTATGTCTTCCTCCCACGTCTGAAGCGTGACCTCCACAGTTTTTCTGAAGGCTGGGACAATCATCCATTACGGTCTGAAAATGGGCTTACCCCTAACCAGATGTGGATAATGGGACACATGCACACCTCATCTGGAGACAATGAAGAGAGTTTTCAGGTTTGTTTTTTTAATTGATTTTCTATGCCTTCAAGTTATACAGGGCGTGCATAATTATTAGGCACGTTGATTTTCTGATCATATTTTATTCCCAGGCACATTTTGTCAATTCCAAACCATATTAATCTTAACTACTATTTATTTTGTATTTAATCATTTATAACTGATATATAATTGCTCACGAAGGCTGAAAATGAAAAATGCCTTTAATTCAGGTGCGCAGAATTATTAGGCACATTTTATTTTAGATAAAACAAGCCAAAAAAGAGATTTAACTCAGACTGAAAAGTCAAAAATTATTAAATCCCCATGAGAATGCAATAATAATGCATTTTTCATTTCCAGCCGTCGTGAACAATTATATATCAGTTATAAGTGATTAAATACAAAATTAATAGTAGTTAAGATTAATATGGTTTGGAATTGACAAAATGTGCCTGGGAATAAAATATGATCAGAAAATCAACGTGCCTAATAATTATGCACGCCCTGTACTGTCAAATTGTGCTTTTGCATGATGCGTGAAGTAAATTTATTTATTTCATTTAAGAATTTGGAACTGTTTGGAACAGACTGGGAGACGTTAACAGAAGATGATGTTGGAGTTCATGTTCCAGAAATTGAGTGCCCACTCCTGCTCTGATGGAAACCCCATCTTTAATCCTCTTGCAACATCTGACTGTTATGGCAGAGATATTTATACATCTTTGGTTCAATATTTTGAAAGTCTTTGAAATACACAAACAACTGTGTGAGACCATTTTAAACATTTATTTTGCAAATTTTGAAAACTAACAAAGCAGCACAATGAATGAATTATGAAAACTAATTTGTAAATAAATTCAGAACTGTTAATGATTTTTGTTGTTGTTTTTTTAAGAAATTATTTCAACAAATATTGTCAAAGGAAGTTTTACTCAGTGATTCAAAGAGAAGCTTAAAGTTGCTGTTTCAACATGCTTTCACCACCAAATACATTTAAACATTGTCAAATGACTCCCCATATTTCATAGCTATTTCCATTATGTTTTTAAATTCATCCAGTGTTTTCAGGTGAGCTGTAGGAAACGTAATCGTGCGAGTACATGCGCTTACAGTTGGAAAACACACACTGTGTTTTGTGTCACAGTCGTGATTGAACTTCACAGTGATGTTGAAATCCTTCTGGTCACTGGGGAGAATAGGCTTATGTCTTTGGCCTGTCATCCACTGCATAACTTTACCTGCAGTCATTTGTTCAGCTTCACCGTCTTAAAAACAGGGAGGGTTAAAGTTCTGATAATCTTGTTTTCATTCCACTAAGTATGTTGTGCTATTATGATAATACATACCACGATCCACAACTTCCTGTAGGAAATCCTGCAAAAAGTTCATTACATTTACTTCTTTGGTGTATTTCACAGAACCTTTGTCACTAAAGACAGGGTGGCAATTCTCCAGAATGAAGCCTGCATCCACCTTAAATAAAAGAGATAGTGTTAGCATTTCTATAGCATTTAAAGGGATAGTTCACTTTGAAATTAAATGTTGGTATGTTTTAGCTACCTCAAGGGCATCCAAGATGTAGGTGTCTTTGTTTTTCCGCAGTAGTTTAAATTTTGATAGGTTTTGACATAAAAATTTCTTGTCTGTCAGTCGTATAATGCAGGTCTATGGTCACAATCTCAAAGAGCATGCACAGTGAAGTCCAAAACAATTCCCCATCGTAAGGACACATTGATGGCCTAAGACACGAAACAAGCGGTTTGTGTGAGAAAACGAACAGTATTTATATCGTTTACCTCTTGTACACAACCACATCCAAGTGATCTGAGGGCGCTCGCGCTTCCTGGTGTGTGATATGTGCGTTCTGGCTTAGTCTGTGCAAGCGCTGGTTGTGTATAAGAGGTAAACGATATAAATACTGTTTGTTTTCTCACACAAATCACTCGTTTCGTGTCTTAGGCCATCACTGTGTCCTTACGATGGGGAATTGTTTAATTTGGACTTCACTGTGCATGCTCTTTGAGATTGTGACCATAGACCTGCATTATACGACTGACAGACAAGAAAGGTTTTGACATAAAAATATCAAAATTTAAACTACTGCGGAAAAACAAATACACCTACATCTTGGATGCCCTTGAGGTAAACTAAAACATACCAAAATTTAATTTCAATGTGAACTATCCCTTAAACATGTCCTCGTTATGAAAACACCATAAGAACCACAATGGTTTACCCTGTCATCTTTTTCCCCTGGGACAAACAATGGTAGACATAAGTCTGGATGCATTTCCATGACTTTCTGGAGATCGTAGAGCTTCAGGCCTTTTCTCAGCTGATCAAGCATTGGAACAACTCTCATAGTGGAGTGTAAAACAATGGCTCTAGAGGCAAATGTAATTTTTCATCAAATGTTTAAAACACTAAACAATATTAAAAAATATATACAGTAACTCAATTTTGATGTACTATATGATAAATGTGATGCTTTTTGTTATTTACTATACATTTCATAAGATTACAAATGCAGGTAAAATAAAACTTTTTGTACTCCGAGGAGAATAAAAAGTATAGTTAACCTGATTATGTTGCTTTTCATGTCAGCAGACACTTGACCAGTGTATCCACAGCTTAAAATCTCATCTGTAAGCTCACTCATGTCATCTGTTGAGTTAACCTAAATACAGAGAAATAGAATACTTATTTACTTTTACAGAGTTAAACATTACTATATTTTACTTACATTTCAGGTTACTATTTTACCTTCTCAATGAGCAGGGAGAATTCTAAATCTGTGACATCACTGGTAGTCACCTGTATACTGTCATAATCTCCAGTGCAAAGATATTGGAAACACCACGCGCGCAAAAAAACCGGCGGTGGTCCTCCTTGTGCTAGACTGACAGCCATAATTTCTCCTGCACTTCTAATACCATACCACAGTGGATAAAACAAAACCGTGAATCAACCAAAAAGGTTTATTGAAACATGTTTAAAAATTTTAAAGGGATACTCCACTGTTTTTTCATATTAAACTATGTTATTCCCTTAACCAAGATAAGTTGATGCATACCTCTCTCATTTAATCGCTCTGGCGATTAAAAGATAACTATAATGTATGGCGTAATAGCACTTTTGGGAGTACTTCGACTGGCGCTGTAAAAAGTCACGCCTTCTGTCAATAGTGGGACGAGGATCAGGCATGACTTTTCACTGCGCCAGTCGAAGTACTCCCAAAAGTGCTATTACGCCATACATTATAGTTATCCTTTTTAACCCACTTAGAAAAGCGCCACGTTTTATTTCGTGTCACCATACTTGGTCGTATAACTACTTGTGTAAATGTTTTTAAATAGGAAAAACGTTGATGTGTTTGGTCACTTCTAAATTCATTGCTGCTAGATACCATTGAATATACTGGGCTAAACTAAGTGCTTTCAAAGTCACAGCGCGCTAGAGCGATTAAGTGCACGCACTGAGATGAAAGAGGTATGTATCAACTCATCTTAGATAAGGGAATAACATAGTTTAATATGAAAATATCAAATATTGCATACCTGAAGTAGTTACGATCCAAGCTGTTGAGACAATAGACTGGATTTTTCCCTTTTTTATCTACACCAGCGATAAAAAGTCTTGTTTCAATCTCTGCAATCATTTCTAGACAACAAATACAACCGGTTTAAAATCTGATCTGACAAAATGTCTGCTTTAAAATATAAAACATACATTTTATAATAAACTAAATTATTTATACCTGTTAAGAACTCCTTGCTAAGAGCACCAGAGTCAACCCCAGCTTCTCCAAAAAAGGTAACCTTTAGTCTGTCTTTTGGTGTCGATTTCTTTTGGCGCTGCCACTGCTGCATTCCTCTGTTGTAGATGTCATTCCGAGAAATGCAGATGGAAAAGGTGTTGGTTTGATCAACTTTACTGGCGATCCAATTCAGAATCTCCCCAGAACTTTGTAATAGAAATAAACAGAAACGAAACATGAAATGTACCAGCAAAGTAAAACAAACACTTTCTTAATATACCATTTTTACCTTTGAAGTGTATTTATTGGGTCACTGAAGTTATCATCATATTCTGCAGTTCTGCACACAAGCAAAAACAAAAAATAAATGCTTTGATATTTCAAATTGCTGGATAGGAAACATTGAAATGATTAATATTAGATAAGTGACACTAAACTATTTAGTAATTTACCGTAATCCACAGTTGGCTGCATGTATCTCTATAACATCACTGTCAAAGGTTTTCTTGCACAATGGACACTCAGCAGTCTGATGTGAAATTAAAATACTGAGTTAAATTACACATAAACAATCTTTTAGGAACCATGCATAAACCATAACCTGAAAATGCATTTTTTTTTTAAACACAAATAAATATCCTTTTCACCTTCTCTGTCCAGACTTCATTTATATTTGAATCACAGCTTTCAATATCTGGTGACTTTTCCAATTCCTGAAAACGTAAAAAATCACATAAAAATGGTGTTTTCAGAGGTTATGAAATATTAACAAAAGATCAGTATAATTATTATTATTATTTTTTAAACACGCCTCTTTCCAGGTGTCAACAGAAGTTGAAATAGCTTCTTGTGGGGAGTCTGGGGACTTCTCCATCGACTGGAAATAAAACAGAAACTCAATCAACCTTGTTTTTAGAGCTCACTGATGACTAAAATAAACATCTTAGACTTACATCATCACTTGAGATACACAAATCCACCTTACAGTGTTTTATGTGTACTGGAAGGCACTGAAGGGGAACCATTTTGCTGCAAAGTGCACACTGGGCTTTGGGCATTTTTTCGAATTCCCTTGCATCAGGTGGTAATGGAGTTATGTCAATTTGCTCTTGCAGAGGAACTACATACATTGTGCTCTTTCCATTGCTGCTCACGGTTTTTAATTGCTGTCCATTATACCCATCAGGGTCAGGAGGGATGACAGTCAATTTCCGTTGACCACCTCCACCTATGATTCAAAGTATTTTACAGAATATAGAAAGACAATATACACCAAAAATATTTAACAGATAGAATCCATCTGATATCTATAAACGAATATGATTTCAATCCACATAAGTTTTAAGAGGTTAGGCCATTTTTTTCAAAACGATCCTTCATACCTGAGCACTTGTGAAGCAACCATCCTCCGCAGACTTTTGCCAGTTTTGGATATGCATTAACAAGCACCTCTGATAGCTTAATTATCAAAGGCAGAGTAAAACAAGAGTAAGGAAATTCACTCAACACAAAAAAAACAAGAAAAAATACATTATTGATCTTACCTCTGAATGAGTCATGTTTTCGGTTATAGTTAATGATCTTCTCCCAAGTCCTGCAAGTGTAAGTTGTAATTCTGTCTCTCCTTTGGGCGTTTTCTCATATTGTTGGTCAAGGAGAAAAAAAACCATCAAAAAGGTTTTCTGTGGCCGTTTATATGGTCCAAAACGTTTTTTACCCCTCACTTCCTTTCTGAAGAATCCAGGAAATGACCTAAAAAGGACTTCATTTTTATTTTGAGCCAGTTTAGAACATTGAGAACACTCACATGCACACTAATATATGTGATGTAATGTTAATGTGTGATGAAACTTATATACAGTATGTAATCAAAAAAAAATATATACTGTACAAACTGTATATTCCACCAGTACAGACACACACACATTTTTTTTAAATCTCACACCTAGCCATTTCCTGCTGAACTGACTGCACATTTGACTTGGACCTTCTTTCTTCTGCTGACTGTACACTGATATTGGACTGGTTCCCCACTTTCGGTTGTCCAACACTTAAGGTGTTGCTCAACATTGACACCAGGTTCTGGGCTGTATGCAAGATGTCACCTAATGGAACCTGATGAACAATGAAATATATGACTTCAATACTTAAACAGTGAACACTTATATAAAATGACCTGTGTATTAACGTACAGTGCACGTAACACGGCTGTTAGGAAGTCAACACTTAAAATTGCTCATTCTTTTATGTAACTCTATCTCATCGCGCTACAGGCTGCAGTGATGACCTCCTAAACAACTGTCTTCTTTAAGCACCTAACGTTACATGTACTCTGAGAGCTTATCTTACCTACTATACTATCTCTGTAATATTGCTACTCTCTGTTATTAGTTATAACTAACGTTAACCCTTAAACACAAGGGTCGTCAAGTTCGGTCCTGGAGGGCCCGTGTCCTTCAGAGTTTAGCTCCGACCTCATGACCGCCAGGAACAAGTTTGATGACCACTGCTTAAACATGTCAGATTAAAAAATAATAATAATAATAATTAACTTACCTGAGACGAGGTGTGAGCGCTTGGCTGCTGATCCGCCATTTCGGCGCCAGTGGTTTAAACTTTGGTGGGGCGCATGCGCACTTCGTTGAATCGATTCATCTTCCCTCGGATAGTAATGCCTGTGACCTTGATGACGTATTTTTGACAGCCGTTTCGCACACCGCACTTCGTGGTCGTAATTTCGCATGTCGTGTGTGTAACAGAGCTATTGTGAAAACAAGCGCCGTCTGTAAACTGTTACAGTCGTACATTTTAGAGCTGTACTCTAAAAAACACACAAAATCGCGTATCTGTAAACTGTCGTGGCAGTAGATTTTGGAATCCAACTTTGACAAAAAACAGAATTACGTACAATAGTTTTAAATTACGCACGATTATATTAAAATCACTTTCAAAAATAATCGTACGTAATTCAAAACATTTGTAAGTGATTTTATTCCATAGAATAGCTGCTCTATTTAAAGATCTCTTTGAAATGCATGCCCAACCCTGCTTAGTCAAATACAAAATACTTAACCCTTAACATGCACAGGGCCCTTGGGCGGGTTATCACTAAAGATTTGTTTTAATTCAGTTGAAACTCACCCTCATGGTGATCAGTGTTTCCTTGAGTTGGACTCTCGACTCCAGAATGTTTAAGTGTTGGAGTTCTTTTGGCATTCTGAATCTGTATGCTTCCATAGCATATTTGTTTTGCCAACGCATGTAAAAACTCAATCAAATGCTGTTGGTTGGTGAACAACAACAAAAAACGTCATGCTGCAATGCATGCTGGGAGTCATAAATTAGTTTTGAACTAGGATGTCACCCAGCATGCATTGCAGCATGACGTTTTGTTGTTGTGGTTTGTCATCAATGATGAGATTCATACACTGATTCTTCATGTCTGGAGTCCCATCGGGGAGGGCTCCAAGATGGCGCCGTGACGGACGTGGTTATGTAAGCTGAGAAACAAATTGGGTAATTCTCACAAATGAACACACAAGTTCAATTAAGTTGCTAACTACTATCGTTTGGTTGCTTATAGTTGTCGATTTAGAGTAAATATTGGCGTTGGAGTAGCGCAACAAGTGATATTGATCCATCATCAGTTTCGCTGCACAATTCAGAAAATGTCTGTGGATCTTGGCGCAGAGATGGAGGTCGAAACTGTAAAAGAGAAGAGAAGTTTTAACGATACTCACTCGTACGCATGTTAAGCAAAAAACGGAGGAAGTTGTGATTCTTGCCCAAACACACCAAGCAAAAATCAGCCTCCCAAAAAGCAAAAAAATGTCGTTGACACCTCTGCCAAACGAAGTGAACTTTCTTTAAGTGATGTGCAGGAGAATATCATCCGAATTCTCTCTGAGAAAATGAACGAGCGATCCGATCAGATTGAAAGAATGGTTAAAGAAAACTCTTCCAACATTGAAGCTCTGGGTAAATCTCTTACCGCAGTACACGATGATGTAATGGTTCTGCAAAAAGAAAACGAAATGCTAAAAAAATCAAATGCTCTCATGGAAAAAAGGGTCCACGAAATGAACACCAAATTCATGATCAGGAACGTTACAGCCGCAGAGATGTGCCTGCGTCTGTATGGACTGTCGGAGCAAACTAATGAAAACGTGAAAATGAGAGCCATGGAAGTATGCAAAGCGGTGCTTTCGGACACAGACAAACAGGTGGTAGCGGATTGTCTGGATGTGGCACACCGTCTGGGCCGACTTAAAACTTCGGATGATGGAACAGGAGTGAAACCGAGACCGGTGATCATGAGGTTCATTTCCCGTACCGCCAGAGATGTACTTTGGAAAAACTCAAAAAACAATGGATATCTGACCACCAAGGGATTATGGTTTAAGGAGGACTTGACGGCGTTCGACAGAGAAGCTCGGAATCGTCTTTGGCCGGCTGTGGAGAGAGCAAGGAAAGAAGGCAAAAATGCATATTTCACTGGAGCAAGGGCTTTCGTCGATGGTAGAGAGATTCGTTCTGAAGAAGGTAACGGAACATATGCTTGATTGACTTGTTGCAGTCTGCGATTGGTGGTATTGTGCCTATACGACAGGTTGATCTTTGTGTGAGGAAGAAAATACAAAAATTGAGGAAAAGATAGAATGTATGCTTTTGAGTTCTGAATCTGATGGTTAAACTGGATGCACTTTAATATGTTTGTTCTCCTCTCAATGGTTGCATCTGTTAATTTATTAGGTATCATTTGTGAGAATCCCATTATGTGAAAGTTTAAAGTTTATACTTTTATTACTCTTTTGGTTCTTTAAGAAACCGTTTGAACATTTATGTCTCTTTCTTTGTTTTCTATCAATGCCAGAGGTATTCGTGATATATTGAAGAGAAAAGCTTTATTTTTGTACTGTAAAGAGAAGGTAGATTTTTGTTTAATTCAGGAAATGCACGCATGTTCTTCAGATGCTATTTTTGGAAAAATCAGCGGGAAAAGAGATTTGGTTGTCATTTGGCAGCAACCGCTCAGCGGGTGTCGCTATTTTCCAATAAATTTAGAGGGCAAATATTAAACTACGAAAAAGATGATTGCGGTAGATGGATATTACTTGTGTTAGATCAGAATAACGAAAATTTTTATTAGTAAATTGTTATGCCACCAACAACAAAGTGAACAATGATGTACTTTTTTCTAATATTGAATCTAGGATTCAGCATTTCATTTCCCTTTATCCTTCAGCCAAAGTTATGTGGGGAGGAGATTCAATACTGTGTTTAATGAACCATTGATAGATGGCCTCCTAAAACTAGAACAGGCCCTACTAGTGAATTGGATAATGTATGTTTAAGATTGGGTCTTATAGATGTGTGGCGATGTAAGAATCCACAGGGAAGAATATACATGGAGTAATAAGGACTCATCTCTTCATTCTCGTATTGACTATTGGTTAGTGTCTAATGATTTAACTAACAAGGTGACCTCTGTATGATAGAACCTTGCATAATGACGGATCATAAAGGAATATTTATAAAATAAATATGTTACAAGGTCATCATCCAAAAATCATAACAGTTATTGGAAATTAAACAACAATTGCTTGAAAATGAAGGTCTAAAAGAAAACATTAAAGATATTATTGATAAATATAGGAAAATTGCAGATCTAGAAAGATCATATGGAAAGTATTTGGGAATTAATGAAGTTTGATATTAGAACAGCATTTATTAATCAAGGAAAATTGGAAACAAAAACTAAAACTAAAAAAATTAAAGAAAAAGCAATTATTAAGGATATTTTTTAATTTGTGCAAAAAGAAAAAGGATACTTTGAATGTTGTGAGTTACAAAAATTAGATTTATTGCAAATAGAATTAGATAATATCTATGAAGATAAGCAAGAGGAGCTTTTATCAGAACTAGACTTAAGTGGTTAGAAAAAGGGGAAAAAAATACAAAATATTTTTTTGGCCTAGAAAAAGAAACTGTGATTTTGCCTCAATCTCTAAATTAATGATAAACAATAAATTAGAAGATAATTCCTCAGTTTATTTCGAATATTTGCCCAGTTTTTTAGTAATTTGTATTCTCCCATATCAGCTTCTTCCGACATAGATACCTTTTTAGATAGCGTGGTGAGTGAAACAAAACAAATTGATCAGAACTTTCAAAATGTTTGTGATAAAGAAATAGACATTGAAGAATTGAGAGAGTGTATTAACTTATTAAAGAGTAACAAATCTCCAGGCAATGATGGGCTAACCGGCGATTTTTATAAGACTTTTTCCAAAGAACTTTCACCCTTTTTACTATTAGTATTTGTAGAAGCTATACAAAAGTGTGAATTGCCTGTTTCATTAAAACAAGGAGTTATAACATTGATTCCCAAACCTAATAAAGACAAGTTATTCATTGAAAATTGGAGGCCTATTAGTTTCTAAATAATGACAGTAAATTGTTTGCAATGATTTTGCTAGAAGACTAAAGCAAGGTGTTGACAAAATAATTGATATAGAACAGTCTGGGTTTATGCAAGGCCGCCATATCAGGAATAACATTAGACTAATCTTAGATATGATTGATTATAATCACTTTATTGAGGATGAAAGTTTTATTTTATTTATTGATTTCTATAAAGCTTTGATACAGTGATCCATAGTTTTATTTTCAAAGTCATTCAATTGTTTGGTTTTGGGGATATGTTTTTGAAAGCAGTCAAAACATTATATAGTGGGTGTAATAGTTCTGTCAAACTTGCTCATGGTACCTCACAAAGATTCGATATTCATCGTGGCATTAGGCAAGGATGCCCCCTTTCTCCTTTTTTATTTTTGTTAGTCACTCAAGTTTTAGCATCACATATAAAAAGGAAACAATTTGATGGTATCACAGCTTTAGGTATTCAATTTAAACTTAGTCAGTTTGCAGATGATACTGCAGTCTTTTTGAAAAACAAATTTGAAATATCGAAAATAATTAGATATATTGAGGAATTCTCTGCTGTATCAGGCCTTAAAATGAACTTGGATAAATCTGTATTATTTCCCCTTAAAGATTGCTCCTTTACAGAAATTGAGAATATTCCAGTAAGACATAAACTAACATATTTGGGTGTAATAATTTGTAAAAATGAAAAACAAAGTCAGTTAAATTTTGAGCCAATTATTGAGAAAACTAAAAAGAAGTTTAATTGGTGGTTAATGCGGGACCTCTCAATTTTTGGGAGGGTATTATTGTCAAAGGCGGAAGGTATATCTAGATCAGTGTATACGGCATTATCATTAGATATACCTCCCAAGATCATCAAAGACCTAGACCAGATCCTTTATAACTTTATTTGGAGGAAAAAACCACATTATTTAAAAAAGGAAATAATTTGTAATCCTAAAGAGCAAGGGGGACTGGAGGTCTTAGATTATAATACTCTTAATGATACCTTCAAAATTAAATGGTTACTAGAGTTTATAAAGAATAGAGAAAGTCCTTGGAATGTATTTCCTAATTATATATTTAATACTCTGGGAGGATAGAATAGAAAAATTACATTTCAACAAAAATTCTATTGACAAAATTCCTGTTAAATTGGCCGGTTTTCACAGGCAAGCCCTCCTAGCATGGAAATTGATATATAAACACAATTTTTCACCCACAAATATTTCATATGGAATAACAAGATATATTATTTAAAAACAAATCTTTATTTTATCATACTTGGTTCAATGAAGGTATTCTTTTAGTAAGACAGTTATTTAATTCTCATGGATACTTGTCATATACTGAATTTCTTCAAAAATTCCAATTACCGATTAAACCAAGAGAATTTGCTATTGTTATTGACGCAATTCCAAAGAGTGTGACGGTACTTTTAAAAAACTGTATTTCAGAAGGAATCAGCATGGTTCATCCTTGGGGAAACATTTTCATTGAAAATGTTGATGTTTTAAGACAAAAATGTAGTAATAAGATTATAAGGAATGCTCTTTGTTCTGTTTCTTTACCTGCAGCAAAATTCTTCTGGTCTTCTTTATTTGGTAATATCTCTTGGGTGAAAGCTTGGAATCTGCCGAATAAGTTTTGTATCAATAATAAAATTAAGGAAGTGTCTTACAAAATTCTTCATAGAATTTATCCTGCTAAACATGTTTTGGAAAGATTTAAGCTTAATTGTATATACCTGTGAATTTTGTGGTCAAGAAAGAAACTATTTTGCATCTTTTTTTTCCACTGTATTTACTCAAGATTATTTTGGAAAGATATTGAATTCTATATTAACAGAAACTGGAATGTATGATAAAATTTGTATATTTGATGTGCTTTTTTATTCAGAAAATGAAAATTTGAACTAAACAACAAATTATACATTTGTTTATTCTATTAGGGAAATTCCATATACATAAGAAAAAGTGGGCGCAATGTAAGCCAAATTTTTCTCATTTTATTAACGACTTCAAATTGTATGTAGATCTCTTGGAAAAAACTAAACACAAAAAAGCACTGAAAACATGTAATGCTCTGAAAACATTGAAATTTATGTAATTATTTTTTATTTTTTATTTTTTTCTCTATTTTTGTTTCCATCTGACAGCGATTGTTAATATGATTGGAATATGTAATACCTCTTGTTCTAATGGCATTGATTTAATAAAGCTTTTAAAAAAAAAAAGATTCCTCATGTCTGTTTGATTCTAAACTCTCCTGTAGTACAAGTTAGTATTTGCATGCAAATACTTCTCGATGTCAAAATAATATCACTATTATGTTCATTCAAGATAAGCACTCAATTCTGAAGTTATAAGTAAATTAAATGAGATGCGGACTACTTCACCAACCAACAGCATTTGATTTGATTTTTGTTTGCATTGTCAAAACAAATATACTTTGTGTAACCGGCGGGCAGTTTGTCTTAATGTTTAAAGTAGCCAACTACGCCACCTAGGGACCTTCTCCCCAGGACATAAGCACCCAGACCACTAAGGGCGCACAAGTTCACAGTGACCCGGAAGGATGAAGAGACATGTATAAGTCAAGTTTTAATTTATTATTCTAAAAGAATTGGTAAAACCACAATCATGTAAAAACAACAGATCAAATATGTATAATCACAACACGGAGCAAATTGGTTCACAGATACCTTTTAGTTACCTATAATCAATTCTAGAGCTTAATCAGGTCCCGTTTACACGTAATCATAAAACACTGATACACAATCAAAGTAGTTACAGGTACACTTTAGTTACACCCTCTCAGTTATACAATGTAATCAAATCATATACATAGTCATGAAACAATTAATTACAGATACCTTTGTCACTCGCAGTCAATTGCGAGATGATCAATGTTCCCATAACAAGCCCAGTCTGTAGCGAACGGAAGACAACGGCCGAAGAAGGTTGCTCATATAGTTACGGTGAAACCACACACTCCACGGTGCCTCACCCAACCAAATTAATAAACACACGTGTATGTCACGGCACTTCAATCACGGCAAAAGAAGGAATAAGACCCCATACCATATGTCCAGCTTCTTACACGGGCCGCGGCACGAATTGCGCTGCTGTCCTGAGCCGCTTGTAGAACAGGAAAATATATTAGATCTCTTGAACATTGCATAATCCAAAGGAAGCGGAACGATGAGGAAAACCAGCATATAACGTTTCGGATGGTATCAGTAAAACAAAATCAACGCAACCCAATATAAAGCAAAACAACAGAAACAAAACGTAACTAAAACAAACCAAAATAGAACAAAACAGCAGCGCAGTGGGGGTCCGCACGGCTCCCAACAAACCGCCTTAAGATCTGTAACAAGGACACAGATCTTTGAGCAAACCTATGGACACAGCCGTTTGGTATTAGGACCTCCCACTGCAAAACATAACAAAAAGAAGATCACGAATAGCTAACGCAACCCATGCCAAACAAGAAAACATCTCCTACCTAAGTAGTTCAAGATAAGCAGACAATGACCCGCACTTCACGAATCCCCCGGACGCAATCTCGACCATCCGCTGCTGGCTCGGAACAGCTATCGTTTCCCAATGGCGCATGCATTACGCTTTTATCATCACGCTGATTGCAATAATTAGTAACCAGCTGGTCGCTTACGTGCCTCGGCCTTAGGCCACCCATTCGCGCCTCCTAGCGGAAGTATCCATAACCAACAGACCACATCCTGCTACAATCGTAAGCAAACAGTTACAGAAAACCTAAAGAACTTCAACACTTAAACATTTAGAGTCAAGAGCACAATTCAAGGAAACACTGATCACCATGATGATGAGTTTTAACTAAATTAAAACAAATATTAAGTGATAACCCGCCCATGGGCCTGTGCATTTTAAGAGTTAAGTATTTTGTATTTGAAATACATGCCCAACCATGGTTATAAGTGGGATAATGTACAGTCTTTTGTCACAGAATAATCTAAGACAGAGTGCTCAGTGCTTGTCCAGGTAATTTTAAGTATTTGTTTTGTCATGTTATGTTCATATCATTTTTTGATTTATTTATATTTTCTCTCTCTCTCTCTTTGCTGCAATAAGGATTGTGTTACTGGGTAAAACTGGATCAGGAAAAAGTGCCTCAGGAAACACTATACTGGGCACAAATAAGTTTTTAGTGGGTCATTCCATGGATTCAGTCACTGGATCATGTCAGGAAGAAAAAACTGATGTGGGTGGAAGGATCATCTCTGTCATTGACACTCCAGGACTGTTTGATACATCAGTTGCTGAAGAAACGTTAACGTCTGAAATACAGAAGTGTATAGAGATGTCTGTTCCTGGTGCTCATGTGTTTCTGCTGGTCATCAGACTGGGTGTGAGATTCACATATGAGGAGAAGAACACAGTGAAGTGGATTCAGAAGAACTTTGGAGAAAATGTTGCAGGCTACACCATTGTTCTGTTCACTCACGCTGATGTGCTGAAGGTTAAAACTTTAGATGAGTATGTCGATAAAAGTAAAGCTATACAGGCAGTGATAAAGCAGCATGATGGTCGATATTACGCATTCAACAATAACATCAGAGATAGTAGAGATCAGGTGACAGAACTGCTCAACATGATTGATAAAATGGTAAAGGATAATGGAGGAAAACACTACACCAATGAGATGTATGAAGAGGCCCAGAGTAAAATTCAGTGGGAGAAGTTTAGACAAAAAGCAAAAGATGTAGGAAAAACCTCATTAACTTTACTGGCAGGAGCAACAGCAGCAGCAGCAGCAGCGGTAATAGCAGGAGACCGTGGAGTTGCAGCTGTAGTGACAAAGGCAACAGCATCACGTTGATAAGAGATTTGTTTTGCACTGTATCTTTGTTTTTTATTGAAATACCAACTAACACTAGATCTTATGGGGTGGCTTTGTTTTAGAACCTTTATTTCCATCACAACCTATAAGCATTAATTCCTAACAACCTTCTGTTTTAGTACAGGGTGCAATTTCTATATCTGTGCCTCTGCTGAAAATATTTGTATCCCGTTGAAGATCAAATTGATGCCCCTACCACGACTCTGACTTGATATTTAACAAACAGACTACATAATATACAAAAAATATTAATAAACCCAACCAGCAAAGCCACATGGGACCCAGATGTGGACTGTCTAACTGGGTCTCATCCAGTTTTGAGAGCCACAGTAATGAGATAATGACGTAATAACAAGCAGAATCCCTGATCACTAATCATTTTTTATTGAAAATAACCATTTGGTTTAATGTCACCGTGATTAGTGTTTGTCTTAGTTGCACAGTTTGACTCCTGACCATTTCTGTTTTCATCTGGCTGCTGTAGCTGAACTTGTTATGGTATGATCGTCAGGAGAGAACACGATCTGATGCTTTTGAATGTTTTGTGCCAAGCTCACAATCATCATGTTGTGGTGATTTGACCAATCTTCTGGGAGACACACAATTTTAATTTGGTTTGTTATTGTGATTGCAGAAAGGAACCAGCACAGCTTTAATCAGAAGTTTGTGTGCTAAAAATCTTACGTGTATACTTCTAACTCCTGTTTATTAATACAAACAAACATGAAGAATATTGATCTAACTAAGGTGTGCTGATTTTAAATTCACAATAATAAAACTAAAGTAATATCATTACTCACATATATATATATATATACATATATATATACATATATATACATATATCATTCAAGAGATCACTTATTCAATGTACTACTTGATGTTTTCACATTTTTCACTAAACAGTCAACAACATCTAATCAAAGCCAAGAGTCAAACTGCTAAACTAAAGCAAACACTGACCACCACAATGGTCACATCAAACCAAACATTTATTTTCAATATAACATAAGCAGCATATATTGCCACCGATATAGTTAGGTAAAGATGGTAATAGTGTTTATTATTATATAAAAATGTAAATGTAAATGTTTATGGAGATGTTTAATTCTCCTCAGGTGAGAGATTCAATGTTTTGTTTTTCTTCAGTTGGTTGCACCAAAAGCTGTGGTTGAAATCTGTTGCAGTTGTTTTTGTGTGTCCATCAGTGATTCTGCTTGTTATCGCTTCATTATCTCATTAACATTCAGTTTCACATTTACCTCGCTGTAGCATGCACTCTAAGCTGTGTTCATTTCATCTGGGCTAACCCATCTTGGGCTACAACATGGAACCCGCAAACGTACATGATTTAGTAGCAAACTCTAAATCTAATCTAAAGTCTTCTAAAATTTAAGATTTTATTTGCATCCATTTTTCACAAATTATTTTATACTTCAAAATGCAAGCAAATTCTCTTAGGCCGGAGAGTTCTTTCAGAGGGAACGGGTTGGCTAGGTTGACCTAGAGGCTATGGTGGTTTTGGGGCCCATCGTTTTTTAGTTGAAACTTGTGGACTTGCGACAATAGAGTGGGAGAGTTTTGTTCCAGCAAACACTAGTTCCTCCATTTTCTCTGAGAAGCTCAAAAGAGATGATGTTGGAGAGAGTGTACTGAGAGGGGCTGTGAGTCAGGTGTTTCTGAAGACTGAAAGTATGTTGTTTTGGCTCTAGGGTTAGGGTTAGGGCTCATATTTGTTCCCCGAGCTGGGAGAGGTCCACTGATAAATGACTGAACTTTCAGCTTTCCAAGCATTTCAAAGAGTTCATTTAAATCCCTTTGTAGGAGCTCTGACTCCTCTTTTCAATTCAATTCAATTCAAGTTTATTTATATATATTTCACAATGTGCATTGTTCCAAAGCAGCTTTACAGGAGCAAATAAGAAAAACAGAACAGGTAAAACACAGCATGGTGTTTATAGAACAAGCAAGATCATTCTAATAAATAATATCTAATAAATAAGTAAATAAATGCAGTCTCCCGGTGAGCAAGCCAACACTGCCCTGCTGTGGCCCGAAACCCAAACTCCAATGATTGATTAATGGAGAAAAAAACTTTTGAATATCATTTTTCCATACATGTATGACAATCCGATTTACAGACTTTTGTTTTGTCAGGATGTTGGACAGTTCCTTTCTTACATCAGTAATCATTGCTTGAGGGAAATAGTATGTAAGTATAGCCCTGCTACAAAAGTAAGTTTCTGATAATAGAGTCCCCCACTATCAGAGTATTTGGCTCGGCTGCTATCTGAGCAGAGTGCTGTTGCATGTTTGACACAGAGCGTCTGCCAGCTGCACCCACTTCGGATTTTTGGCTGACCACATTTGGGGATTCTAGGCTCAGCAGCGTGTTCCTGTAGGGAAGGCAGTTTCTCAAGTAATTTTCTTTCGAGAACTGCAATCTTTTGTAGATGTTTGCGGCAGTTTTAGAGCAGCAGGTGGTTGTTGATCCAAAAGAAGGCATTTTTACACATTTTGAGTGTGGGCAGCTGAGAGCTATCCTTAACTATTATAATTGTCGGCATTAAGCTGGTAGACCACTATCCTCAAAAAATCCTGGTTGCAGAGTAGTCCAAACGTTTTTAAGTATTTCAAAGCATTACTTTGGTTTTAGTTCCTAAACTGTTTAGTCTGAGCACTGAACTGCTGGTGTTTAAATAAGATAAAGCATAAAAGCAGAAGCGCAAAGCACGAAGCACCAAAAAGGGCACATAAGCACAAAACCTATACACCATTTTGTCAACAACCACTGGAGAAATCAGGTCAGATGTACACCCATACATGAGGTCATGTAAGGATCACAGAGATGTCACACCATTCTCATACTGTGACAGTGTAAGTAATATGTGAGCTCAATATGAATTTATTTTATTAAGTCACCATTATGGTGATGAGTTTTTCTTTGCCTTTACTTGCTGTCATTGTTGTATTATGGATCTCTATGTCATAGGAAAGAATGTATTGTAAGCCTGCTCTGCAAGTGCTAGCAACCTGATGATTGTGTTTCACTTTTCTCATGCTGTCAACTTTTTTAAAGATCACAGTGAGTTTTCTGAAGCTCATGGTGACATCACTGTGACATCAAATTGTTGACTACTGTGATATCAACTCTAATTAACTTTAAATAATACATTAAAAGTGTCAAGAACTCACCAGAGGAGAACAAACTTAATTTCTGCTGTACGTGTACAAAAGATAGTTCTTGTGCTTATGTAATGTAGTTTTAAATACATTTACATAGTTTCGGTCACATGAGCGTGCACAAGCAAAACAAGCAAAACTAGTTTGATCACCAGGAGCAACTAAAGCACATTGACATTTTATTTTTCACTCATAAAGCGAGAACACTAAACACTAAACGAGCTTAATACACTCTTGATCAACAACCGAAAAACAAAAGAGAAAATGACATCATTTGCAGGTAATGTTGGGGAAAATATTTCAAAATGTTGAGATTTTTTACATTAACAATTTAAGCAAACTACCTCTAAATTGTAGGTGTTTTAATGTCTGTAATGTGTCTAATCTATGGATTGTGCTGCTAAACCTGGATAAACACTCAATATCAAGATAAACATAAACAAACTGTAAAAAATGATTCTGCGTGGTAGATTTCATAAAATGAAGTGAGTAATTTTACCATTTAAAACTTAAGTAAACTCAACTTTAACTAATAAAATGGTGTTCTTGTTTTTTAACCAAAATTCAATAAAAAAAACTATTGACTGAATTAAACTTAATTTTATCATGTTCAATTTACTTCATTTTTTGTTGTAGGACTACATAAATTATTTTTGTTAACTGAACAGTGGATTTCTCAGCATGGGAATGCAACAGCATTAGGAGAGTGATTTTTGTGGAAAAGTGCTATTTATGTGCTTTCACAATTTCACAAATATTAGGTAGCAAAGTAAACTGTATGCAAACTTCCTGAATCTACTCAATAAAATTGAGGCAAGGATTTCCACTCAATTAGATTAAGTAGATTTTATTCTGTTTTTAAGTAAAGAGTACCTAAATTTATCAGATGTATCAGATTATCAGATGCATATAGTTTACTTTGCTACCTAATATATGTAAGTAAAATTGAATTGATTTGCATGGGTAATATTTACTTACCCTCAAGAATCAGTTTTTTCAGTGCACATATTGTTAGCCATAAAATATCTTAGATATAAATAGTATTTCTTCTTCATTTAACTTCAGTGTGTGACATGTGCTTAAATAAAACAAGTAATTTTACTTGATTTATTCATGGAATATTGCGAAAAAATAAGGTTTTAAAGTATTTAAATATAATGGTAACGATATTAAACAAAATACTTTTATTTTCAAATAAATATATCGTTTTTAATAGGATCTCAGATAGATCAACTGCAATGTATGTTGGCAGTCTTGAAGGAGTTTTGTACTATGATTTTACCCAGCATGCATTGCAGCATTACTTTTTTTGTTGATTGTCAACAATGAGTTTGATACACTGATACTTCATGTGAGTTGGTGGTCAAGGTATTTTTGATGACATTCTGAAGCCCTATCTAGGAGGAACTAGTTTTCTAAATGACATCTGAGTTATGTCTGTTCTCCTTTGATGTCTTTGATTTTACGTACCAATTTGGATGGGACTAGATTTCTAAGGTTGTTACAGAAGGTCACGTGTGCTTTATACATAGATAACATTATTACTTAATATAATAATTTCTTATTTTAATTAATTAACATTAACATTACGTAACGGTACACGTGAGTGAACTAACAAAGTTGAGTTCCTTACCTGATACTGATATTATGGTGGTTTGCATAAGCATCCGATTTGGAAGATTCTCACGGTATCCAAATCATGGAGTATGTCTAAGAAAAACCGGTTTCTCAAACCTCCTCTGGTAAAACTAGTCCCGTCCAAATAGGGTTTATACTATGAAAGCCATAACACTGTAGTCAGGGCTGGGCATGTATTTCAAACACAAAATACTTAACCCTTATAATGCTCAGGGCTCATGGGTGGGTTATAACTTAATATTAATATTTGTTTTAATTTAGTTAAAACTCATCATCATGGTGATCAGTGTTTCCTTGAGTTGTGCTCTTGACACTAAATGTTTAAGTGTTAAAAGTTCTTTTGGCATTCTGAAACTGTACGCTTACAAAGTATATACTTTATGCCCATGCACATAAAAATCCAATCAAATGCTGTTGATTGAAGTAGTCCGCATCTCATTTAATCTACATATAACTTCAGTATTGAGTGCTTATCTTGAATGAACATAATGGAGTGGAATTATTTTGTCATCGAGAAATATTTGCATGCAAATACAAATTTATGATAAAGGAGAATTTACTGTATGAATCTCGACAATGGTGACAAACAACAACAAAACTTCATGCTGCAATGCATGCTGGGTAACATCCTAGATCAAAACTCATTTACATCTCCCAGCATGCATTGCAGCATGAGGTTTGTTGTTGTTTGTCACCATTGTTAAGATTCATACATTGATTCTTCATGTCTGTGTGACTAACTTCCTGTGGTATGACATTGTATTTATATAAAAAATCTATCAACCTCAAAATAAACCAACTCTATTTTGTTCTTTCAAGATAAGCACACAACCCAGATGTAAAATATAAATCAAACAAGCAACATGAGCACTGTTGCACCAGCCAACAACTATTGATTCGAAATTTATTTGCATTGGTTAAACAAATATACTATGAAAACAAAGTTACAGAACACCAAAACGAACTCAGCATTAAAATATCTAGAGACGAGAGCACAACTTAAAGAAACACTGATCACCATGGTGAGTTTGAATGAATTAAAACAAATATTAAGTGATAACCCGCCCACCGGCCCTGTGCATGTTAAGTATTTTGTATTTGAAATACATGAAGTACATGTAAATACGTATTTTATTTAATCTTTAACATGTACAGGGACCATGGGTGTGTTAACATATTTGTTTTGTTGAAAGAATTCATTTGGATGTCACCATCATGCTGATTAGTGTTCCATTGAGGAACTTTCTTGACTCTTGAGTTGTAAATCTGCATGACTGGCAAAAATCATAATCATGATTAAATTGTGTTATATTGAGAACTTTTAATTTAAATTTAACATTTACATTACATTTCTGCATTTGGCAGACGAACCCTTAACCTTGCTTGTTAGCGCAATGCTCTTACCACTGAGCCACAGGAAAGCTTGTTAAGGGTTAACATGCAAAATAGTATTTTGTATTTCAGATACCTATTATAAATACATGAATTTGAATAACTGCCCATTCCTGACTGTGGTATCACAAAGTTCCAAAACGTCAAAGTAAAAAGCGATTATTTAGGTGACTTCACAACAATTATTAAGATCCAGAAAATCATTCACAAATCAGCAATGTCACCTGATCCAATCCCAAATTACTATTTTCATGCTGTCAGTCTGGCAAAAAAATCAAACCACACTACTGTGAATGCACTTGGGCTTTCCACCCTTTTGCCAGATTTGGGCCACAAGCAAGCCAAAGCAATGCCGCATGTGAGCAAAAAACTAAAAATATGAAGCAGAACTGACCAAAATGTGTATTTAACCCATTCAATCCAGATTCAGACCAAATTCACATCTCATTTTTATAAACATTTTATTATAATATCATATTTCTTTCTGTTTTGTTTTTCAGATGTCAGGGTTATGTTACTGGGTAAAACTGGATCAGGAAAAAGTGCCACAGGAAACACTATACTGGGCACAAATAAGTTTGTAGTGGGTGATTCCATGGATTCAGTCACTGAATCATGTCAGGAAGAAAAAACTTATGTGGGTGGAAGGATCATCTCTGTCATTGACACTCCAGGACTGTTTGATACATCAGTTGCTGAAGAAAAGTTAAAGTCTGAGATCGAGAAGTGTGTAGAGATGTCTGTTCCTGGTCCTCATGCGTTCCTGCTGGTCATCAGACTGGATGTGAAATTCACAGAAGAGGAGAAAAATGCAGTGAAATGGATTGTGAAAACCTTCGGTGAAGATGCTGCAAAATACACTATCGTTCTGTTTACTCACGCTGATGTGCTGAAGGGTAAAACTTTAGACGAGTATGTCAGACAAAGTAAAGCTTTAAAGGCACTTGCTGATCAGTAGTGGTCGATATCACAAACTAAACAATAACATCAGAGATAGTAGAGATCAGGTGACAGAACTGCTCAACATGATTGATAAAATGGTAAAGGATAATGGAGGAAAACACTACACCAATGAGATGTATAAAGAGGCCCAGAGTAAAATTCAGTGGGAGAATTTTAGACAAAAGGCAAAAGATGTAGGAAAAAACTCATTAACTTTACTGGGAGGAGCAGCAGTAGCAGCAGCAGTAGCAGGAGCAGGAGGAGTGGTAATAGCAGGAGAAAGAGGAGTTGTAAAGACAAGCGAAGCAGCTGCCAAAGGAGCAGCTGCAGCTTTATTATCAACAGCAGTACGACATAAATAAATAAGAATTTGAATTGTATCTTTGTTTGGATCACAAAGCATTAATTCCCCTTGCCTCTAACAACCTATTGTTTTAGAGAATATTAGGATTATGAAAAAAATACATTTAGATAATTGTTTATTGAGTTTAGTTAAAAGAGAATGTTCCCTTCTTTGTACATCACTGCTTTTAATAAAGCAGCAAATTGCATAGATAATCACAAATGAGTGCTGCCTACATTCTGTCAGGTTCCATCAAAACGAGGCTCCAAATTCTCTGCAAAAACCTTCACCTATTTTGTTCCTCTCTGGTGGAATGAACTGCCAACCTCCACTCGAGCTGCAAAATACATCACATGCTTCAAGAAACAACTGAAAGCAAAACTGTTACGAATGTAGCTGACCCCTAACTGTATATTTTCAAGTTCTCATTTATATAAAGAATGGATCTGGCTGATTTCTCTCATGTTCATTTCTCCCTTGCCTTACCCATTATCCTACTTGTAAACATTGCTCTGTTATCTACATTGTTTAGATAAATGTTTAATGCTGTATAAATGGTAAATAATTAAGGAAACACCATTGTGACTTTATTCAGCAAATTAAAAACGGTGTATTCAAACAAATTAATCTACATTCACATGTATTAAAAAAAATATATTCACATTCTCTAGAGGTGTGTTTGTGTAGATGTTTTTGTTTTTACATTATTTTCTGCAGTTGCTCTTAGTATGAGTGAAACAGAGACGCAGACTAGTGTCCGTGCAAGCAAGCCTCCACTGGCACTTTACGGGCCCACTTAGTGCTAGCCTAAGTCCCCCTTGCAGAATTTACTCACTGTCCAAATGTTGGCCCCTACTACTGGGCTTTGAGCTTATATATTTCCGTGTCCTTACCTCAAGACTGCTGCGGGCAAGTTTCTTCATAGTGTCTATGTCTAGTTTCATAATGCCGATTACACTTTTGACAACCGCAACAGACTCCGAGCAAATGAGACAAACCGGCCCCGTGCGTCTCGATGCAGGAAGAATAAATGCAAATCTCTCGACCCATTCATCTCGGAAAAAATGGTTTTCAGCATCAACTTTTGTTTTCAGTAACTGACAGTAACATCTGTCTGCGCGCTGTGCAGCGAGTCTGTCTCGGCTCTCTTCACTCCACGACGTTGACGTCTGAATGTAGCAACAGTGCGCATATGTTAACTGTCCATGCGTAGTGTCGTAGGACCCAAACTGCTACTGAGCGGACCTTGATGTGCCAGGTATACATCTGATTGCATTAGAAAATAATGTTAGGCGTTCATTCATTTATTACGTTAAAATGCTTTGAGGTCTGGACAGACGCATCTCGCGGTCCGCATTCGGAACGGGGTCCACTAGTTGGTGACCCCTGGTCTACAGTATCGAACGCAGCACTAAGGTCAAGCAGGACTAGGAGTGAGATGTTATCTTTATCAGATGCCATAAGTAGATCTGAGTTACCTTAAGAAAGTCTCTAAAGATTGTTGCTACACCACCACCTCGACCAACCAGACGTGGCTCATGCATATAACCGTAGCTTGGTGGAGTAGACTCATTTTTACCAAAATAATCATTTGGTTTAAAGGTTTAAGTAAGGCAGAGTATATCAAAGCTGTTGTCTGTGATCATTTCACTTACAATAACTGCCTTTGAATTTAGTGATCTAATATTAAGTAGCCCGAACATTAGGAGTTGGTTTTGCTCATCAAATGTATTGTCTTAAGGTTTAATCACGATAATGTTTTTTCTCTGACTTTTTCATAGATTATTATTTAGTTGTATTATTCGGGGGACAGACACTGTCTATGTATTTGGATGCAGTAACATTTTTAACAGTTGAGTGAGAGGAACACAGACTATGGTTAACGCTTGTACTTACTAGTCAAATGGTGCGTAGCGTCTTTGAGGTGTTGTCAGACTGGAGTTCCGGTCCAATGCTGCTGGGGTCCAGGCCGTCGGGCGTAAAAGCCTAGGTAGCTCCTAGAACAGATCAAAATTATATACAAAGAGCAGCTTCTGTTCAGTACACCATGACATTAACCATTGATTAAGCGTAAATAGTCTGAACTTTTCATTCCCTCGTCGGTAAGTAGGAAGTGCCCTGAAACGATGATCCTCGCCATGGGCGACTCGTTGCGTACAGTATCGACCAGACTCCTGAAGTCCCTCTTCAGGACCTCCGACTGCCGGATCCTGACATCGTTCACCCCCGCGTGCAGTACGACAGCTCCGACGCTAGCGTCGTCCTTCAGGATCGCAGTAACCTGTGCAGAGACATCAAGAACACGGGCGCCAGGAAAACAGTGAGTGCGAACCTTACCTTGATTGAAGCCCAGCAAACAAAGGCAAGTCCAAAAGACGTCTTTTCAACGTCGTTGATGACGTAGCATAGACGTCCCCTGAGGAGCCTGAATGTAAGTTTTTACAACGTCTGTTTAAGACGTCTTCTGAACGTGTGCTATTGTTGTCCAGGTGATCTCTATAACTGTGTTGGACTGATATCACTTTTGCACCTGCAATTCATGTTGAAATTTAATGAATCCACCATTATTGTGATCAGTGTTTGCTTTAGTTGGGCTCATGACTCGTATTTATTACACATACGACGAATGAACTTTGCCATTACAAATGTGTCTTAACACACAGTTAAATGGCCAAAGAAAACTCAATTCCAATGAAATCAGCTGTGAAACTGTTCTTTGAGGATTGAATATTTTAAATTGATATAGACCTAGCCAAATGTTGGATGATCAATTTTCTAATCCATAATCTGACTGTAACATTTCTTAGTAATTTTCTAAAATACATTTTCAAACGAATGAACCGCACGAGCAAACAAACACACAAAGACATGATGAATTAGTGTATGAAACTCAACAATGGTGACAACCAACAGAAGAATACTTCGTGCTGCAATGCATGCTGGGTGACATCATAGTACAAACTCATTCATGATTCCCAGCATGCATTGCAATTGATCTAATTATCTTAAGTTTTTGTTAATTGTCACCATTGTTGAGGTTTGTATGATGACTGTTGATGTCTAAGTGTGTCAAGGAAGAATTGAGGATAATTTTGATTCAATGCTTTCTGCATTTACTAGTTAAAGCACTCCCATCAGTCATGTATGTTCTAGGTTTATCTAAATAAACTTCATAAATTTTAATATGACTTAACAAATATTATAAAAGCTACTCTTCCCCTTCTCTTTCTTTATTGACAAACAAGCATTATTTCTAATACACTATTGTCTGAAAGAGGATTCATATAATGAAGGTCAAGTATTAAGAGCTCAACTAAAGCAAACACTGATCACAATAATGGTGGATTAATTATATTTCAACATGAATTGCAGGTGCAAAAGTGATATCAGTCCAACACAGTTATAGAAATCACCTGGACAACAATAGCACACGTTCAGAAGACGTCTTAAACAGACGTTGTAAAAACGTACATTCTGGCTCCTTAAGGGACGTCTATGCAACGTCATCAATGGCGTTGGAAAGACGTCTTTTGGACTTGCCTTTGTTTGGTGGGAAGCACGTACGTTCCGGATAATTGAGTCTCCGACGACCACAGCGTTGCATTCCGTCTCGCAGAGGGCGGCAAAGAGGTTTCTGGTCGGGATCTCAAAGACCGGTGGTGGCGGTGGGGCAGAGGTTATCGCTCCGGTCCTGGATTGCGCCTTTCGCCGTTTGTGTGCCGGTACAGAATTGGGCCAATTATTGTTCTCGAAGCCTAGTCTCTGGGAAGAGAAACACGCGGAGTGGAAGTGCTAAGAGTATCACAATCACGTCGAAAACTTACAGCTGCTTTGCGAGCGTCAGCCCGGGATGTTTCCAGCGCCGTTTTACATTCTCGCAGCAGTGTCTGCCTCTTGAGTAGATCTGCTTCTCCACAACCTCCAGTTCTGACTGAAGTGCAGATTTATTCAGATTACTTTGCTCAAAGTGAAAGAATTCCAGTGTACACTTAAGGATAACTTTAACCCACGGTGAATTATCAATTTAGAACATGAATCTTAAAATGTAACAGGAATTAACGATACATTAAGAAAAAGTTTGACGGAGAATACTTTGTGCTGCAATGCATGCTGGGTGACATCATAGTACAAAAGGTATTCATGACTCCCAGCATGCTTTGCAATTTATCTAAGTATCTTAAGTTTTTGTTAATTTTCACCATTGTTGAGGTTTGTGTGATGAGTGTCAAGTGTCAAGGAAGAGTTGAGGATATATTTGATTTTGCTAGCAAAAACATTCCCATCAGTCATGTATTTTCTAGTTTAATCTAACCGATATATTGTTTTAATATTGTAAAAGCAACTCTAACTTCTCTTCACCATCTCTTTCTTATTTGATAAGCAAGTGTTATTTCTAAAACACTATTGACTATTTCACTATTGTAAAAACATACATTCTGGCTCCTCAGGGGATGTCTATGCAACGTCAGCAACAAAAGACTTGCCTTTGTTTGCAGGGTACACTCAAAAGATTCGAAAGCCTAACGATTTGTTTGGGCGGTTCGGAGTCGACTCCTTACTTTGGAAGCCAATATCTAAATTTTTCATGGACTTTTTGGATTAACAACTTTGCAGATCTTGACGGAAAGCTACATTACACACTGCAATGCCAGCAATATATTTTTCAGTGTATGCTTAGGCTGTGAGAGGTTTATGCATGCCCATGATGTCTTTTGCATCATTCAATTAGCTTTAACTGTGTACAATTGTTTTATCAGTAGGCCTACTGAGATGACTCTCATCTGATTTGCTCATTGTGTTTTGTCTTACATGCAGTAAATCTGTATATAGTTTGTGTATGACAACAAAAAGTTCCATTGAGAAGGATAAATATTGAGTTTAATCAACTTAAAATTACTGGTACAATCGGAATGGTTTGGTGGATTTCTCAAAAAAGTTTTGACAACATTACTTACATTTATTTTGGTCATGCGACTTAAGTTTTTATTTGTTCAAATTACTTCATATTGTTGCGTGGAACCACTTGACGCAGCTTTTTTTTTAGTGCGGCACAGCCTTGCTCGCAGGGTGTGCAGTACGTATGCGGTGCGTAGAGCAACACGTATGCAGTACAGATCCGTCATCCGCCATTGTGTCCACACATACTACGTCACTTTTTGCGCTAGAGGTCCGCGTCTTCTGTGTGATTCAGTCAACAATGGGTAAGTACTTCCCAATGTTGGATGATTACTCGAAAATAAATGTTTATTAAGCCGGACGTGCCGCACTCCATACGCATGCATGTGAATGATCTAATCCGTTAACACGTGCACGTAAAAAAAATACGGATACTGCACACGGAGTATGTGTGGCCGGGCGTAATACTTTATGGACTCTCAACATTAAAGTCAGCATGAACCAAAAGTTGCAATTGCGTGTTCTTCTGAATCATGGTGTATACACAAATCAGACCATTGAATCAATGTTAAAAAGTGTTGGCTTGTCAATGTCAATTGCATTGAATCAATATGACTTTTGAACATGCTATTAATGTAAAATTATTTTTACATTTTTAATCAGGATTTCAGATCACATTCCCTTTTCAAATGATCTGCAATAATGGGTATAGTTATGGCAGGGGTGGGCATGTATTTCAAATACAAAATACTTAACATGCACAGGGCCCATGGGCGGGTTAACAATTAATATTTGTTATAATTTAGGTGAAACTCAACATCATGGTGATCAGTGTTTCCTTGAGTCCTGTACTGCCGAACACATACAGTAAATGTTAGTGAATCCCAAATGAATTGAAAATTCCTTGAAAAAGCGATACCAAAGGTTTTACAAGTAAAGCAGGGTGTGTATTTGCTGTTTGGGTGTGTGTCTGAGAAACATGTTCTAAAGATGTCATGTACCAATCAAAGTCATTTGTATTGTTGTGTTCTTTTCTCCTGCGTTAACGTCTGTGCCCATGCTAGAATTCTAGTCAAATGTTTTATTCAAATTCCTTTGCTCAAAGTGAAAGAATTCCTGTGTTCTTGTTGAAGTCATACATGCATCACTGTGTCTATTTATATAACATTCAATTCGTTAATCCTGTGGTACATTTAAAGGTCAGACTGAATACAATTATTTTCTCTTGTCTGGTCTATTTGATGGCATTTCTGTTAGTTCGCAGTACCCATCTGTTTAACCTCGCATAGCCTGTTTAGTCATAAAGATCAGACAGACAAACAATTATACAATTAAAAAATAGCTCCCCCGAGATCATAGTTCGGATGTCTGACTTTAAGCACAATTCCAGACGTTTATTTCCGGGTGTGAGGTGAGAAATATCCGAAATACTTGCCTGAACTGCAGGATTATGCGTGCAACAACATATTGGATTATCCACTGACTACATCACTCAACTTTCCCAAGCAAGTGGTGTGTTATCACAAACAGCAAATTTCTATTGGCTGAGAAATCAGGTGCGCGCATATGCGAGCTCCTGTTGATCGACCCTTGAGTTAAGACGGACGTTTTTAATCAAAGCTAAGCACCAGACATATAATAAACTTCAAGAAGCATCGACATCTTTGATCTCGGTGAGTTTTGATTTAGTTATCGAAAATTAACATTGTTTTTACAATGTAGTAGAAATATTACTTAAATCATTCTGGAGAAAAAATTAACACTGTTGCTGAGATACATCTAGACATCAACACTCTTCATACAAACCTCAATGATGGTGACAAGCAACAGAATTTATTAAGATGAACAGATCAACTGCAATGCATGCTGGGATTCATAGAGGAGTTTTGTACCACGATGTTACCCAGAATCCATTGCTACCGGGTCAAAAGACAAATTTAAGATCATCAAAACGTAAGTAAGTATGATGTTAAGGTTCTTTATCAGACAAATTTAAGATCATCAAAACTTAAGTATGATGTTAAGGTTCTTTATCAGACAAATTTAAGATCATCAAAACTTAAGTATGATGTTAAGGTTCTTTATCAGACAAATTTAGATCATCAAAACTTAAGCATGATGTTAAGGTTCTTTATCAGACAAATTTAAGATCATCAAAACTTAAGCATGATGTTAAGGTTCATTATCAGACAAATTTAAGATCATCAAAACTTAAGCATGATGTTAAGGTTCTTTATCATACACTGACACATCACTCAGCCTCCTTTTACTTTGCTTTTGCTGTAACAAAGACACCAATAAAGCACAATATTACACCTGGAGAAAACTTGATCTACTGGAAAATAAGGATCAAGAGCCAGTTGTTTTCTTTGACAATTAATTGACTAATAGTTTTTCATTTAAGCTTTATGGATATTCTGTAATAATGTTTGTGTTCAGAATACGTGAAATCAGCAAGTGTAGGAATATAATACAACTATGTTGATCAATTATTGATGTATTTTGATTGTAGATTAGCTAGCATTCAACTCACTGCCATTCAATATGTTCCACTGCATCTTCGCTACAGCATTAGAAAACAGAGCATAAGAACATCTAGATAAAAAGTCGCTTTTGCACAGTTCACTTAATACTACATGTGAAAAATGTTCCGTAGTTTTTACGGAAAAATACCGGCAGCTGTGGTTACCAGTAAAAATCTGTAAAAAATACAGGAAAAGACTGTTTTGCAGTTACAAAATTTAGGGAAAAACTTCAAGCTGTGTATGAACTTAATACATTTGAGTCTTTTATATGAAGAAAATTTCTTTATATAAAATGAAAGGTTGTTCCTAACGCATAAAAGTGAAAACATTACATTCCCTTACTTTATTTCTTTGCAATTCATTATTAAAAACATCAAAGTCACTTTTAAACAAAGCAACATGCAGCATGACATCAGCAGCTCATTGCCTGACCTTGACTTAAACACAGACTCACTCTTCAGCATAGTGGTGACCCACAAAACATTTAATATCAGAAAAGAAAAGAGAAAATACAAATTCCGTAGTTTTTACGGAAAAATATCGGCAGCTGTGGTTGCCAGTAAACTACCGTAAAATTACGGGAACATCCTGTTTTTATTCGTCCAATCAATTCACAGTGGAAAACATGAGCCACACCCACTCTTCATCTTGGAAATATGTCAGAATACTGAAGACGATCATCACTTCTGCTTCACAGGGACTGCAGCATAACATCCATGACTTGATGTTTTATTGTTGTTTAAAGTCACCGTTATTGTGATGTGTGCAGTGTACAGTGTTTGTTTTAGTTGGGTTCATTCATCTGATAAACACACGTTTTCTTTGGGCTGCTGTGACAGTGTTTTGTGTTAACCATAGTTTTGTAACAAATAACATCAAAAGACAATATGATAAGATCTTTTACAAGGTTTTATCTAATCTTGTTTAGTTTCTTGTTGGGTTTTTGTTACAAAAGTCTGAATAACATGAAGATAACATGTGAAACTCTACAAAGCCAAGTTTTGAACAGTTACCCTAATTACATTACATTTACATTTACATTTACATTTAGGCATTTGGCAGACGCTTTTATCCAAAGCGACTTACATTGCATTATCCTATACATTTATACATAGGTATTTGCAATCCCATGGGATCAAACCCACAACCTTGCGTTGTTAACGCAACGCTCTTACCACTGAGCTAAAGAAAGCTGTAGCTCAGTGGTACATTACATATGGCTATGCGCTAGAATTAGCCACAACCACACGTACGTTACATGTAGTGTAATGAACTGAGAGGAAAAACAACCAATGAAACACAAATGCTGTAGCTAAACTGGGACCATACAGAAGCACAATGGATAACTTTGGCCTGACAGAAATAGCTGATTTGAATGTTACCTTGAAGCTTAACTGTAAACCAACAGAGAAATAGCATCACCTTCGAACACTACATTAACTTTTTAAAGATTGACTAACATTGGTCTGCATTTTGGGTAATCGCTAATGTTACAGATACGACCATTTTCAATGAAATTTGACATACTCACGATTTACGTTGCTTCAAAAATCCACATTTGGACGCAGAATTGACCACCTTACCTTCAACAACACCAGGCCCCTCCCCCCTTACAAAATCATAACATATTGCATTGTCTCTGCTTAACATGATCATTTTTCTTAATATTTTGTCTCAATAATGCAAACAAATTGTCCGTAGGGTGTGAGTGCGTGAGTGAATGAGTGATTGTATGTGCCCTGCGATGGGTTGGCACTCCATCCAGGGTGTATCCTGCCTTGATGCCCGATGACTCCTGAGATAGGCGCAGGCTCCCCGTGACCCGAGGTAGTTCGGACAAGCGGTAGAAAATGAATGGATGGAATAATGCAAACAACTAATTAGATTTAACAGCGACAACGTTTTTTGAGTTCTATAAAGAATAAGCATTGACCACTTGAAATGTTTAATTCACACAAAATCCGGTTTTAGAGTGTATCGTTACACCCCTAACTAAAAATAAAATATATCCACTGCTGTCTCTTCCTAGGATTGGCTTCTGTGCAGTGACTACATTGCATGTTGTCCACGAACTTTAGCCATGGCGTCACGTACAGCACTGTCGCTTGTGAATACAACAATGGCGGAGCGCGGTGGGTGTAACTGTGTAGATTAAGGGCAGTGATATATAAATAAAATCTGCTTTGGACATCACACCCGGAGCGAAATGCTTGCACCAAAACAATCTTACTGGATTCTTATTCCTTGTGTTTTCTAGGTTGCTAGATGCACCAGGGATCCGATTATAGCACTTAAACACAGAAAAAGTGGGGTTTTCATACGATGTCTCCTTTAAGAGTTTATAGTTTTGTGATGCAGGGTCACACACTTCATTTATTAAGCATAATTTGGTCAAATCTTTGGTTCAATATGATAAACAATGTTGTTCTTTTGAAAATCTAAAGTCTTTTTGTCCTGTTTGCTCTTTCTTGCAGATCTTAGGATTGTGTTATTGGGTAAAACTGGATCAGGAAAAAGTTCAACTGGAAACACAATAATGAACAGAGATGCATTTCTGGCAAAACAGGCTTTAGTTCCTGTCACTGGATCATGTCAGAAAGAAAATGTTGATCAGGGTGGACGGACCATTTTAATGACTGACACTCCAGGACTGTTTGATACAACAATGACTCAGGAGAAGCTGAAGTCTGAAATACAGAAGTGTGTAGAGATGTCTGTTCCTGGTCCTCATGTGTTTCTGCTGGTCATCAGACTGGACGTGAGAATCACAGCTGAGGAGATGAACGCAGTGAAATGGATTCAGAAGAACTTTGGAGAAGATGCTGTAAAATACACCATGATCCTGTTCACTCACGCTGACGTGCTGAAAGACAAAACATTAGAGGAGTATGTTAAACCATCTAATGATATGAAGGCACTGCTGAACCAGTATGGCAGTAGATATCACTCATTCAACAATAAGAATACAGAGAGTCAAGATCAGGTCAGAAAACTGCTGGAAATGATAGATGAAATGGTGAAGGGAAACGGAGGAATGTACTACACCAATGAGATGTATGAAGAAGCCCAGAGGAGGATTGACCAGGAGAATTTTAGACGAAAAGTAAGAGAGTATGGTACAACAGCATTAACAGTAGTAGGAGCGGTAGCGGCAGGTTTAACAGTAGTACTAGCAGCACCCAGAGCAGCAGTTTCGGCCGTAACAACAGCAGCAGCAAGAAGTGCAGGAGCAGCAGCAGGACTTAAAGTAGTAGGAGAAGCAGCAGTTGCTGGAGTAGCGGCAAAAGCAGCAGGACGTTTATAAGTAAGAGATATTAGTATTTTTTTTAGTCCGATGTTGTGGGGTCACTTTGTTTCACAACCGGTATTTTAATTTGCAATTGTATTTATTTAATCTAATAACCTGCCGTTTCTGATAAATTATGATTTAATGACACATAATTAAAAACATTTATTTTTTTGGTGGGGTCAACACAATTTACTCTTAATTTCTCATCGTTATTAATGCTTATAGAAAAATGCCTTTGTTAATGTTTTCAATTAAATAAAAATAATGCCTTTAAACAAATGTATATGCTAAATTAAATATCATAAATATATATTTTCCACTTCCACTGTATGCCTGTGGACATGTTTTTTCAATGTGAATGTTATTTTCTGTAGTTAATTCCTATTGAATCAGTCAATCAAATATATAACCATAAATCTAGATGGATTGATAGACTTTTCTAACGAAAAGAAAGAAAACTTTTAAGCAGGCAATCTCTGTGTTTCTCTAGACTAAAAAGCGCTGTTTGTTTGTTTGTTGGGTGAAGACACTTGGGTTAAAATAACAGAAAAAAGTCAACTCAAATGTATTTCGTTGTTTTTAGAATGACAGAACAATACAATAAATCATGGTAAATTGTGAACACAAATATCTGAACATTGTTAAAGGAGAAGCTTGTGACCTTCATATGACTATACTGGTGGTTTTCTATATGAAAGAAAAAGTGACTTATTAGTCAGATATTGTGACCCATACCCGAAATGTGACCTCTGCTTTTAACCCATCCAGAGAGTAGTGAACACACGCACAGCAAGTGGTGAACACCTGGAGCAGTGGGCAGCTGTCACTGCAGCGCCCAGGGAGTAAGTAGGGTTACTGTGCCTTCCTCAAGGGCACCTCAGTTGTTACCCGCCGGCCCTGAGAACCTTCTGGTCACAAATCCAACTCTCTAACCAGTAGGCCACGACTGAACTTGAATTCAATTAATCTGTGGAAACAGAAGTGAATTGCTATTGGTGGGGAGGGGTGCACACATGTGACTTCCTTTTGATCACCAATGTGAAAGAGGACTGAAAGAATGATGTTGAATAGCTGTGAGATTATGATTTACATACTTTAGTGCTCAAAAGAGAACAATGAAATTTGAGCCCAATTTACAGCAATTATTCTGATGAATTTCTGTGAATTTTACAGCAACAGGTCTCCTGGTTAAAAACATTAACACATTGCGGTTTCTACCGACATCTCAGTTGCAATATATTCAGATCATATAAATGAGCGGTAGGATATTTGTTTGTTTCTTCTTCTTGCATTAGACTAACTATCATTGTTAGTTCTTGTTTTAATTTTATAATGCATCTGTTTTTTAAACATCCATTCCCTTTCAACATTCTTTGTTTGATGCTGTTAATGCTGAAATACTTTATATATATATAGTTATTTTTACAAATACAGTAAAAGGCTTTTCTACGTTTTAGTACAACTTGATGTAATAACTGTAAACAAAAACATGCAGAAAGACTGAAATACTGATAAAACATAACAACGTCTACTTAGATGAGTAAGAGCTGTTTAGTTACCTTCTGTAATTTATAATTAAGCGATTTGCTGAAAAACACTTTTCTTCCGTCAACACTGGCCGAGCAGTTCTGACGTCTAGGGGGCTCTGGCCTATTACCTAACAAGTCATCTCAGAACTTGACCTTGATGAACCTTGCCAAGCCAAGCCCATTGCGTTCATAATATACATCATTTTATTGCAAAATTCTAAATGGGCGCATGACATTGGGTATAGTTTGACTCGCCATGCCTCAAGGAATCAAACAAGACCACTCTTATGATTTTACACCAATGTGTTCGAACAGTATCAGCAAAAACGGCCAATTTTTATATCTCTGGATCAGTAGGTGGCGGTGTGTCGAAACTGTGTATGTTACCTCAAGTCATGAGTGCGATGACATGTCCCAATTTCGTGTTGATACACAAAAGTTTGGCGAAGATACAGTATCAAATCGATTTTGGCGTGCTCGTCGTTGCTTGTCCTTGCATGAGAGTTTTTGCCCCCCGTAGCTGTTTTGGTTGCGGAAACAGTTCTTCCTGTTCATCCCTAAATGGAATTGTTAAGTTACACTTGTTTTGTCTGCAATATATGCCACGTACACCGTTTCTAACCTATTGTATAAATAGAGGGACTGCCCCTCTATTCTTTGAGCATTCAGCAATAAACCATCCGTTAATTACTTGGCTTCTTGTTTTGACTGCTCCGGAGCTCCGCGGGACTTCTTCTCATCTATCCAGACGATCGCACAACAAAAACTCAGGACACATTTCTTACAGTTCTTGGTGACCCCGACGTGATTTCTCCGATCAGGTAAGAAATGAGTTTGTTTGACTACCTGATTGGTGAAATCTGTTGTGTGTTTTGAGTTGTTGATGACCGCGACGTGATTTCTCCGATCGGGTAAGACATGAGTTGGTTTGACTGCCTGATTGGTGAAATCTGTCGTGTGTTTTGAGCAGGGGGTTCGAGTCCTCCTGCAACCGTTGAGCGGGGGGTTTGAGTCCCCCCGCAAGAGACATCCTCCCACGGTAGAGTGAGGAGGAGAGCGCGCTATACACATTTATACACATTAGTTGAGAAACAATTCATTTTAAATCGCTGGATTCTTGAGAAGGTTCCGCACAAATGGGGGGATCATATCCAAAACCCCAAATGGGGGAGTCGCCATTAGATTGGATGGTTCGCTGTAATCAGGCTTTCTACGCCAATCCATGGGTAGATAATTTAACTGGTTGGACTGAGGGAATCGAGCGATGTCCTACGTTTCCACGGACGGGGAGTTTTGACCCCTACCATTTGGCCAGCGCTTTTCAAATGATTTATAAAGGGGCTGGGGATCCCGGTTGGGATTATCAGTACATGAAAGATGGTTATAGAGCATGGGTAGAAATGAAGAAAGTTTGGGATAACGGACAGGGTATTAGCACACCGGGAAAACTCCTTAAAATGATACCTAAACCACCTAAAGGCAAAGAGGCAGTTAAAATGGAGGCAGAGGCAACGGCGAAATTACAAAAAACAATTGCGCGACAGTTATCCAAATTACCACCTCCTTCACCTCCAGAGGTGCATACTCAGGCACCCCCTCCACCGTTGTACCCCGCGCTGCTTCTTATATGCCGCGCCCCCGTACTCCATGCTAGGAGCTCGACAAAAAACTGCGCCCGAACCCCCTATAACACCGGTCCCGGAACCCCCCGGGGTTATGCCTTATGGACCTGAGGGTCCATCAAATGAAGCGTTTATGTGGATAACAAGAGGCAGAGGCATGTTGAAATACAGCCTCCGTCAGTGGCAGCTTTAAAGGACGTTATCTCCATGCTGCCGGCCTTGGACCAGCCATTGACATTCGTTGATATGTTAATAAAATCAACACGACACCAGCAACTCAGTGGCGCTGATTTTAAATATATCCTACAACATAAAATGGGTTCGGCATACGACGAGGCTGACCTGGTGGCCGACGTCCCGGTATTAGACAGCAAACATGATAGGGTCGAACTCAGGCCGGTACGTTTGAAATCACTCACAACTGTGCTCTTCGGCCTGATTTATCTGAAACACCCTTGTCATGCGGTGCAGCAGTTTATGTTGATGGCAGCTGTTCCAAACCACAGGACGGTGTTTACCTTTCGGGTTACGCTGTATGTCAACTACCTGACGTAGTTATAGAGGCCTTTTCGTTGCCTTTCAAGTCAGCGCAAGCTGCTGAGTTATATGCCTTGACTAGAGCATGCCAGCTTTATGCGGACCAACCGGTTACCATTTACACCGACTCTCGCTACGCTTTTGGTGTAGCACATGATTTCGGGTCTATTTGGCGCGCCAGGGGCTTCATTGGTGCAGACGGCAAGCCTATTTCGCACCAATCCCTGGTCGAAGACCTCATTGCGGCCTCACATCTGCCCTCTTTCTTAGCCATAGTGAAGACACAGGCCCATAGTACTTTATCTACCAGTGCCCGTGGTAATTCCCTGGTGGATTTACATGCCAAACGTGCTGCCAAAGAGGGGTTGCCCCCTCCGTGGCTGAATGTAGCTATGGTATCACATGGCCCGCTAGCCTCGGGTCTTATGCCTGATCTCGACCTGACTGTTGTCCAGACTTTCGCCACCCCCAGTGATTTGTCTTTTTGGTCCTCATTCGCTGCTGTACAAGATAACTCCGGTCTCTGGTCTGATCGCGACCAAAGCATTTGCATTCCTGAATCGGCCTTACCGTACTGAATCTCTTCAGTATCTCTGGATTCAGTCTCTGAGACTCTGGCGGTTACAGTGGAATACATATCATCCTAGAAAACAAAAAACGACAGCCTGTAATAAATAATAATATAAGACAAACATAGTTTATTGAAGATTATACGCAGTTCAGATATGCAGTATATCTGCACTACTGCGCAGTTTTAAACTCACAATCATACAATATGAGTTCAAACGGATTCTTCGGCATATCTCTACTCATCTGCAGTCAGTTTAGTGTTTAATTTTACCTCCGTGTGTCTGATGTCATCAGGTCTGTGTTTGCGCTTCCTGTAATACAGAATCATATAAACATTGACTTGAATTCAGTTTTATATGGAGTTATTTTTGAGAATCTGATATATAAGACATGGGTTATGAAGCGGTTCAGGGTGTGTTGTGATAGTTTTCTGAAATAAACTCACCACACAAACACAACGATGAGAATGAAGATTAAAGCTCCACATAAAGCCGCAACCACATACAGAACTCTGACATTTCCTCCTACAACATAAGGATGTTTAGATTGGTAATAGTGTTGTTCATTTCACATCTTTAGTCCGTCTGGCTTGAATAAATGAACATGGAGCTGACGTAACAGATTTAAAAGAATTCAAATGACATGATGGGTCAAGAGAGATGAGGCAGCCATACTGTAGAGTCTATGAGAGACCATAGAACTATAAGTAGAAAAATGATTACATTTGGTGGTCCTAAATAGTCATTTAGTCAGTTTCTTAGGACTCTATAGCGCCACCACCAGTTCAAAAATACACTTTTCAAATCATACCTTTTGAACACTTTAATCTTGATAGATCTCATTTGACTCATCGTGCCCCTCACGTTTCATTCCTTACATTAAGACTCCGCCCATTACAGTAGAGGCCATTTAAAAAAAATACAGTATAAGTTTTAATGCCGCTCCAGTTCTTACAAAAATGGGTTCAGATCATCTTTGGATTAAGCTGCACAGAATAAAAAAATAATTACTCTCAAATTTACCGAAACAGATCCAAAATTGGTTCAGCCTACGGCCATTGTTTGAAAGGAGACACTAAACCTTGTACTCTTTATCAGCCTCATGTTCAGGCTAAATTTGGAAATGTTGATCATATTATCATAATCTGGTGTCCTCGGATTCCTTGGGTCATGCTGTATTTGTTCACTCAAATTTTGGTGAGAACTAATGAACAGCCTAGTTGACTAGTTGACATTAATGCTCTGTTGCTGATGTCGACTTGTCGTGGCTCATGTGAATTTGACACTATACCTTTAAGACGGGGGGCACGGTGGCTTAGTGGTTAGCACGTTCGCCTCACACCTACAGGGTTGGGGGTTCGATTCCCGCTTCCGACTTGTGTGTGTGGAGTTTGCATGTTCGTGCCTCGGGGGTTTCCTCCGGGTACTCCGGTTTCCTCCCCTGGTCCAAAGACATGCATGGTAGGTTGATTGGCATCTCTGGAAAAAATTGTCCGTAGGGTGTGAGTGCGTGCGTGAGTGAATGAGTGAGTGTGCCCTGCGATGGGTTGGCACTCCATCCAGGGTGTATCCTGCCTTGATGCCCGATGACTCCTGAGATAGGCGCAGGCTCCCCGTGACCCGAGGTAGTTCGGACAAGCGGTAGAAAATGGATGGATGGATGGATGGATGGACCTTTAAGACGACGACTGACCTAGAGCAGGGGTTGCCAGAGTGGGGGTCGCAAAGCCGTGAGGGCGGGGTCACAAGATGATTTCCAGAAAAAAATGTGTTTTATTAGAAATAGCGTATGCAATCAATAAGTGTAACAAAATATTTAAATATGAATTAAGTTAATCATAAAACAAGGCAAATAAAAAGCCATCAGACTTATGAATTTCCTCCCCTCCTTTTCTTGACCCCTGAGGCGATTACATCACATTAACTACATTAGCAACCGCATTAGGTATATATTTTTCAGGCCTTAAGTTTAGGATATTCTTATTTATCGAAATGAAACGTTTATTAATATCGACCAAAGACAGTACAGGGAGGCCAGCGGAGGAGGGCGGAGAAGCGCCGCAGTCGGAGAGGCCATCGTCCTCACGTACGAAAAGAGGCACATCCATCAGCACTCGAATCAGTTTGAGGAAATTTCGACATTCTGTAGTAATAGTTCATAGTTTATGTATAACAACAAGTAAAGTAATGAGTAAATAACTATATAATAATTTTATGTTAGACTGTGCTCTTTTGTGTTGTCATTATGCGCGTTTGGGTTGAATAGGTGCATTTGTGCATTTGCTCCTGCCCACATTCTTCACTATTTCTACCATTTTTATCCACAACATTCACCCACACAGGGGTGTCTTACCACCCACAAACCCATCAAATCTTGTTGCAAATCATCACCTCTTGTATAATTTATCAATCATGTCATTGATTAGTCGACGCAACTTTTATCACAAAACTTTTATTACATGAATCTGAGGTCATTGAACCCTTACTGTCCGCAATATTGAACTTCGTCATCATTTTTTTTTATCCTTTGAATGATACAACATATCAAAAATTTGGTAAGAATCATCAACAGCATGTTCTGAAGGTACCTGTAAAGTTTGAAGACAGTGCCATCTAGGGTTAGTAATATATAACACTGTTATTATATTTCCTGTTTTATGCAGATTTCAGCATTTCAAATATGTGTTTGTTTTTCTGTTAACAAATTCGGTCTAACTAAACTCATATAATCTTTCATACATGCTACCATTCCTAAAAAATATCTTTCCAAAATGTAATGTCCATTTGTCTGTTTGTTTTGGTATTTAGCTTAGCATGCTAATTGCACTGAATCCATATCCATCCATCCATCCATTTTCTACCGCTTGTCCGAACTACCTCGGGTCACGGGGAGCCTGCGCCTATCTCAGGAGTCATCGGGCATCAAGGCAGGATACACCCTGGATGGAGTGCCAACCCATCGCAGGGCACACACACACACTCACTCATTCACTCACGCACTCATTCACTCACGCACTCATTCACTCACGCACTCACACCCTACGGACAATTTTTTCCAGAGATGCCAATCAACCTACCATGCATGTCTTTGGACCAGGGGAGGAAACCGGAGTACCCGGAGGAAACCCCCGAGGCACGGGGAGAACATGCAAACTCCACACACACAAGTCGGAAGCGGGAATCGAACCCCCAACCCTGTAGGTGTGAGGCGAACGTGCTAACCACTAAGCCACCGTGCCCCCCTGAATCCATATCATTAGCAATTAATGTTGAAAAAACATTGAACTTTCAAGAAAACACCAAATTATTTGAACTTTACAGTGTTGTTTAGTGCAATGGGTTTCCACGCAAATTTCTAGTAAAGTCAACAGTTTGAGTTAAGAGTGTAGCTTTATTACAAAATATTAAAATCATATATTCAGCATTGAAATTGGGGTCAGAACTCTCAGAATTCTTGTGTGTGTGGTGTATTATTATTCAGAATGTTCAAATATCACTTAAAAACGGTTTATTTGTCAATGTTAATTGTATCATCTTAATATCACTTTTGCAACAGCAATTATTGTTGAAAAATATTGAGATTTCTTCTATTTACTTACTTTTCATTCTTGAACTGGTTTAGTTTTCCAATAACAACAATTGTGCATTGATATATAAAGAAGTGTTTTAAAAGCAAGTTTGAGTAAATTACATTTTCTGATGGGTGTCAAGGTTTAAGTACGTTGGGAAGTACAGTACTTCCAAATAAGGGTGAAATTGATCTAGAATGCATGCTGGGAATCATGAATGAGTTTCGTTCTAGGATGTTTCCCATCAGGCATTGCAGCTTGAAGTTGTCTTGTGTTGATTCTCACCGCTGTTGAGTTTCATACACTGATTCCTCATGTCTATATTTCAAGGTCAATTGTTTTCCTAAGGCCTTAGTGAACCTTGGGGGAGTGTATTGAGCTTGAATGAGCGCAGAACTGCGTTACGTGTCCAACTAATTTTTTGATAAGTTGACCATATTAAGCATGAGGATCCAACATGTATAATGTTGTTAATTTGTTTTATTTCATATTACCTGAAACAGCAGGATCTAATAACAAAATATGTATTTTAGTAAAAATTCTAAAAATGTCTAAAATGTATTATGTTTTTGGTCATTTTCATCATGAAAATAGATTAAAAACCACCATGAGCGTATTTTACGCCCATTGGGCTATATTAGCATTTATAGGCCTAATAATAACTATAATAAACCATTTTATATACTATTTTCCATTTTTTACGCTGAATCAAACTGAGCCCAACAAAGACAGAAATTCTCATGAATACGTATACAGCATATATACTTATATATTCAATGATAATTCTGCAAGAAAACAGCAGGTGAGCTGCAAAATATGTTTGTTTGAACATAAGTTGCCTTTATTATTGTATTTTTTTTGCGATTTAATGATGCCAATGACATACTTGGTTAACGTGTCATAACAACTGAAATACATTTTCTGTTTATATTTGCTAAAAAGTGTGCTACCTATATATAACATTTCAACTTACGAAAAGTTAGAAAAGCTTACCTCATATATATATTACAATGAGGTAAATATAACAAATATTTCAGCAGAGGCACAGATATAGAAATTGCACCCTGTACTAAAACAGAAGGTTGTTAGGAATTAATGCTTATAGGTTGTGATGGAAATAAAGGTTCTAAAACAAAGCCACCCCATAAGATCTAGTGTTAGTTGGTATTTCAATAAAAACAAAGATACAGTGCAAAACAAATCTCTTATCAACGTGATGCTGTTGCCTTTGTCACTACAGCTGCAACTCCACGGTCTCCTGCTATTACCGCTGCTGCTGCTGCTGCTGTTGCTCCTGCCAGTAAAGTTAATGAGGTTTTTCCTACATCTTTTGCTTTTTGTCTAAAATTCTCCCACTGAATTTTACTCTGGGCCTCTTTATACATCTCATTGGTGTAGTGTTTTCCTCCATTATCCTTTACCATTTTATCAATCATGTTGAGCAGTTCTGTCACCTGATCTCTACTATCTCTGTTGTTATTGTTGAATGCGTAATATCGACCATCATGCTGCTTTATCACTGCCTGTATAGCTTTACTTTTATCGACATACTCATCTAAAGTTTTACCCTTCAGCACATCAGCGTGAGTGAACAGAACAATGGTGTAGCCTGCAACATTTTCTCCAAAGTTCTTCTGAATCCACTTCACTGTGTTCTTCTCCTCATCTGTGAATCTCACACCCAGTCTGATGACCAGCAGAAACACATGAGGACCAGGAACAGACATCTCTACACACTTCTGTATTTCAGACGTTAACGTTTCTTCAGTAACTGATGTATCAAACAGTCCTGGAGTGTCAATGACAGAGATGATCCTTCCACCCACATCAGTTTTTTCTTCCTGACATGATCCAGTGACTGAATCCATGGAATGACCCACTAAAAACTTATTTGTGCCCAGTATAGTGTTTCCTGTGGCACTTTTTCCTGATCCAGTTTTACCCAGTAACACAACCCTCACATCTGAAAAACAAAACAGAAAGAAATATGATATTATAATAAAATGTTTATAAAAATGAGATGTGAATTTGGTCTGAATCTGGATTGAATGGGTTAAATACACATTTTGGTCAGTTCTGCTTCATATTTTTAGTTTTTTGCTCACATGCGGCATTGCTTTGGCTTGCTTGTGGCCCAAATCTGGCAAAAGGGTGGAAAGCCCAAGTGCATTCCACACAGTAGTGTGGTTTGATTTTTGATTTTTTTGCCAGACTGACAGCATGAAAATACTAATTTGGGATTGGATCAGGTGACATTGTTGATTTTTGAATGATTTTCTGGATCTTAATAATTCTTAATAATTGTTGTGAAGTCACCTAAATAATCGCTCTTGACTTTGTCGTTTTGTAACTTTGTGATACCACAGTCAGGGATGGGCAGTTATTCATATTCATGTATTTAAAATCAGTGGTAAGAGCATTGTGCTAACAACGCAAGGTTGTGGGTTGGATCCCAGGGGATTGCAAATAACTATGTATAAATGTATAGGATAATGAAATGTAAGTCGCTTTGGATAAAAGCGTCTGCCAAATGTATAAATGTAATGTAAATGTAAACATGCACAGGACCTGTGGGCGAAATCATTGAATCAAGCTACAGTACAAGATGTCAAAAACCAACACCCTTTGAATAGCTTCTCATTTGCAAGACCATAACAAAAGTACTACTTTAGAAGCACACAATTACAGAACAAGTATGGGCGTTAGATTAGGGCTGTATTATTCATCATACTCATAAATGTATGCCTTTATCAACTTCTGCTATTTTTTTAGCCTACATTATTTTTTCTGTTGAATTAAATTCAAAGTTCTCAATATAAAAAAATGAATCATGATTATGATTTTTGCCAGTCATGCAGTCTTTTTAATGCTGAGTTCGTTTTGGCGTTCTGTAACTTTATGTTTTCATAGTATTTGTTGAACCAATTCAAATAAATTTCCAATCAATAGTTATTGGCTGGTGCAACAGTGCTCATGTTGTTTGTTTAATTTATGTTTACATCTGGGTTTTGTGCTTATCTTGAAAGAACAAAATAGAGTTGGTTTATTTTGAGGTTGATAGATTTTTCATATAAATACAAAGTCATACCACAGGAAGTTAGTCACACAGACATGAAGAATCAATGTATGAATCTTAACAATGGTGACAAACAACAACAAACCTCATGCTGCAATGCATGCTGGGAGATGTAAAAATGAGTTTTGATCTAGGATGTTACCCAGCATGCATTGCAGCATGAAGTTTTGTTGTTGTTTGTCACCATTGTTGAGATTCATACAGTAAATTCTCCTTTATCATAAATTTGTATTTGCATGCAAATATTTCTCGATGACAAAATAATTCCACTCCATTATGTTCATTCAAGATAAGCACTCAATACTGAAGTTATATGTAGATTAAATGAGATGCGGACTACTTCAATCAACAGCATTTGATTGGATTTTTATGTGCATGGGCATAAAGTATATACTTTGTAAGCGTACAGTTTCAGAATGCCAAAAGAACTTTTAACACTTAAACATTTAGTGTCAAGAGCACAACTCAAGGAAACACTGATCACCATGATGATGAGTTTTAACTAAATTAAAACAAATATTAAGTTATAACCCGCCCATGAGCCCTGAGCATTATAAGGGTTAAGTATTTTGTGTTTGAAATACATGCCCAGCCCTGACTACAGTGTTATGGCTTTCATAGTATAAACCCTATTTGGACGGGACTAGTTTTACCAGAGGAGGTTTGAGAAACCGTTTTTTCTTAGACATACTCCATGATTTGAATACCGTGAGAATCTTCCAAATCGGATGTTTATGCAAAACCACCATAATATCAGTATCAGGTAAGGAACTCAACTTTGTTAGTTCACTCACGTGTACCGTTACGTAATGTTAATGTTAATTAATTAAAATAAGAAATTATTATATTAAGTAATAATGTTATCTATGTATAAAGCACACGTGACCTTCTGTAACAACCTTAGAAATCTAGTCCCATCCAAATTGGTACGTAAAATCAAAGACATCAAAGGAGAACAGACATAACTCAGATGTCATTTAGAAAACTAGTTCCTCCTAGATAGGGCTTCAGAATGTCATCAAAAATACCTTGACCACCAACTCACATGAAGTATCAGTGTATCAAACTCATTGTTGACAATCAACAAAAAAAGTAATGCTGCAATGCATGCTGGGTAAAATCATAGTACAAAACTCCTTCAAGACTGCCAACATACATTGCAGTTGATCTATCTGAGATCCTATTAAAAGCTTTGATATATTTATACGATATATTTATTTGAAAATAAAAGTATTTTGTGTAATATCGTTACCATTATACTTAAAATCCTTTAAACCTTATTTTTTCGCAGTATTCCATGAATAAATCAAGTACAATTACTTGTTTTATTTAAGCTCACACACTGAAGTTAAATGAAGAAGAAATACTACTTATATCTAAGATATTTTATGGCTAACAATATATGCACTGAAAAAACTGATTCTTGAGGGTAAGTAAATATTACCCATGCAAATCAATTCAATTTTACTTACATATATTAGGTAGCAAAGTAAACTATATGCATCTGATAATCTGATACATCTGATAAATTTAGGTACTCTTTACTTAAAAACAGAATAAAATCTACTTAATCTAATTGAGTGGAAATCCTTGCCTCAATTTTATTGAGTAGATTCAGGAAGTTTGCATACAGTTTTGTATTGCTAAAACTGCCGCAAACATCTACAAAAGATTGCAGTTCTCGAAACAAAATTACTTGAGAAACTGCCTTCCCTACAGGAACACGCTGCTGAGCCTAGAATCCCCAAATGTGGTCAGCCAAAAATCCGAAGTGGGTGCAGCTGGCAGACGCTCTGTGTCAAACATGCAACAGCACTCTGCTCAGATAGCAGCCGAGCCAAATACTCTGATAGTGGGGGACTCTATTATCAGAAACTTACTTTTGTAGCAGGGCTATACTTACATACTATTTCCCTCAAGCAATGATTACTGATGTAAGAAAGGAACTGTCCAACATCCTGACAAAACAAAAGTCTGTAAATCGGATTGTCATACATGTATGGAAAAATGATATTCAAAAGTTTTTTTCTCCATTAATCAATCATTGGAGTTTGTCAAACTCAACTCAAGTAATTTTGTTTCGAGAACTGCAATCTTTTGTAGATGTTTGCGGCAGTTTTAGCAGCAGGTGGTTGTTGATCCAAAAGAAGGCATTTTTACACATTTTGAGTGTGGGCAGCTGAGCTATCCTTAACTATTATAATTGTCGGCATTAAGCTGGTAGACCACTATCCTCAAAAAATCCTGGTTGCAGAGTAGTCCAAACGTTTTTAAGTATTTCAAAGCATTACTTTGGTTTTAGTTCCTAAACTGTTTAGTCTGAGCACTGAACTGCTGGTGTTTAAATAAGATAAAGCATAAAAGCAGAAGCGCAAAGCACGAAGCACCAAAAAGGGCACATAAGCACAAAACCTATACACCATTTTGTCAACAACCACTGGAGAAATCAGGTCAGATGTACACACATACATGAGGTCATGTAAGGATCACAGAGATGTCACACCATTCTCATACTGTGACAGTGTAAGTAATATGTGAGCTCAATATGAATTTATTTTATTAAGTCACCATTATGGTGATGAGTTTTTCTTTGCCTTTACTTGCTGTCATTGTTGTATTATGGATCTCTATTGTCATAGGAAAGAATGTATTGTAAGCCTGCTCTGCAAGTGCTAGCAACCTGATGAGTGTTTCACTTTTCTCATGCTGTCAACTTTTTTAAAGATCACAGTGAGTTTTCTGAAGCTCATGGTGACATCACTGTGACATCAAATTGTTGACTACTGTGATATCAACTCTAATTAACTTTAAATAATACATTAAAAGTGTCAAGAACTCACCAGAGGAGAACAAACTTAATTTCTGCTGTACGTGTACAAAAGTATAGTTCTTGTGCTTATGTAATGTAGTTTTAAATACATTTACATAGTTTCGGTCACATGAGCGTGCACAAGCAAAACAAGCAAAACTAGTTTGATCACCAGGAGCAACAAAAGCACATTGACATTTTTTTTTTCACTCATAAAGCGAGAACACTAAACACTAAACGAGCTTAATACACTCTTGATCAACAACCGAAAAACAAAAGAGAAAATGACATCATTTGCAGGTAATGTTGGGGAAAATATTTCAAAATGTTGAGATTTTTTACATTAACAATTTAAGCAAACTACCTCTAAATTGTAGGTGTTTTAATGCCTGTAATGTGTCTAATCTATGGATTGTGCTGCTAAACCTGGATAAACACTCAATATCAAGATAAACATAAACAAACTGTAAAAAATGATTCTGCGTGGTAGATTTCATAAAATGAAGTGAGTAATTTTACCATTTAAAACTTAAGTGAACTCAACTTTAACTAATAAAATGGTGTTCTTGTTTTTAACCAAAATTCAATAAAAAAACTATTGACTGAATTAAACTTAATTTTATCATGTTCAATTTACTTCATTTTTTGTTGTAGGACTACATAAATTATTTTTGTTAACTGAACAGTGGATTTCTCAGCATGGGAATGCAACAGCATTAGGAGAGTGATTTTTGTGGAAAAGTGCTATTTATGTGCTTTCACAATTTCACAAATATTAGGTAGCAAAGTAAACTGTATGCAAACTTCCTGAATCTACTCAATAAAATTGAGGCAAGGATTTCCACTCAATTAGATTAAGTAGATTTTATTCTGTTTTTAAGTAAAGAGTACCTAAATTTATCAGATGTATCAGATTATCAGATGCATATAGTTTACTTTGCTACCTAATATATGTAAGTAAAATTGAATTGATTTGCATGGGTAATATTTACTTACCCTCAAGAATCAGTTTTTTCAGTGCATATATTGTTAGCCATAAAATATCTTAGATATAAATAGTATTTCTTCTTCATTTAACTTCAGTGTGTGAGCTTAAATAAAACAAGTAATTGTACTTGATTTATTCATGGAATACTGCGAAAAAATAAGGTTTAAAGGATTTTAAATATAATGGTAACGATATTACACAAAATACTTTTATTTTCAAATAAATATATCGTATAAATATATCGTTTTTAATAGGATCTCAGATAGATCAACTGCAATGTATGTTGGCAGTCTTGAAGGAGTTTTGTACTATGATTTTACCCAGCATGCATTGCAGCATTACTTTTTTGTTGATTGTCAACAATGAGTTTGATACACTGATACTTCATGTGAGTTGGTGGTCAAGGTATTTTTGATGACATTCTGAAGCCCTATCTAGGAGGAACTAGTTTTCTAAATGACATCTGAGTTATGTCTGTTCTCCTTTGATGTCTTTGATTTTACGTACCAATTTGGATGGGACTAGATTTCTAAGGTTGTTACAGAAGGTCACGTGTGCTTTATACATAGATAACATTATTACTTAATATAATAATTTTCTTATTTTAATTAATTAACATTAACATTACGTAACGGTACACGTGAGTGAACTAACAAAGTTGAGTTCCTTACCTGATACTGATATTATGGTGGTTTTGCATAAGCATCCGATTTGGAAGATTCTCACGGTATTCAAATCATGGAGTATGTCTAAGAAAAACCGGTTTCTCAAACCTCCTCTGGTAAAACTAGTCCCGTCCAAATAGGGTTTATACTATGAAAGCCATAACACTGTAGTCAGGGCTGGGCATGTATTTCAAACACAAAATACTTAACCCTTATAATGCTCAGGGCTCATGGGTGGGTAAACTTAATATTAATATTTGTTTTAATTTAGTTAAAACTCATCATCATGGTGATCAGTGTTTCCTTGAGTTGTGCTCTTGACACTAAATTTTAAGTGTTAAAAGTTCTTTAAAAACGCTTACAAAGTATATACTTTATGCCCATGCAAAAAAAAAATCCATCAAATGCTGTTGATTGAAGTAGTCCGCATCTCATTTAATCTACATATAACTTCAGTATTGAGTGCTTATCTTGAATGAACATAATGGAGTGGAATTATTTTGTCATCGAGAAATATTTGCATGCAAATACAAATTTATGATAAAGGAGAATTTACTGTATGAATCTCGACAATGGTGACAAACAACAACAAAACTTCATGCTGCAATGCATGCTGGGTAACATCCTAGATCAAAACTCATTTACATCTCCCAGCATGCATTGCAGCATGAGGTTGTTTGTTGTTTGTCACCATTGTTAAGATTCATACATTGATTCTTCATGTCTGTGTGACTAACTTCCTGTGGTATGACATTGTATTTATATAAAAAATCTATCAACCTCAAAATAAACCAACTCTATTTTGTTCTTTCAAGATAAGCACACAACCCAGATGTAAAATATAAATCAAACAAGCAACATGAGCACTGTTGCACCAGCCAACAACTATTGATTCGAAATTTATTTGCATTGGTTAAACAAATATACTATGAAAACAAAGTTACAGAACGCCAAAACGAACTCAGCATTAAAATATCTAGAGACGAGAGCACAACTTAAAGAAACACTGATCACCATGGTGAGTTTCAACTGAATTAAAACAAATATTAAGTGATAACCCGCCCACCGGCCCTGTGCATGTTAAGTATTTTGTATTTGAAATACATGAAGTACATGTAAATACGTATTTTATTTAATCTTTAAACATGTACAGGGACCATGGGTGTTTAACATATTTGTTTTGTTGAAAGAATTCATTTGGATGTCACCATCATGCTGATTAGTGTTCCATTGAGGAACTTTCTTGACTCTTGAGTTGTAAATCTGCATGACTGGCAAAAATCATAATCATGATTAAATTGTGTTATATTGAGAACTTTTAATTTAAATTTAACATTTACATTACATTTGGCAGACGAACCCATAACCTTGCTTGTTAGCGCAATGCTCTTACCACTGAGCCACAGGAAAGCTTGTTAAGGGTTAACATGCAAAATAGTATTTTGTATTTCAGATACCTATTATAAATACATGAATTTGAATAACTGCCCATTCCTGACTGTGGTATCACAAAGTTCCAAAACGTCAAAGTAAAAAGCGATTATTTAGGTGACTTCACAACAATTATTAAGATCCAGAAAATCATTCACAAATCAGCAATGTCACCTGATCCAATCCCAAATTACTATTTTCATGCTGTCAGTCTGGCAAAAAAATCAAACCACACTACTGTGTGGAATGCACTTGGGCTTTCCACCCTTTTGCCAGATTTGGGCCACAAGCAAGCCAAAGCAATGCCGCATGTGAGCAAAAAACTAAAAATATGAAGCAGAACTGACCAAAATGTGTATTTAACCCATTCAATCCAGATTCAGACCAAATTCACATCTCATTTTTATAAACATTTTATTATAATATCATATTTCTTTCTGTTTTGTTTTTCAGATGTGAGGGTTATGTTACTGGGTAAAACTGGATCAGGAAAAAGTGCCACAGGAAACACTATACTGGGCACAAATAAGTTGTAGTGGGTGATTCCATGGATTCAGTCACTGAATCATGTCAGGAAGAAAAAACTTATGTGGGTGGAAGGATCATCTCTGTCATTGACACTCCAGGACTGTTTGATACATCAGTTGCTGAAGAAAAGTTAAAGTCTGAGATCGAGAAGTGTGTAGAGATGTCTGTTCCTGGTCCTCATGCGTTCCTGCTGGTCATCAGACTGGATGTGAAATTCACAGAAGAGGAGAAAAATGCAGTGAAATGGATTGTGAAAACCTTCGGTGAAGATGCTGCAAAATACACTATCGTTCTGTTTACTCACGCTGATGTGCTGAAGGGTAAAACTTTAGACGAGTATGTCAGACAAAGTAAAGCTTTAAAGGCACTTGCTGATCAGTATAGTGGTCGATATCACAAACTAAACAATAACATCAGAGATAGTAGAGATCAGGTGACAGAACTGCTCAACATGATTGATAAAATGGTAAAGGATAATGGAGGAAAACACTACACCAATGAGATGTATAAAGAGGCCCAGAGTAAAATTCAGTGGGAGAATTTTAGACAAAAGGCAAAAGATGTAGGAAAAAACTCATTAACTTTACTGGGAGGAGCAGCAGTAGCAGCAGCAGTAGCAGGAGCAGGAGTGGTAATAGCAGGAGAAAGAGGAGTTGTAAAGACAAGCGAAGCAGCTGCCAAAGGAGCAGCTGCAGCTTTATTATCAACAGCAGTACGACATAAATAAGAAATTTGAATTGTATCTTTGTTTGGATCACAAAGCATTAATTCCCCTTGCCTCTAACAACCTATTGTTTTAGAGAATATTAGGATTATGAAAAAAATACATTTAGATAATTGTTTATTGAGTTTAGTTAAAAGAGAATGTTCCCTTCTTTGTACATCACTGCTTTTAATAAAGCAGCAAATTGCATAGATAATCACAAATGAGTGCTGCCTACATTCTGTCAGGTTCCATCAAAACGAGGCTCCAAATTCTCTGCAAAAACCTTCACCTATTTTGTTCCTCTCTGGTGGAATGAACTGCCAACCTCCACTCGAGCTGCAAAATACATCACATGCTTCAAGAAACAACTGAAAGCAAAACTGTTACGAATGTAGCTGACCCCTAACTGTATATTTTCAAGTTCTCATTTATATAAAGAATGGATCTGGCTGATTTCTCTCATGTTCATTTCTCCCTTGCCTTACCCATTATCCTACTTGTAAACATTGCTCTGTTATCTACATTGTTTAGATAAATGTTTAATGCTGTATAAATGGTAAATAATTAAGGAAACACCATTGTGACTTTATTCAGCAAATTAAAAACGGTGTATTCAAACAAATTAATCTACATTCACATGTATTAAAAAAAATATATTCACATTCTCTAGAGGTGTGTTTGTGTAGATGTTTTTGTTTTTTACCGTATTTTCTGCAGTTGACTTGGTATGAGTGAAACAGAGACGCAGACTAGTGTCCGTGCAAGCAAGCCTCCACTGGCACTTTACGGGCCCACTTAGTGCTAGCCTAAGTCCCCCTTGCAGAATTTACTCACTGGCCAAATGTTGGCCCCTACTACTGGGCTTTGAGCTTATATATTTCCGTGTCCTTACCTCAAGACTGCTGCGGGCAAGTTTCTTCATAGTGTCTATGTCTAGTTTCATAATGCCGTTTACACTTTTGACAACCGCAACAGACTCCGAGCAAATGAGACAAACCGGCCCCGTGCGTCTCGATGCAGGAAGAATAAATGCAAATCTCTCGACCCATTCATCTCGGAAAAAATGGTTTTCAGCATCAACTTTTGTTTTCAGTAACTGACAGTAACATCTGTCTGCGCGCTGTGCAGCGAGTCTGTCTCGGCTCTCTTCACTCCACGACGTTGACGTCTGAATGTAGCAACAGTGCGCATGTGTTAACTGTCCATGCGTAGTGTCGTAGGACCCAAACTGCTACTGAGCGGACCTTGATGTGCCAGGTATACATCTGATTGCATTAGAAAATAATGTTAGGCGTTCATTCATTTATTACGTTAAAATGCTTTGAGGTCTGGACAGACGCATCTCGCGGTCCGCATTCGGAACGGGGTCCGCTAGTTGGTGACCCCTGGTCTACAGTATCGAACGCAGCATTTAAGGTCAAGCAGGACTAGGAGTGAGATGTTATCTTTATCAGATGCCATAAGTAGATCTGAGTTACCTTAAGAAAGTCTCTAAAGATTGTTGCGACACCACCACCTCGACCAACCAGACGTGGCTCATGCATATAACCGTAGCTTGGTGGAGTAGACTCATTTTTACCAAAATAATCATTTGGTTTAAGCCAGGTTTCAGTAAGGCAGAGTATATCAAAGCTGTTGTCTGTGATCATTTCACTTACAATAACTGCCTTTGAATTTAGTGATCTAATATTAAGTAGCCCGAACTTTAGGAGTTGGTTTTGCTCATCAAATGTAGTGTCTTAAGGTTTAATCACGATAATGTTTTTTCTCTGACTTTTTCATAAATTATTATTTAGTTGTATTATTCGGGGGACAGACACTGTCTATGTATTTGGATGCAGTAACATATTTAACAGTTGAGTGAGAGGAACACAGACTATGGTTAACGCTTGTACTTACTAGTCAAATGGTGCGTAGCGTCTTTGAGGTTTTGTTAGACTGGAGTTCCGGTCCAATGCTGCTGGGGTGCAGGCCGTCGGGCGTAAAAGCCTAGGTAGCTCCTAGAACAGATCAAAATTATATACAAAGAGCAGCTTCTGTTCAGTACACCATGACATTAACCATTGATTAAGCGTAAATAGTCTGAACTTTTCATTCCCTCGTCCGGTAAGTAGGACGTGCCCTGAAACGATGATCCTCGCCATGGGCAACTCGTTGCGTACAGTATCGACCAGACTCCTGAAGTCCCTCTTCAGGACCTCCGACTGCCGGATCCTGACATCGTTCACCCCCGCGTGCAGTACGACAGCTCCGACGCTAGCGTCATCCTTCAGGATCGCAGTAACCTGCGCAGAGACATCAAGAACACGGGTGCCAGGAAAACAGTGAGTGCGAACCTTACCTTGATTGAAGCCCAGCAAACAAAGGCAAGTCCAAAAGACGTCTTTTCAACGTCGTTGATGACGTAGCATAGACGTCCCCTGAGGAGCCTGAATGTAAGTTTTTACAACGTCTGTTTAAGACGTCTTCTGAACGTGTGCTATTGTTGTCCAGGTGATCTCTATAACTGTATTGGACTGATATCACTTTTGCACCTGCAATTCATGTTGAAATTTAATGAATCCTCCATTATTGTGATCAGTGTTTGCTTTAGTTGGGCTCATGACTCGTATTTATTACACATACGACGAATTAACTTTGCCATTACAAATGTGTCTTAACACACAGTTAAAAATGGCCAAAGAAAACTCAATTCCAATGAAATCAGCTGTGAAAATGTTCTTTGAGGATTGAATATTTTATATTGATATAGACCTAGCCAAATGTTGGATGATCAATTTTCTAATCCATAATCTGACTGTAACATTTCTTAGAAATTTTCTAAAATACATTTTCAAACGACTGAACTGCACGAACAAACAAACACACAAAGACATGATGAATTAGTGTATGAAACTCAACAATGGTGACAACCAACAGAAGAATACTTCGTGCTGCAATGCATGCTGGGTGACATCATAGTACAAACTCATTCATGATTCCCAGCATGCATTGCAATTGATCTAATTATCTTAAGTTTTTGTTAATTGTCACCATTGTTGAGGTTTGTATGATGACTGTTGATGCCAAAGTGTGTCAAAGAAGATTTGAGGATAATTTTGATTCAATGCTCGTGTATTTACTAGTTAAAGTACTCCCATCAGTCATGTATGTTCTAGGTTTATCTAAATAAACTTCATCAATTTTAATATGATTTAATAAATATTATAAAAGCAACTCTTAGCACTCTTCCCCTTCTCTTTCTTTATTGACAAACAAGCATTATTTCTAATACACTATTGTCTGAAAGAGGATTCATATAATGAAGGTCAAGTATTAAGAGCTCAACTAAAGCAAACACTGATCACAATAATGGTGGATTAATTACATTTCAACATGAATTGCAGGTGCAAAAGTGATATCAGTCCAACACAGTTATAGAAATCACCTGGACAACAATAGCACACGTTCAGAAGACGTCTTAAACAGACGTTGTAAAAACGTATATTCTGGCTCCTCAAGGGACGTCTATGCAACGTCATCAATGGCGTTGGAAAGACGTCTTTTGGACTTGCCTTTGTTTGCTGGGAAGCACGTACGTTCCGGATGATTGAGTCTCCGACGACCACAGCGTTGCATTCCGTCTCGCAGAGGGCGGCAAAGAGGTTTCTGGTCGGGATCTCAAAGACCGGTGGTGGCGGTGGGGCAGAGGTTATCGCTCCGGTCCTGGATTGCGCCTTTCGCCGTTTGTGTGCCGGTACAGAATTGGGCCCATTGTGTTCTCGAAGCCTGGGCTCTGTGCAGAGAAACACGCGGAGTGGAAGTGCTAAGAGTATCACAATCACGTCGAAAACTTACAGCTGCTTTGCGAGCGTCAGCCCGGGATGTTTCCAGCGCCGTTTTACATTCTCGCAGCAGTATTTGCCTCTTGAGTAGATCTGCTTCTCCACAACCTCCAGTTCTGACTGAAGTGCAGATTTATTCAGATTACTTTGCGCAAAGTGAAAGAATTTCAGTGTACACTTAAGGATAACTTTAACCCACGGTGAATTATCAATTTAGAACATGAATCTTAAAATGTAACAGGAATTAACGATACATTAAGAAAAAGTTTGACGGAGAATACTTTGTGCTGCATGCATGGGGGGACATCATAGTACAAAAGGTATTCATGACTCCCAGCATGCTTTGCAATTTATCTAAGTATCTTAAGTTTTTGTTAATTTTCACCATTGTTGAGGTTTGTGTGATGAGTGTCAAGTGTCAAGGAAGAGTTGAGGATATATTTGATTTCGCTAGCAAAAACATTCCCATCAGTCATGTATTTTCTAGTTTATCTAACCGATATATTGTTTAATATTGTAAAAAAGCAACTCTAACTTCTCTTCACCATCTCTTTCTTATTTGATAAGCAAGTGTTATTTCTAAAACACTATTGACTATTTCACTATTGTAAAAACATACATTCTGGCTCCTCAGGGGATGTCTATGCAACGTCAGCAACAAAAGACTTGCCTTTGTTTGCAGGGTACACTCAAAAGATTCGAAAGCCTAACGATTTGTTTGGGCGGTTCGGAGTCGACTCCTTACTTTGGAAGCCAATATCTAAATTTTTCATGGACTTTTTGGATTAACAACTTTGCAGATCTTGACGGAAAGCTACATTACACACTGCAATGCCAGCAATATATTTTTCAGTGTATGCTTAGGCTGTGAGAGGTTTATGCATGCCCATGATGTCTTTTGCATCATTCAATTAGCTTTAACTGTGTACAATTTTTTTATCAGTAGGCCTACTGAGATGACTCTCATCTGATTTGCTCATTGTGTTTTGTCTTACATGCAGTAAATCTGTATATAGTTTGTGTATGACAACAAAGTTCCATTGAGAAGGATAAATATTGAGTTTAATCAACTTAAAATTACTGGTACAATCGGAATGGTTTGGTGGATTTCTCAAAAAAGTTTTGACAACATTACTTACATTTATTTTGGTCATACGACTTGTTTTTATTTGTTCAAATTACTTCATATTGTTGCGTAAACCACTTGACGCAGTTTTTTTTAAGTGCGGCACAGCCTTGCTCGCAGGGTGTGCAGTTCGTATGCGGTGCGTAGAGCAACACGTATGCAGTACAGATCCGTCATCCGCCATTGTGTCCACACATACTACGTCACTTTTTGCGCTAGAGGTCCGCGTCTTCTGTGTGATTCAGTCAACAATGGGTAAGTAACTTCCCAATGTTTGGATGATTACTCGAAAAATAAAATGTTTATGAAACGCTATTTTCACCATTGTGATTCTTTGTTTTGTTTAGTGCGAGTTGTTGATAGAAGAAAAGCTATCGCGTTGTATCTGAAGGTTGCGGAAAAGAAGGTGGCGCAGACTTTGGGTTCCCTCTTTGAACTTCTTGTCATGTGAATGTCATTATCTACATGCACCTTTCCCATGCAATATAAACACTGTAGGATATTTGTACTACATCTGCAACGGACGTGCCGCACTCCATACGCGTGCTGTGTGAATGATCTAATCCGTTAACACGTGCACGTAAAAAAATACGGACACTGCACACGGAGTATGTGTGGCCGGGCGTAATACTTTATGGACTCTCAACATTAAAGTCAGCATGAACCAAAAGTTGCAATTGCGTGTTCTTCTGAATCATGGTGTATACACAAACATCAGACCATTGAATCAATGTTAAAAAGTGTTGGCTTGTCAATGTCAATTGCATTGAATCAATATGACTTTTGAACATGCTATTAATGTAAAATTATTTTTACATTTTTAATCAGGATTTCAGATCACATTCCCTTTTCAAATGATCTGCAATAATGGGTATAGTTATGGCAGGGGTGGGCATGTATTTCAAATACAAAATACTTAACATGCACAGGCCCATGGGCGGGTTAACAATTAATATTTGTTATAATTTAGGTGAAACTCAACATCATGGTGATCAGTGTTTCCTTGAGTCCTGTACTGCCGAACACATACAGTAAATGTTAGTGAATCCCAAATGAATTGAAAATTCCTTGAAAAAGGGATACCAAAGGTTTTACAAGTAAAGCAGGGTGTGTATTTGCTGTTTGGGTGTGTGTCTGAGAAACATGTTCTAAAGATGTCATGTACCAATCAAAGTCATTTGTATTGTTGTGTTCTTTTCTCCTGCGTTAACGTCTGTGCCCATGCTAGAATTCTAGTCAAATGTTTTATTCAAATTCCTTGCTCAAAGTGAAAGAATTCCTGTGTTCTGTTGAAGTCATACATGCATCACTGTGTCTATTTATATAACATTCAATTCGTTAATCCTGTGGTACATTTAAAGGTCAGACTGAATACAATTATTTTCTCTTGTCTGGTCTATTTGATGGCATTTCTGTTAGTTCGCAGTACCCATCTGTTTAACCTCGCATAGCCTGTTTAGTCATAAAGATCAGACAGACAAACAATTATACAATTAAAAAAATAGCTCCCCCGAGATCATAGTTCGGATGTCTGACTTCAAGCACAATTCCAGATGTTTATTTCCGGGTGTGAGGTGAGAAATATCCGAAATACTTGCCTGAACTGCAGGATTATGCGTGCAACAACATATTGGATTATCCACTGACTACATCACTCAACTTTCCCAAGCAAGTGGTGTGTTATCACAAACAGCAAATTTCTATTGGCTGAGAAATCAGGTGCGCGCATATGCGAGCTCCTGTTGATCGACCCTTGAGTTAAGACGGACGTTTTTAATCAAAGCTAAGCACCAGACATATAATAAACTTCAAGAAGCATCGACATCTTTGATCTCGGTGAGTTTTGATTTAGTTATTGAAAATTGTTTTTACAATGTAGTAGAAATATTACTTAAATCATTCTGGAGAAAAAATTAACACTGTTACTGAGATACATCTCGACATCAACACTCTTCATACAAACCTCAATGATGGTGACAAGCAACAGAATTTATTAATAAGAACAGATCAACTGCAATGCATGCTGGGAGTCATAGAGGAGTTTTGTACCACGATGTTACCCAGAATTCATTGCTACCGGGTCAAAAGACAAATTTAAGATCATCAAAACTTAAGTATGATGTTAAGGTTCTTTATCATACACACATCATTCATCACTCATCCTCCTTTTACTTTGCTTTTGCTGTAACATAGACACCAATAAAGCACAATATTACACCTGGAGAAAAACTTGATCTACTAGAAAATAAGGATCAAGAGCCCAACTAAAGGAAACACTAAACACTATCAGGGTTAATTCATATTGTTGATGTTTCTTCAGTGATTGTGTTTGTTAACAGCAGGTGTTCATCATTAATCATCAATCATCACTTGTAATGTGAACTCAATGGATTATTTAACTGCATGAATAAAGTAACATTTCACACCAGAACGACTCTGCTTCAGTGTACATTTGAACACCCGTAGGTATGGACTCAAATATACACCAGGGTGTACATTTTTACACCAGGGACTTTGCTGTGTAGTATGGTTTTAGCAGATTGATTACCATTTATATAACGACAGTTTTATGCCATAGTGAAACTAGCTATTGTTGCAAAACCATTGGTTAATTGTTGGGTTAACCATGTTTGTTTTATTTATTTATTTACTTAAACTAGTGTTCAATTCTAAGGGAGACACACTGATCTCGTCGTAATGTAAAATAATAAAAGTAATTTGTAAATAAAGTTTAACAAGAGTAACGTTTAATGTTGGAACAAAGAATAGTATGCTCCTTGTTATAGACACATGAAGTATACAATATTTTAACTTCATTTTTACTTTAGGATGAAACTTGAACAGAATTGACATTTACAGACGGGACTGAAGGATTCTACAATGTCAGGTAAAATTTTGATTAACATTTACATTTAACTTTAGTCATTTAGCAGATGCTTTTATCCAAAGCGACTTACAAAGTAACTTAGGGGAAAACAATAGAAGCAGATGTTGATGGAAGAGATGTGTTTTTAGAAGATTCTTAAAGACAGCTAAAGATCCGCTGATTTTGTGGCAAAGGGAGATCATTTTCAGAGTCATAGAACACATTCAGAGAAAGTGCATGAGAGTTATTTTTTCCCTTTGTGGGACTGCACGACAAAGACGTTGTTTGATTGCAGAGTGTATGGATCGGGCGGGTTAATTATACATTTATGTTCAATTGTGCTGTACAACACTCATAAAGGACAATAACGCACCATTCCTGCGGTTTTAATTTTAAATGATAGATCAGTTAAAAGCAGGGCAAGAGTAAAATAAGAGGAAACAGCACTTGCTTTATCAGTGACCATCAGATCATTGTTATATTACTACTACTGAAAATATAATTCACTCAAAAGACGAGGCAGTTGTTTTCTTTGACAATTAATTGACTAATAGTTTTTCATTTAAGCTTTATGGATATTCTGTAATAATGTTTGTGTTCAGAATACGTGAAATCAGCAAGTGTAGGAATATAATACAACTATGTTGATCAATTATTGATGTATTTTGATTGTAGATTAGCTAGCATTCAACTCACTGCCATTCAATATGTTCCACTGCATCTACAGCATTAGAAAACAGAGCATAAGAACATCTAGATAAAAAGTCGCTTTTGCACAGTTCACTTAATACTACATGTGAAAAATGTTCTGTAGTTTTTACGGAAAAATACCGGCAGCTGTGGTTACCAGTAAAAATCTGTAAAAAACACAGGAAAAGACCGTTTTGCAGTTACAAACTTTAGGGAAAAACTTCAAGCTGTGTATGAACTTAATACATTTGAGTCTTTTATATGAAGAAAATTTCTTTATATAAAATGAAAGGTTGTTCCTAACGCATAAAAGTGAAAACATTACATTTCCTTACTTTATTTCTTTGCAATTCATTATTAAAAACATCAAAGTCACTTTTAAACAAAGCAACATGCCCCATGACATCAGCACCTCATTGCCTGACCTTGACTTAAACACAGACTCACTCTTCAGCAGAGTGGTGACCCACAAAACATTTAATATCACAAAAGAAAAGAGAAAATACAAATTCCGTAGTTTTTACAGAAAAATACCGGCAGCTGTGGTTGCCAGCAAACTACCGTAAAATTACGGGAACATCCTGTTTCTATTCATCCAATCAATTCACAGTGGAAAACATGAGCCACACCCACTATATGACCCTATTGGAAATATGTAAGAAATCTGAAGACGATCATCACTTCTGCTTCACAGGGACTGCAGCATAACATCCATGACTTGATGTTTTATTGTTGTTTAAAGTCACCGTTATTGTGATGTGTGCAGTGTACAGTGTTTGCTTTAGTTGGGTTCATTCATCTGATAAACACATGTTGTCTTTGGGCTGCTATGACAGTGTTTTGTGTAAACCATAGTTTTGTAACAAATAACATCAAAAGACAATGTGATAAGATCTTTTACAAGGTTTTATCTAATCTTGTTTAGTTTCTTGTTGGGTTTTTGTTACAAAAGTCTGAATGAGCTTACATTTGACATCCACATTTCCTGCTACAATCAATATGACAGTTTTTTTTTTTTTTTTTTTTTCAATCTTTGACTCAGACATCAAGAGTCAGTGTATGAATCTCTACAGTGGTGACCAACAAATGAAAAGCTTACAGCTGCAATGCATGCTGGGAGTCATGGATGAGTTTTGTGCTTTGATGGTACCCAGAATTCATTGCGTTTATCTTAAGAATGTTTTTTGGTTGTCAACATTATTGAAACAAACTGTTTCATTCTTGATGTCTGCTAGTCCATTTTCTATGAGAAAGACCTTTGGCATATAATGCAATACAATATAGAAAATAAGAATGACACAATCACTTTAAATCAGTAGCTAAACTCAACAACAGCAAAATAAATAATAAGAAAAATAAAAAAGATAATGTTTTTGCTGAGTGTTTTTCCACCTGTTTTGGTGTCTGTGTCAAAACAGTTACTAAACCAAGGGTAAGATTTAACTTCAGAAGCAAAGAGTCAAGATCCCAACTAAAGCAAACACTCATCACCATAATAGTGACTCATCAAAAACCATCAACATGTAAACTTGTGTTCATTCTCAATAAAAACTTTTGTAAACGTGCAACAGAAATAAGTGACAGTGGCGTCTGTAAGTGAAGGTGATAATAGTGTTTGTTGAGTTAAAAAAAAAACTTTTGACTGAATTTGACAGTGTTTTCCGTATTTTTACGGAATTCTACAGAATTTCACTGTTAATTTCACTGGCATTTTTTACAGTGTATAAATAAAGCAAAAAGATAACATGTGAAACTCTACAAAGCCAAGTTTTGAACAGTTACCCTAATTACATTACATTTACATTTACATTTACATTTAGGCATTTGGCAGACGCTTTTATCCAAAGGGACTTACATTGCATTATCCTGTACATTTATACATAGGTATTTGCAATCCCCTGGGATCGAAGCCACAACCTTGCGTTGTTAACGCAACGCTCTTACCACTGAGCTAAAGAAAGCTGTAGCTCAGTGGTACATTACATATGGCTATGCGCTAGAATTAGCCACAACCACACGTACGTTACATGTAGTGCAATGAACTGAGAGGAAAAACAACCAATGAAACACAAATGCTGTAGCTAAACTGGGACCATACAGAAGCACAATGGATAACGTTGGCCTGACAGAAATAGCTGATTTGAATGTTACCTTGAAGCTTAACTGTAAACCAACGGAGAAATAGCATCACCTTCGAACACTACATTAACTTTTTAAAGATTGACTAACATTGGTCTGCATTTTGGGTAATCACTAATGTTACAGATACGACCATTTTCAATGAAATTTGACATACTCACGATTTACGTTGCTTCAAAAATCCACATTTGGACGCAGAATTGACCACCTTACCTTCAACAACACCAGGCCCCTCCCCCCTTACAAAATCATAACATATTGCATTGACTCTGCTTAACATGATCATTTTTCTTAATATTTTGTCTCAATAATGCAAACAACTAATTAGATTTAACAGCGACAACGTTTTTTGAGTTCTATAAAGAATAAGCATTGACCACTTGAAATGTTTAATTCACACAAAATCCGGTTTTAGAGTGTATCGTTACACCCCTAACTAAAAATAAAATATATCCACTGCTGTCTCTTCCTAGGATTGGCTTCTGTGCAGTGACTACATTGCATGTTGTCCACGAACTTTAGCCATGGCGTCACGTACACCGCTGTCGCTTGTGAATACAACAATGGCGGAGCGCGGTGGGTGTAACTGTGTAGATTAAGGGGCAGTGATATTATAATAAAATCTGCTTTGGACATCACACCCGGAGTGAAATGCTTGCACCAAAACAATCTTACTGGATTCTTATTCCTTGTGTTTTCTAGGTTGCTAGATGCACCAGGGATCCGATTATAGCACTTAAACACAGAAAAAGTGGGGTTTTCATATGATGTCTCCTTTAAGAGTTTATAGTTTTGTGATGCAGGGTCACACACTTCATTTATTAAGCATAATTTGGTCAAATCTTTGGTTCAATAAGATAAACAATGTTGTTCTTTTGAAAATCTAAAGTGTTTGTTTTGTCCTGTTTGCTTTTTTGCAGATCTTAGGATTGTGTTATTGGGTAAAACTGGATCAGGAAAAAGTTCAACTGGAAACACAATAATGAACAGAGATGCATTTCTGGCAAAACAGGCTTTAGTTCCTGTCACTGGATCATGTCAGAAAGAAAATGTTGATCAGGGTGGACGGACCATTTTAATGACTGACACTCCAGGACTGTTTGATACAACAATGACTCAGGAGAAGCTGAAGTCTGAAATACAGAAGTGTGTAGAGATGTCTGTTCCTGGTCCTCATGTGTTTCTGCTGGTCATCAGACTGGACGTGAGAATCACAGATGAGGAGATGAACGCAGTGAAATGGATTCAGAAGAACTTTGGAGAAGATGCTGTAAAATACACCATGATCCTGTTCACTCACGCTGACGTGCTGAAAAGACAAAACATTAGAGGAGTATGTTAAACCATCTAATGATATGAAGGCACTGCTGAACCAGTATGGCAGTAGATATCACTCATTCAACAATAAGAATACAGAGAGTCAAGATCAGGTCAGAAAACTGCTGGAAATGATAGATGAAATGGTGAAGGGAAACGGAGGAATGTACTACACCAATGAGATGTATGAAGAAGCCCAGAGGAGGATTGACCAGGAGAATTTTAGACGAAAAGTAAGAGAGTATGGTACAACAGCATTAACAGTAGTAGGAGCGGTAGCGGCAGGTTTAACAGTAGTACTAGCAGCACCCAGAGCAGCAGTTTCGGCCCCAGCAGCAGCACAGGAAGCAGCAGCAGGACTTAAAGTAGTAGGAGAAGCAGCAGTTGCTGGAGTAGTGGCAAAAGCAGCAGGACGTTTATAAGTAAGAGATATTAGTATTTTTTTAGTCCGATGTTGTGGGGTCACTTTGTTTCACAACCGGTATTTTAATTTGCAATTCTATTTATTTAATCTAATAACCTGCCGTTTCTGATAAATTATGATTTAATGACACATAATTAAAAACATTTATTTTTTTTGTGGGGTCAACACAATTTACTCTTAATTTCTCATCGTTATTAATGCTTATAGAAAAGTGCCTTTGTTAATGTTTTCAATTAAATAAAAATAATGCCTTTAAACAAATGTATATGCTAAATTAAATATCATAAATATATATTGTTCCACTTCCACTGTATGCCTGTGGACATGTTTTTTCAATGTGAATGTTATTTTCTGTAGTTAATTCCTATTGAATCAGTCAATCAAATATATAACCATAAATCTAGATGGATTGATAGACTTTTCTAACGAAAAAAAGAAAACTTTTAAGCAGGCAATCTCTGTGTTTCTCTAGACTAAAAAGCGCTGTTTGTTTGTTTGTTGGGTGAAGACACTTGGGTTAAAATAACAGAAAAAAGTCAACTCAAATGTATTTCGTTGTTTTTAGAATGACAGAACAATACAATAAATCATGGTAAATTGTGAACACAAATATCTGAACATTGTTAAAGGAGAAGCTTGTGACCTTCATATGACTATACTGGTGGTTTTCTATATGAAAGAAAAAGTGACTTATTAGTCAGATATTGTGACCCATACCCGAAATGTGACCTCTGCTTTTAACCCATCCAGAGAGTAGTGAACACACGCACAGCAAGTGGTGAACACCTGGAGCAGTGGGCAGCTGTCACTGCAGCACCCAGGGAGTAAGTAGGGTTACTGTGCCTTCCTCAAGGGCACCTCAGTTGTTACCCGCCGGCCCTGAGAACCTTCTGGTCACAAATCCAACTCTCTAACCAGTAGGCCACGACTGAACTTGAATTCAATTAATCTTGGAAACAGAAGTGAATTGCTATTGGTGGGGAGGGGTGCACACATGTGACTTCCTTTTGATCACCAATGTGAAAGAGGACTGAAAGAATGATGTTGAATAGCTGTGAGATTATGATTTACATACTTTAGTGCTCAAAAGAGAACAATGAAATTTGAGCCCAATTTACAGCAATTATTCTGATGAATTTCTGTGAATTTTACAGCAACAGGTCTCCTGGTTAAAAACATTAACACATTGCGGTTTCTACCGACATCTCAGTTGCAATATATTCAGATCATATAAATGAGCGGTAGGATATTTGTTTGTTTCTTCTTCTTGCATTAGACTAACTATCATTGTTAGTTCTTGTTTTAATTTTATAATGCATCTGTTTTTTAAACATCCATTCCCTTTCAACATTCTTTGTTTGATGCTGTTAATGCTGAAATACTTTATATATATATAGTTATTTTTACAAACAGTACAGTAAAAGGCATTTCTACCGTTTTAGTACAACTTGATGTAATAACTGTAAACAAAAACATGCAGAAAGACTGAAATACTGATAAAACATAACAACGTCTACTTAGATGAGTAAGAGCTGTTTAGTTACCTTCTGTAATTTATAATTAAGCGATTTGCTGAAAACACATTTCTTCCGTCAACACCTGGCCAAGCAGTTCTGACGTCTAGGGGGCTCTGGCCTATTACCTAACAAGTCATCTCAGAACTTGACCTTGATGAACCTTGCCAAGCCAAACCCATTGCGTTCATAATATACATCATTTTATTGCAAAATTCTAAATGGGCGCATGAGGAACATTGGGTATAGTTTGACTCGCCATGCCTCAAGGAATCAAACAACCACTCTTATGATTTTACACCAATGTGTTCGAACGGTATCAGCAAAAACGGCCAATTTTTATATCTCTGGATCAGTAGGTGGCGGGTGTGCGAAAACTGTGTATGTTACCTCAAGTCATGAGTGCGATGACATGTCCCAATTTCGTGTTGATACACAAAAGTTTGGTGAAGATACAGCATCAAATCGATTTTGGCGTGCTCGTCGTCACCTTCGGAAGATGCGCTATCGAGAACGGATTGGCCTATCGAAAATATTCCATCTAGGAAGAGTTCGAAAAAGTTGGTTTTTCAAGAAATTTTAAATGGGGGAAATGACGTCATACAGTGCATTCGAATCGGCATAAGAATCAGAAAGAGCTTTATTGCCAAGTATGTTTGCACATACAAGGAATTTGTTTTTGGTGACAGGAGCATCCAGTACACAGAAACAGCAATGCACACAGAGATAACACAACAGAATACAGTACACAGAGATTTAAATAAGGGCCTATAGGTATAAAACAATTAAGAAATACAATACAAAAAACACATAGGATAAAGATACAGAGAGTAAATTTGTTGTATGTAAATATGTACAAGAAAAAAAATAAGAATAGACTATTGTAGTACAAGGTGTTATAAAATGATAATGTAATAATTACTGTTCATATTTTAAAGTTGATTATCCAAGATGTAATGTTCAGTTGATTTCTGTTAAAACTTCTCATGTCATTAAAGCCCAAGTTGAACTTTGTCCAAAGGAAATCATTTAAGAAAAAACTAATGATGTGTATTGGCGTCTAAGCTCCGCCCCCAGCATAAATTTCAGTTCAGATGTTCTAGCTGCTTCAGACTCATCTCACACATCATCACTCACCTGTGGACAGGTAAGACTTTGTCTTGTATAAACATCATGACTCTGGGTTAAATATTTGAGTTTTTTTTTAATTAAAAAGAAAAGTTAAGCTGTTACGTAATAATAATATTGTACCAACAAAGACGCAGCTTTTCAGAAGAGAGACATATTGTCGTTTTATTTACAGGAATTAAAGGATTGTTTTTAACATCAAATTAACTTCATTCAGTACTGTTTTTATTGGCATAGCTAAACATTTCTCAGAAAGTTATTTTAAAGAGACATTCAGTATTTCTTGTTCCAGCGGATGAATGTTTACCAGTTAGAGATTAGCTGGGTTTTCAGACAACTAACACTAGAAGCTCTTTGTTCTTTATTCGCCATCAAAACATTGATTTGAATGTTTATCATCTTCTGTGTTGCAATTCAAAGTCTTGAATTCATTCAATGTTTATGGGATGATGATGATGTACATTTATTGCCAAGCTTTTACCAGTTTACTTCCTTATGAATCAGTGACGTAATCCTTCAGAGAAGATGATGATAAAACACAGGTGGACTTTACCCTGAGCGGTCTGTGATAAGAGTTTACAGCTTCTGTAGAAATAAATGAATTAATAGTGTGTTTATGTTTTCATTTGCCTCTGTGCGTCATTGTGATGACATGTAACACTCATTTATGTCTGAATATGAGGATGGTCATAAAACTGATCAAGGCTGCTGGCCCAGTTACATAAACTTAGCCGCTAAGTTAAGACAGCGTCTTAACAACTAGTCTCACTCACTAGCAGCCAGTTAGCACTAATCAGTCTTACTTTCATATTTCAATGAGATCAATCAACTTTTTACGTAACTGGTTTATAGCAGGTATGACCAGTCTTGAAGAAAAAAATGAGATGACAAACTTCTTAGACTTGTCTTATGCAACCCTGGTCTTTATCTGTCTTAGACGGTGTTGGTAAACAAAAGATGGCAAACATTAAACTGAAGACAAAGATTATATAAGAATAGCGATGATTTTAAATGAGCGAATACAAAATGAGTCACTGTGACATTATTATTTTTGTTAACAACGTTTTGTAACTTTTGTCTCTCTGTCGCCATCTGTGTTTAAAAACATGAAACTGCATGTTATTTAACTTTACAAGAGTTGAAAAGTTTCTTGCACATCAGAAAGTCATACCGGTCAGCTCAAATAATAAATCATTATTACAAGATTACTGTTGTGCATTGGGGGAAGGAGACACTGTTGACCACTGTCTTTGGGTTGTTGGATCAAAACAGTTTTTTCACAAAAGAAAATTGCAGCTTCAAGTTTCGTAAGACTATTTTAAACGAGTATGTTTTCTATTTAAATCAACATCCATTTAAATGCTATTAAAATGTATAAACAGAACAGTTTTTTTCAGGAATCATCCAGAATGTGTTGCAATGGGTTTCTTAAAGTCATCATGTTTGTCTTCAACGGCCTCATCTTTGTAAGGAAGATCTTTCTGCTATTGGACACAGTTCTGCAACTGACATATTAAAACAATTATCATTTATAGTTATTTAATATAACTTTCTAATATAAATATTATCATATAATATTATCTTTCCTGTCTCATTGCAGTTGGCAGGCGCAGCGATACTCGCGATAGGAATCTGGGTGAAGGTGGATCAGATCTCTCTTCTGGGTTTTTTGGAGCACATTGATGACGCTCCACCTGAGCTCGCACAGCTGACCAATGTGGGATACCTGCTGATCGCGGTGGGTGTGTTCCTCGCTCTCGTGGGTTTCCTGGGATGCTGTGGGGCGATACGGGAGAGCAGGTGTATGCTTCTCTCTGTGAGTGCTGCCCGTCATTCAACATCTTTAGATTTCAGTCTCATAGAGAAAAGTAAACACAGACGCAAGACTGTTTTGTGTTTGTTTTCAGTTCTTCATCATCGTTCTCATCATCTTCATCGTGGAGGTGGCAGCGGCTGTGGTGCTCTTAATCTTTGAGCCTTTGGTACGGTTGTTTTCATCACTGGATATGGATTCAGTCATCATTTTATAGGGAATCTTCACTAAACCACAACCACGCACAACTTGTAACATGTTCGATATATCGTTCCAGGCCGAGAAATTACTGGAGGACGTTGGACAGAAAGTTGCTAGAAGCCTCAGGTATAAATATGGAGAGGACAAGAGTTTAACCGCCGTCTGGAATAACACGATGAATGAGGTACAACACCGCCGGCTATATGTTTGATTCATAGTCAACATTTGAAGGATTCCTGATAACCGTCCTGTTTGTGTGTGTCTCTAGCTGCACTGCTGTGGATATTACAACTACACCGACTTCACCGCATCTCAGTTTGTTAATAAAACCTCTTTATATCCTGAGACATGTTGCACAAGAAATTCGACACGCTGTGATGAGAATTCAGTCCAGACGGCGGTAAGCGGCAGAATTGTTTCTCATCCTCGGTCTCCTTCGAGACTTTTATTTTCTGGATACCAGATAATGCATTAATCATAATACCAATACAGATAAAGTTCAACCCAAAACAAACATTTTCATCATGTATTCTCCCTATGTGGTTGTAAACCTGTACATGAGTCTTTCTTCAGTGGAACACAAACGAAGGATTCTTTCTTTGAGAGCCGCTTTGGATAAAAGGATTAAAATACGAATAAATGTGTATTTATACATTTTCATACCGATCATTTCATAGAGCATTGTGTGATGTTTGCTGTTGTTGTAGCACGTGCTGGGCTGTTTCCAGGCGTTTGTCAATCTGATTGAGGAAAATGCAGTTCTGCTGGGGGGTGTCGCTGTAGGCGTCGCTGCTTTGGAGGTAAATATTCTCATTTTCAGTTTGAGAAATTGTGTGATATACATCAGATATTACGAATAGTCAGGATGTAACGTAACCAGCATGTAAATGTTAAATACAATTATTGTGTTGCATTGTAAAGAAGAGTTTTATTTCCTTACAGATTGCAGCCATGACCGTCTCCATGATTCTCTACAGGAATGTAGGAAAATGAGCGAAACAAGTTCAGCAGATATTTGTATCAATATCTCAGCACCTCTTTAATGATATTAATATTAAATCTGCTAGACAAATGGAAACAGTGGGTTACGTTGAAAAAAAGAGACACTGGTGAGGAAATTTACATAATAAAAGTCACCCAAACTATACAAATCTTGTGTCGAATATTGCAACATCAACAGATTAGAAGAGCAACGTGTCTCTATTAAAAAACATTCCAAATGCTTATTATTACTCTGAATGAATATTATAAACTGTCTCAATAAAAAACTGTGATATATAAAGTTTTTTAAACTCTTTTAAATTGTGTGTTTCTTTCTATCAATGATAAAAAGCTACATGACATCAATAACACGGAAAGTCTTTTGATTCTATGTACAGATCATGTCTGTGAAATGTGGTTAACATTTTTTTTAATAGTGTAATACTGTTCAGCTTTTAAATTGTATAAAGTTTTCTTGAATACATTTTTTGTATGCATATCGTAGTCATCTGAATCTTTGAATGTACACATGTAACATCGTATTAAAGACGTATCTGGATGTCTACATGACTGAACATGACACTTCTGAACTTTTTATGTTACATTTATGTCTTAGCTTTGAACGCACAGTTTCTGCTAATCTTGTATCAAAATTGTATTAAGTTTTCTTGAATACATTTTTTGTATGTGTATTGTGGTCCTCTAATGCAATGTTACACGTGTACATTCAAAGATTCAAAGACATATCTGTATGTCTACATGACTGAACATGACACTTCTGAACCCAGAACAGCAAAGCTGGTTTTTGGACCAATTGTAATTCCAGTTCCCAGGAATTTAGCCTCTAATCCACCTGCACCAACAGATACCCCTGTGTCCACCCCAAGCCCCAGCTTCACTCCAACCGGACCGGCTTTGGCAGATGCGCTGACAACTTCAGCTCGAGCCATCGCTCCGACTCCAACTACATTTGCTTCAGCACCAGCCGAGGCGTTTGGACCTTTGGCTTCTGCTTCAAATACACTGAATTCAGCACGAGCTCGACCCACTCCTGCTTCACACTGAGCTCCAGCTTTAGGAAGTCTCTTTCCTGGCTCGTCCTCGAAAGCTACTGCATGTGTTCCACATCGAGCAAATGTGTCTTCTGTGTACGCATCTCCTGGTCTGTCATATGTGTCGATGACGCCAATGACATCCAGAGCGTTAATATTAGCTGATGCTAGTTGCACCTTTGGTCTTGTGAATGATCCATCTGCAGATCATAGAGCAAATACTTAACTTAAACTTAATGTCATCGCTGTTAAGCCATCCATTACTCTTAGGGCTGGTTTCCCAGGCGGGTTTAAGCCCATAGTCCTAGACTAACTTTAATGTTAGAGGTGTCTTAATCGAAAACAACTTGCACTGACATATCTCAAAATATATCAGGGTCAATGTTTTGTCTCAAGATGCCCACCAGTAATGTTTTTTTGTTGAGTATGTTTTTAAAAATATCCTAATTTAACCAAAGCGTAGTCCAGGTTAAAGATAATCCCTGTCCCGGTAAACCGCCCCTTAGTTTATCTATCTATAGCCCATCAATCACTTTCTATCCATCCTGTTTGTCTGTATTGAAGCCTGTACATCATTTAAGCTTTTGTGTTTTCAGATCAACTTCTCTTGACTAAATGCCTGAAGATCTCACTGCCACACGAAAGACATTTCACAGATGTCAGTTGTTATTCCACTGTGTTCCCCACACCGAGCGATAAATTATTCATGAAAATTATAAACAGAGATTATATTGTGCACATCTACATTTTTATTTCCCTTTTGAATTTAAGTAGAACAATATTTATTCAGCAAACCTAATACAAGTAATTAAAAGCACTTAAATGTAGCACTTTAACAAATGTTAAAGGCTTAATATAAATATTATACTCACTTTCTTGCCTCCTTGCAGCCATTTCTCCTGGTTAGTATATACAATATCTCTGTATTGACAAAATCTGGACTGAAGACGAGTTACACTCCTACAGTGTCTGTTATAGTTTTACTTTTAAGAGTGTTTATAAATGAGTCTGGGTTTACGTGACATCAAGACTAAAACGAAACTGGGAATGGGGGATTTTGGGGGCGTTGCTGGTTTGATGGTTTACAAGAAATCCCCTCTGTTATTGTAACTATTCATTTGTGTCTATGTCTTATCTAAATGGGGAAGTTATACAACACGACCATAAAGTCGTCTTTATTCTAGCAGAGTAGTTTTACTTTCATTTCTGCCGCGTCTACAAAATCAACCAACAGCCCTGCAGGGTTTTAAACGAAAAGTGTATGACATGTGTGACGGACTGAGAGATCAGACACACAAGTATGGGTATTTCGAGCACACATATAGATACATTTACATCTGCGCGCGCTTGTGAGCCCGGATATCCATACACTTCTCTCATGATCAAACACACCCATATGTCACATTCGGTTACGACACGTTTGTATATTTCATAGTTTAAAGTATTATTTACAATAACCACACAGGATAGCAGTAATCTACAGTTTTCATTTATTTATGCAGTCACATACAAATCAGTTAATATATGATTTTGCGTACCTTTAACTAAACCATATTTCTTTGTACGAGTTACCGAAATGACGAGGTGTCTGCAGGAGAAGTTCCGGTCCGGCAAAGATTGGAGCCCGTGCGGGAACTGAGTTTTATCCGATTGTGGTTCCACTTGGATGGAACATCTGTAGCTGAGACGTGGGGAGATCTTGAAATTGACTGTCTAATTATCGCCTCCATTCGGTTTAAATTCATGAGTTGATTTTGTCATGTGAGATTATTCGTCATTATTATAGATGTGCTTGTTGTATAATGTTTGTCTTAAAGTGTGATGTTATTTGTTATATTTGGAATTTTTTATTTTCCCCTTTCGTTGTTGTGATGAGCTCATCCATTCCTTTTTTAAGAGTGGTGGAAAGATTGTTTGAGAGGTTGGTTGGCAGGCACAGATGTGATAAGATGATCTGTGGATGTGCGTGATTAAAGTCTCCATTGTCTGCTGAAATTTGCTCTCCGAGTTTTCTTCAAGTTACACCAGGCTTGTTACATTTACATTTACATTTAGTCATTTGGCAGACGCTTTTATCCAAAGCGACTTACAGATGGGGTAAACAATTGAAGCAATTCGGACAACGCAAGTACAACAAAAAGCAAAAGTGCAATCAATAAAACTGGCTTCATAAAGCCTTCCACAGTATACAGTGCTAAGTTAGGTTAGATTTTTTTTTTTATCTAGGTTAGGTCTTTTTTTTTTTTTTTTTGTTACCTAGAGAAACAGAGTAAGATCCCGAAAAATGAAGAAGTGGGACTCGTGAGTGGTTTACCTTGACCGCTCGAATCCCCACAACATGTTTAAACATTTAAATAAATAATTAAAACATCTAAGATAGACTAAAAACGAAACTGGGAGTGGGGGATTTTGGGGGCGTTGTTGGTTTGAGAAGGATGATTTACAAGAAATAGTTGTGTGGTATTTGTGTATTGTCAATTGTAAACAATGCATTGTGGATTGGTTATATTGACTTTTTTTATTGTACAGTATTACGTTTGATGCATGAATGAAGCAGAGATGGTCTAATATCCGCAGTAGGGGAGACTGGGGACGGTTGCAACACCTTTTGTATTTCCTTCAGTTTCTCTGAGACTGTTTTCAGTAGAAAGCCAAGATTTTAATATTTTAAACCCACATCTGTCAGCTACCCACCTACACTGCTTTAACATGTATGATAATATACGCACAATAGATAGTGGAACAGACAAAGTCAAGTGTTGCAACTGACCACATAACAGGGGACAGCTGCAACATTTCACAGAGTCAGTTCATTAAAGTTCATTACAGTTCATTAAAGGTCCGTTTGAACGCACTTTCTGCCATATTAATCTTGAGTACCTATAGAGTTGTATGGCATACTTCGTACCTTCAAAGAGGATTTAGTTTGATCACATTTATTAAAGACATCAGTGGCCTGTATCACGAAGCGAGGTGAACAAACACTGAGTTGCAGAGTAAGTTTTGAGTTGACGAAACCAGACAAACACAACCTGGTCTAGCTCAGAGTTTGTGAAGGCGTGCACCTGAAAGTGTGATACGTGCGGCAAACAGCCAATCACACGGAACATGGAAAGCATCATCAGTTTGATTGACTTCTCGCGAGTATCGGCGCAATTCACTTTTTTGTTAAAGATGAACAGATCATTCTGAAAAAATGTCATGAATTGAAACACATTTGCAGGGCAGTAATAAACACGGCTGCAGTGAAGGTTTGAGAAGGCAGCTTTATCAATACAGAATCAATTGAATTTAAATTATTTTTATAGGTTTACAATAAGATCAAAATAAAATATGTATGCTTAGGGGTTTAGAAGGAACTAAATCACGAGCACACAATAAATCATCGCATTATGCAGCCTAACTGCTGATTCACTGCTTATGCACGTACACGACGATTGCCAACAAAACACAGACATATGACTTAGTTTGATTTACCGCATGCAGTTCATGTCTGGCTGGGACCACTCCATCTATCAGTATCAAACTATCTCCAAATCCAGTGTTATATCCAGCGTTTATATAACATCCATGACTGAAATGGCGTGAACAAACAAACACACCTCAACTTCTCTCACTATTGCAAGAGCAACGAGCTGCAGCTGCAGGCCCACAGCGCGGCCAATTTTGATCCTATCGCTCGCTGGTTTGACGCGTATTTCTTTCGCCTTGCCGTGGCCATTCTTTTCCGGGATAGTTGCCCAAGAAGGGACTAAGACAAGTTGTTACGCAACGGTATTTAATGTTAAAAAAAAAATTCTGAAACCTATACGAGTCTTGGGGGAGTGTATGGAGCACAGAAATACTATGTAATACGTCCAATTCGTTTTTTGACAATTTTTTGCATGAGAAGCCAGCACTTTTTACATCGTAAAGAAGTCAGAATGCATGAAACAGGGTTAAATCATCCCTTTAAAATGTGATAAAAAATATTCTATTACACAATTTTGCAATTTCTTTGTTTTATTTGTGAACAAATAGGGTCTTTAAAAAGTTAAACTGGCAAAATATTTTAGATAACAAAAACAGGATACTGAAAATTTACAGAAATACTTGTGCGTACTTCTTTGAATTGAACTCTGTTGTTTGTTTGTGTGTGTGAAGTTAAATTGACTGTAAGGCATAAAGACAATATTGAATAAAAAATTCAAGTAATGAGTAACAAACCATGTTTTTGTTTTGTATAATAATAATAATAATAATAATTAAGCTATGTTTTAATGTAGGCTACATGGTCTAGTCTGACAGTATCTGATTCAAATGTATTGAAAGAGTTCATTATTAATCCATAATTTACATATGTATCATGTTTATATGACAAGTTTTTCCATAAAAAGTTCAGCCATAGAAATTGCTATTCTAGCTAGACACAACAGCTTTGACCTTGCAAGCAATGCCTTTAAGAAGCTAAGAAAACAATGATTTAAATTATATGAACATATAACGGTTCACAAACACTTTAGACAGAAAGAGAAAAAATCTGACTGTGGATTGTAATGTTTGAGATTTGTCTTACTGCGAGTGTGTCGTACAGGTCATATGATCTGGTGTGGAGTTCGAGGGCTGTATATGTGTCATTACTGACACCATCATTCTATAAAGAACAGAGAGAAGCTATTGTAAATATCTGAATCTGTGTGTCTCATATCAGTCAGTCTGACCCTGCAGTCGTCTTGTTTATATCCTACATACTGAATCCTTTTTTGTGATCTGAAGTTCAGTAGGAAATGTACATGTACAGTTAATTTTCACAGTTGAGCCCTTCAGTAACCAGATGTGTGAAGAGCTGTAAGACAGAATCCAACCCTGAATACAAACTCCTGAAACACAAAGAATGATGGAAAAATGTCAGTCTGTGATTTATACACCACTGAAAAAAGTTTAAACAGACTACACTAGAAATTAAGACATGACTATGATATGTTAGAATTGTGAAACTGTTGAGAGTGATGAACGATCTTTAAAACCTGAACATCGTTCAAGTGTACCAGGACCTGTTGCTAGATGTTGTAACTGCATCTATTTTTTTTTTGAGGGCCATTAAAGAGGTGTTCTTCAACATATATTGTCTTGGCCTAATGGTTAGAGAGTTGGACTTGTGATCTCAAGGTTGCCGGTTGGATCCTCAGAGCCGGTGGGTTATGACTGAGGCATAAAGTCGACGTGTTTATTTAATCTACCCCAACTAAAAAGTGAGCAGTCACATTACGATTTAATTGCTGAAAACTGCTGTTAAAGTCCCAGTGAAATGTATTTACTTTAAAAACTTTAAGTGCCCTCATAATCTTATATCAAAATCTGAAAATGCACTGATGATCTATAATGATGTAATGTAGAGGATTTGGGCGGAGCATCCGTTAACTCCTCCCCTCCAACGCTCTGTCTGCTGCCAGTTCCATTTCAAAATACAACATCTGTTTTGTTACATCAATTCAATAAATAAAAAGTAGTGAACGAATGCAGGGAAAGAGTTGTTCAGTCAGAATTTGGACAACACTACAAAATGGTGGACACACGATATGAGCACTCCATAGGATATAGGGGGCGAATTCAGACAAAGCTAGGGATGAAAACTGATGATGAAAATACTCATCAGCCAACATACAGTAATATCAAAAATAACAAAAGGAAACATTGTGTGTTGTATTTAAACTCTCAAATCCTGTGTATTCTTATTGAATATGATGCTTCGTAATTCAGACCTTATGACCAATAACCAAAGTTAAAAAAACATGGTTACTGTAGCAGTACCTTGATTTTGCCAATAGTTATCAATTAACCAAAAAAACATGGTTACGGCAATTTTAGCAGGAAAAAAAATTCGAGGGAGGTGACATTGGTTCTTATGTCTGTTGCCACCAAAAAAGGAGGAGGAGCCATGATGATGGACATCTCTATAGGAATGATATGCATTACTATAAATCACTCTTTGTGCTATAAACACACCTGCTGAAGCTTATTCAACAGCATTAAACAGATATTTAAAGATGTTTATCGCATGTCTCTTACCGTGTTTTAGTTATATGTGATCTTCTCAAAGAGTACTAACATACGCAAACTTGCGGCTTTCGGACGACCACTTCTCTTTCTTTCAAACTGATAAATTGTTCAGAACACGTCTTCCTCTTTCTTCTGCTAACATAAAACCTCAACGCCTCTAACAAACAGCCAACAAATATAAATATAAATAAGTATTAAGACTCAAATACTTAAAAAAAAAAGATGAAAGCTAAAAATGTACGTTTAGATAACTCTCCATCTGAAGGCAAACATGCACGCGTGTTAAACTGTCCAGAAGAACGTCTTGAGTAAGAACAGATGTTGTCACTTCAACCACAGACAGGGAAGTTCTGACCCCCTTAAAGAAACACTTCATCCAAATATGGAAATTCTCTCATAATTTACTCTATAATTTACATTTTAGATTTCTTGCTTTGAACACAAAGAAATAATTCTACATAAAAATGACAAAGCTTCAGAAAGCACATACTGTAGATCCATCCCGAAAGTAATCCAAATGACTCCTGCAGCCAAACAATGATTCGTGAAACGTCTCGTGAATTGTTGAAATGTTTTTTCTTTAAATAACAGAAGTGTGAGCTGCCGGTCAGAGCAAAGACCATCATTTATACAGAAGTTTTTTTCAGGAATTTTCACTTCATTTCAGGTTTAAATTTGAACTATTTGTCGCAAACTCCGTCATCTTTCCTCACAGAAACTGACCACAACCTTTAAAAAATTTATATTACAGTCACAATACTACTAATATTTATTCAATAACATAAAAATGAAAATGTCAAATTACAAATGTAAAACATGAAATAATACCAAAAAAGTGCAATAATACCATGTATTCTACGTCGTCTTTATTTTTATTATAATGACATCTCATTACAACAGTGACAAAGTATATAAAGATGCTTTGTAACATTGCAAAATTTGGAAGAGCGCTATATATATACAGTACATATCCCTGATTTAGTATTTCCAAAATTCCTCACCAGCACAGTAACAGACTTATTGCAAGTTTTTGCAAACGCTTGATTGCAGTTGTTGCTGCTATGGGTGGCCCAACCTGCTATTAGTTTAAGGGGGCGAAGACTTTATCACACAGGTCCATGTAGTTTTGGACTTTGTTTCCCCTTAATAATAAAAACCTTCATTTAAAAACTGCATGTTGTGTTTACTTGTGTTATCTTTAACTAATATTAAAATTTGTTTGATGATCTGAAACATTAAAGTGTGACAATCATGCAAAAAAATACAAAATCAGGAAGGGGGCTAACACTTTTTTACACCACTGTATATAAAATAAAATAATTTAGAAAAATAAAAAAGATCATCATTCCTTACAAGTTGTCTAAAACACGTTTTCACAATATCCATCTTCCGGTTGAGTTACAGGTACAGTAAACTGTAAATGTGTGTAAACAGCCATGTGAACAGCAAATAATTGACTAACTTTACTCAGCAAAGCTTTACATTATACTTGTTTGAGACCTTTAACCAAACAATTGGGTTGGTTTTGATTTGCAATGTTAGTGCAATAGTTTCTAAGTTGACTGGTTGGCTTACCAAAGTTCAGACGAGAATCAGTGAATCAGTACTAACAGAAGAGCTGATCTCACGGGAATTCATAACTAGTTTATGATTCGCATGAAATCCTACAATTTAAATCTTACAAGAACACAAGAGTATTCGAAAAATCTATACTGAAGTTCCTCCCCTAACTCCACCCTTAAACCTAACCGACCAACCTGAGCTCACTGGAATGCATAACTATTTTCTGGGGTGGCTAATTCGTACGATTATTACAAAAAAAGCAATACTGAAGCCCCTCCCCTAACCCCTCCCCTAAACCGTTACTGGCGTGACACCCAAACATGCTAAATACAGAAATAACATTGTAGCAATTCAAACGAATTAGCCACCTGGTAAAATAGATTGTGTTGTGCCGTCTCTGGTATGAATGCAAATACAGGTATGAATAAGATTATACAAATAAAGCCAACTTGTTTAAAAGTTACGTATTGACAATCGGCCGTTTCTGGTGAATTATTTCCATAACTTTCAGCAATCCAAAGTGACGACTGAACCACCTTTATTTTACACTGCTGTAGATCACTGAGGTGTCCTCCACATTTGACCTAAAATCAAATAGAAACACAGCATTACACATTCAACTGTCATTTGTTCTTCAACAACAACACAACTTGACATGATTATCTTTTCATCCTCTTTTTACTTCTACGGAGGAAATACAATCTCATTGGCTGAGCTAATGAAATATTCATATTTTCACTTCAGGGTGAGTTATTTCTTTAGGTCAATTCTTATCACCTCACAGAAGCATCAGGTTTGTCATTTGTAATGTTGCCGTAGTGGTTTTCATTCTCTTCTGATCTCCTCATCTGTGCGTTGCTATGATGGTGGACCGTAGCGTAGTGGAGCTCCTCTGGATCTCTGGATTCACGAGCTTCTCCTGCAGCTGTCTGTTCTCCTCGGAGTCTCTGAGGTTTAACACTTTCATACTGTACATCATCACAATGGGCTGATTCGGAAGCAAGATCAACATGTTTCACGGCGCAGTACACGTCATCCTGAAATAAACAAAACTAACTCAGACAAACTACGCCAATCTTAGCAAGAGCTTTGTCCGCTGATTTGATTCTGTTATTTTCTGAACACTGTTTGTAGCCTGTTGTATCATCATTTTCAAAAGCTAAAGCAAAGGGTCTATTATTGTGCTTTCACTTTACATTTAGTACATTTACAGCTGCCTGTAACTCAGTATGCGAACTATTCATCAAGACTAGTTAGCGTTCCTCTAGCTCAGTGGTTAGAGCATGGCGCTAGCAACGCCAAGGTCATGGGTTCGATCCCAGGGATTGGGCATATTTAGATACAAATGTATAATATAATGCAATATAAATCGCTTTGAACAAAAGCATCTGCCAAATGCATAAATGTAAGAACCCTGACAGCACACACACATCTGTTAGACATCTATTTGATCTCTGCATTTACATCTGCAAGACGTGTTTTTTCCGACATCAATCGGTTACTGATCTGCAATACGTCTCAGAGACATCTGCTGTCAGATGTCATATTGACATCTAAAAGATGTCTGTAAGATGTTTATGATTTAGAATGGATGTAAAACTGCCCTTTCTAAGGGTGCGTTTATATTTGTCATGAACATGTCAAATGTGATGATAAAGCTGAAGTGATCAAGTAAAACCTGTAATGTGTATTTGGACAACATCCAGATACAGGTCGCATGTTAATGCCAAATATAATCGCACCCTAAGACTATATCAGATTTTTTTACACAGCAAATGTTTTCCAAATGTACCTGTGCTACAGTATCTGGGAAAGATAGTAAAGTTCAAGGGCAAACTTTGTTTGCTCGACAAAGCCTGGGATAAAATGTTTAAAGCTTTTTCATTTTCTAACGTGATATGTTTTTAGCATATTGCTAACATCATAACATGTTTAACATGATCTAGCATGATGTTAGTATTATTTAACAAAGTCAAGATGTTTTAACATGTTTTAATATGATGTTAACCTGTTGCGTGTTTCAACGCAGGCTTGGAACGCATGCAGCATTATAAAGTGTATAAGCACAAGCTGCGCAGAGACACATCTTCTTTATATTATACAGCGCGAGCTGGTCCGTTATCAATCTAGGCATGTCATCTGTGCAGCACGAGCTTCATAAAGTGAGGCTTGACTGTATTGTTATTTTTATATTATATTCAATACAAAAAGTAATAAAGTGAGGCATGTTTTCTTTACATAATGCGAGCTGTGCAGACACAAGTCTTTATAAAACTTTATGGATGATGGCATCATCTATCGGCCCAACACTATTTCAATGTAATATGTTTTAACATTAAGCTAATATTGCCATCTTCTACCATTCTCTATGCATGCATGAGCTTAGATGCTTCTTGCGAGAACAAGCTACAGTATCACGGCCAAATCAAATCATGCCAAACAATCATTCAAACCTGTTGATTCACTTGATTCAAAGCAGCATCTTCGGTTTTTGCAACTCTTCGCTTCCTCCTGTTAAATAATGAACATTATCTGATTACTCATTGTTTTTAATAAACATACACACTTGAGACGAATGCTCCGAGTCCGATCTGAAAGTGAATTTACTGACTTACATCATAAACCAAATGAGTACAATGATGATGGCGATGACCAACAATCCTCCACATGCTGATGCGATTCCAAACAGCAGTTGCCTATAAGAACTAAGCACTGAAAGAGGAAGCATATCAAGAGTTATTCTCCACTATTACACCAGTAGAACTGATGGATGCTGAGACGTTCATTGGAGGATCTTAGAGAGAAAATATATTGTCAGTGTTCAACATTCACGTCACTCATTCTGGGGTGTTCAACACTGTTTCATAATAAACTCACACAAGACATTTAAAGTCACTGTTGAATTTTTCTCTCCAAGTTCATTTTCAGCTTTGCACTTGTATTGTCCACTGTGATCAGATCTGATGTTTGAGATGATGAAGATGTTTCCAGATCCTACAGATGTTCTTCTTTAAACCAGCTGATATTCGCAGGTGGATTTGATTCACTTCTGCAGGTCAGAGTCACTGAATCACCCTCCACTATTACACCAGAAGGACTGATGGACGCTGAGACGTTCCTTGGAGGATCTGAAAAACATTTGACAATGTTGAACATTTGTGGGTTTCAGGCTGGGATGTTCTACACTGTTTAATAATAAACTCACACAAGACATTTAAAGTCACAGAATCAGAATATTTCTCTCCACATGTTTGTCTGGTCTTGCACTTGTATTGTCCACTGTGATGAGATCTGATGTTTGAGACGATGTAGATGTTTCCAGATCCAACAGATGATGTTTGATTCTCTTTAAACCAGCTGTAGTTGTGAACAGGTGGATTTGATTCACTTCTGCAGGTCAGAGTCACTGAATCACCCTCCACTATTACACCAGAAGGACTGATGGAGATCACAGGACCATCTGGAGGACATAAAGAAAAACAAATTGTATATGTCCAACACGCAAAGTCTGTCGTTCTCAAAGGACATTTATCCTTTAATCTAGATTTGGAGTCACTGAATGTCCCTCCATCACTCTCTCACCTTCAGACTCCACCTGAAGATCTGAACACAACACAACACTGATCCTCCTCATGTCATTCAACACATCACATTATTATCATCACACACTCATTCACTCTCACCTGTGACATCAAGAGTCACTCCAGGAGCACCAGTCCATCTCCCACCCTGTTGATCAGTGATGAATCTGAAATAGTACTCGTGTGAATCTGTGTGTCTCACATCAGTCAGTCTGACGCTGCAGTCGTGCTGTTCATCTCCCAGATACTGAATCCTTCCTCTGTATTTAGGGTCCTTAGACAGATCTGGAAACACATTATCAGGTGTTTTTTCTATGTTGGTCCAGAACACTTCTATGATCTTATATCCAGTAGGGTATGTGTAAGTGCAGTTTATTGTCACTGTTGATCTCTTCAGTGCACAGATGTGTAAAGAGCTGTAAGTCACAACCCAATCACTCTGACAACAAACTCCTGAAACACAAATAAATGAAGGAAATATCAGTTTGTGGATTATGTAAAACCCTTTTAACTGACTTTAAGTTTCGAGCTGTTTAGTGGATGATGAAAGACCTTTGAGAAAACTTGCCAAGGGCATCATGTACAGTGAAGATGTTATCCATTTGGAGACGTTGTATATGTTTTATAGCCTGACTTCGTCAAACTTCGTACTTCCGCTCAATTTCATTTCGCTTCTGCACTCAGTGTGATATAGCAAACCATCTCCATGTTTATCTCCGGCTCCATACCAGGCGACCAACCAGCGAACAGAGGGCAGCCTGAGAGCCGTGACGTAGACACTAATTGGCGAATTTAAGATAGTAGTTAGGGAAATCTATAACGACAGCGGACATGGAGACACGGGATGCTATTCGCTCTGTTGCGGTGAATATTCCCGCCATTTGCCAACTGAAGCCCGAACAAGAAGAGTGTTTGGTTCACATTTTGAATGGAGCAGTGGCGGCTGCTGATCTTTTAAAGAGGGGAAGCTCATTTTCGGCCTAAATCATAAAAATTGTCCATTTATTTATATGTAAATTCTGCCCTACGTTCCTTTTCAAGAAAATGCTCTGTAACCCTGTCGTACCAACTAGGCGTCTTTTCCAGTGACTTGACCAGTGTCCTCTCAATGGCCAGCAGAGCTAGGCTGCTTAAACGGCCTTGGCCCATTGTGTTACGGGTGACTATATGAATTAATGAACAAACGATCTAATATATATATATATTTAACTCAACGGGAGGAAATGTGGGAATTATGTTAAACTGAAACAATGAATGTGGTGTGAAATTGTGTGAAATATACGATGAAGGTTGAAGCAGTTTGTCTTTCGACTACACATGCAAAATCCGCGATGGGACTGAGTTGGAAATGGAGACACAGAGTGATACGCGTCATAATCTGAAGACCACGCCCACGCCAACCGTCTCTTTGCATTGCGAGAAGCCGCCGCCTCCTTGTCATTTATGATTTATAAAAAAAAAAAAAAAAAAAAAGTCTAAAAGCTGATATGACAATGTGTATAGCAAACAAGCTAAAAAAAAACAAGAAATACGTTTTTATAAACTGTCGACCCCAAAAAACGAGCGTTTTAGGACATAAAAGTGGATTAAAAAGAGATGACAGACCCTCCAATCATCACGCAGACGCTCGGAGTCCGGGCCAGCCCACTCCTCCATTCATCCAGAGACGCTGAGCGTCCGTGGGCGGGACATAATCGCAGCATTATCCAATGACCGTCTTGTTTCTAAGCACTGAAAAAAACTGTTTAAAGCAGCCCCATTGAAGTCAATGGACGCTGGGCTTCAACAGAGTAATGCACTGTACGCTACGGGAATGAATGAGAAGGAAATCCAGTCAGCCGACCTAAGTAGCTGATTCTGAACGAAATTGTTTTCGTTCGAGATGAACGTGTTTAACGCATTTTTAGTCAATAAAATGTTAACATAATAGTACATATATTTGACCATTCATTTTTTGACAATTATAGGGGAAGCTGAGCTTCCCTTGCAGTCTTAAAGAAATCGCGACTGGAATGGAGGTGATGTTGTGGCCCTACTCCCGACAGGTTTTGGGAAAAGCTTAATTTATCAACTGTTACCGATCGTCAGATCGAACTGGGACCCTTTTGACCGGTCAGTGTCTCCTTTCTTTAACCGTCCTTCAATATTTCCATGTCATGCTGTAATCTTGCAATTAAGTTGCAGCATTTCCGACAGACTCGAAATGAACGAAGAGCCGTGTTTAACAGAACTAATCCGAACTTTGACAGTTGGCTGCAAATATTTCCTTGTTTGTCTCCACTCTCAAATGTTAGTTTAGTTGCACTAATTGTATTGTGGATGTTTAGATTTACTTCACAAATAATCTGAAAAAGTCGTTCACAGCCATCTTCACTCCGGTATTTTAGTCGATGGTTTTATTTTAGCTTCATACCTGTGTTCACAGCGGAAGTTCGAGGTGGCTGAGCCAGCGCATAACATACATCATAACCAAACGTTATGTGATAGGCTTACGGTACATCAATGATTTTAAACTTCACATAAGTATTTAATCTTACCCTCAGTAGCATGAATGCGAGTGACCGATACTAAAAAAGATCTTGTGTTAACATAGTATATGTTTCACCACGGCTTTCAGTGCCTGAGGCTTTCTTTCTTCTGCAAATCACAAAAGAAGATATTTTGAAGAATGTTGGTAAACAAAAACCGTTGACACAAAACCAATAAAAGTCAAGTGGGACCAACAGTTTTTTATTACCAACATTCTTCAAAATATCTTCTTTTGGTGTTCTGCAGGTTTGAATGACGAGAGGGTGAGTAAATGATGACAGAATGTTTTTGGGTGAACTATCCCTATAAGACAACCAAGATGACTGAGAAACAGACACTGAAGTGATGATGTAACTCACCCGGAATCATGAGCAGAACGATCAGAGGAAGAAGACGAGCCATTCTAACCAGAAAATATAAAATACACACGACAATAAAACACCGTCTGTCAAATGTACTACAGACTCTACAGTCTTTCAGATTAAACTTTAATCTCTCTTGCAATCGACTCTACACATTTACACTTTACACATGATGATGTCATATGTGTGATTAATCTTCATCATTAGCAGTAATCAAACAATATTTTATTTATTAGAAAGTGTGACTCTTACCGAGCTGCGATGAGTCTGATCTCCAGCGCTCAGATGACAGACGATGAGAACACGCTCAACTTTAAGACCGAAATGCAAATGCAACCTGAACGTCTCTTCCTCTTTTTGTCATTTTATATCTGTCCCCATCAACACATGAACAACGGATGTGCTTAAAACAAGCAATAATGCTCCGGTTACAAATAATTTGAAAGAAGTGATTAAAAAAGGTAAAGTTCAATAAATAATGAATATTCTGTCATGATCTACTCGCCCTCACGCTATGTAGGACTTTCTTCTTTATGAAACACATTATATTCAGCACAAAATTTCCATTTTGCAGTCTGATAGCTTGAGACTTCCCTACAAACTTCCCTCATGTCTGTTTAAGGCATAATTTAAACACAGAGAAACACACAGAAAGAGAACATCACAGAAAGTTTAAAAGCTCCTTGACACTTCAGCTGTAAATACAGTGAAATATATATAAGATTTTTAGTGAAAAAACGAGCAAACAGGTTTAATTTGATCTTATATGCATTAAAGGAGCCATTCTTTTGCTATTTTTGTATGGAAGCATATTGGTTGCTATATTTCAATTTGAAATGCAATACGCAAAAGTGCAATGCAGTATGTAAAATGACAATGCAATTGTGCATTTAAATATACATTTTAAATAACATATAAGCAACATTAAGTGCAAAATGAAAATAAAAATGTAATTATATCAATTACATTTGTCAGTTCCTACACTAGTTTCAATATGTTATTAAAATGGATATTTTTAACGCTCTTTAAGTTGAAAGATGCGTTCCCTGCATAGAATATAAGCGTCAGCGGTAGCGTCAGCCCTTGTGTTAAGCCTCCTCGTGTGTAGACCAACGAGAGTAAAGACCTGCGACTCTACCTGTGTGACTCCACCGAGCAAAGACACCGGCAAGGCACATCAGAATATTTAACATATCTTTGTTTTTTATTAAATTGTATGCTAACATCATGTGTTTCAAGTTTATTCCTGTACTCCACCGTCGGCAGCGTTCTCACCCAAGACGCAAGATAACATAAGTAAACTTGCGGCTTTCGGACGACCACTTCTCTTTATTTCAAACTGATAAATTGTTCAGAACAAGTCTTCCTCTTTCTTCTGCTAACGTACTGCTATCTTTCCTGTAGCTCAGTGGTAAGAGCATGGTGCTCATCCTTAGAAACAAATGTATAGTGCAATGCAATGTAAGTCGCTTTGAATAAAAGCATCTGCCAAATGCATAAATGTAAATGTACAACCTCAACGCCTCTAACAAACAGCCAACAAATAGAAATACAAATAAGTATTAAGACTCAAATACTTAAAAAAAAATGATGAAAGCTAAAAATGTACGTTTAGATAACTCTCCATCTGAAGGCAAACATGCACGTGTGTTAAACTGTCCAGAAGAACGTCTTGAGTATGAACAGATGTTGTCACTTCAACCACAGACAGGGAAGTTCTGACCCCCTTAAAGAAACACTTCATCCAATGATGGAAATTCTCTCATAATTTACTCTATAATTTACATTTTAGATTTCTTGCTTTGAACACAAAGAAATAATTCTACATAAAAATGACAAAGCTTCAGAAAGCACATACTGTAGATCCATCACGAAAGTAATCCAAATGACTCCTGCAGCCAAACAATGATTCGTGAAACTTCTCGTGAATTGTTGAAATGGTTTTTCTTTAAATAACAGAAGTGTGAGCTGCCGGTCAGAGCAAAGACCATCATTTATACAGAAGTTTTTTTCAGGAATTTTCACTTCATTTCAGGGTTAAATTTGATCTATTAAAAAATGCCCGTGAAATTAACAGTGAAATTTTGTAGTTTTCACAGAGAAAACGGTTGTCAGAAAACGTCTGTAAAAATCAGAGGTGTATAGTCCAGGAGAAAAAGTTCAAGAGTTGAAGTTAATGAGATGATTAAGTGAGTAATTAAATGATGATCGAGCATTAGTGATGAACACCTGCTGTTAACAGTCAACATCACTGAAGAAAAGAGAAACACAAGAACTACAACTGACTTCAGTCACAGCCTTGGATGACATCAGCTGGAAGAAAACAACAACAACAACAACAACAACAACAACAACAACAACAACAACGGCACCATAATTGTGGTCAGTGTTTGCTTTAGTTGTGCTCTTGAGCCTTCCAGTAAATAGCTCTATCTCTCTCTCTCCTCTCCACTGATAGCTGGTGTGTGGTGAGCGCTGTTGTAATGTGGCTGCTGCTCACTGGTGGTGGTTGTCGAGAGACCCACCGCATGTACAGTGCTTTGGGTGTACAGCAATACACAATAAAGCGCTGTATTAATGCCTCATTCATTTAATTGTTTAACTAGATATGCCTTTAAGCAATTACAATATTGTTTCACAGCAAACATTTGTGCAATGCGAATCAAATCTTAAAGGGGTAGAGTCAATTTCCATGACTGAGTGTTTCTGGTTTAAATCTCTCTGAGTTTATTTACTTCATTTGGATATTTAAAAAACTCCTAAATCAATGCCACTAGAAAAATGGACTAGTAGACATCAAGAATAAAACAGTTTGTCTCAACGATGGTGACATAAATTCTGAAGTTGTTTAAAAGTGACTTTGATGGTTTTTAATAATGAATTACAAAGAAATAAAATAAATAAATGTAATGTTTTCACTTTTATGCATTAGAACCAAGTTTTTATTTTATATAAAGAAATGCTCTTAATGTAAAAGACTCAAATGTATTAAGTTTATACACAGCTTGAAGTTTTTGCCCTGAAGTTTTAAACTGCAAAGCTGTTAACGTTCTTTTCCTGTAATTTTTACAGAATTTTACTGGCAACCACAGCTGCCGGTATTTTTCCGTAAAAATTACGGAACAATTTTCACAGTGTAAACTCCGTCATCTTTCCACACAGAAACAGACCACAACATTAAAAAAATGTATATAACAGTCACAAACTACTAATATTTATTCAATAACAAAAAATGTCCATTACAAACGTAAAACTTGAAATAAGACCAAAAAACTGCAATAATACATGTATTCAATGTCATCTTTATTTTTATTACAATGACATCTCTTTACAACAGTGACAAAGTATATAAAGCTGCTTTGCTTGCAACAATGCAAAATTGAGAGGAGCGCTATATATATGTATAAATAAAATTATTTAGAAATAATAAAAAGGATCGTCATTCATTAGAAGTTGCCTAAGACATTTTGCTCACAATAACCATCTGCCAGTTGAGTAACAGGTACAGTAAACTGTAAATATGTGTAAACATTTACATGAGGTTCACTGGTGGGCATACCCGAAGGTTCAGATGAGAAATACCTCCCAAGTATATTCCCATTGATATTTACATTTTCTTAGCACAACAAGGTGACTTGAAACATGACGTTGTCCAGTTATGACTTGTTGCACAGGAGAATGAATATTAGTAACACAAAGCCCAACCCCCCTTAATCATTTATCACAATGGATAAAACCTAAGAAAATTGTTCTGTTGAGCTACACAAAATACAAAATGGCTTTAAGGAAATAGTAAAACAATAAACAATGTCATTTCCAACATCAGGGCAATGATCAAGAAGTTTTAATGGACTGGAGACGCTTCTTTTAATAATGTTAATTAATATAAACGGTCTGACGCCATTCGGTCCAGTGTCATTCCCCTCGCCATAGTAGGAAAAGAAAGTGCGATCTCTAACAACGATTGCTCGTGCACTAATAGACCTCCGTTACACTTCGATCTGCATGTTTTTAACTGATAAAGTGAAGTTGACGTCATAGTTACTGTTTATTGGTAAAAGCCAAAGTTTATGAATACACGTGAGAGGGTCACCGACCAATCACAACAGCCTGAGAAGCGGAAGTCGATCACGAAAGACCTGGTCAGCCTTACCAATAAGAGCAGTTTCGGAAGGAGGAACTTTATATAAACAGGAAGAAATCCAGTCGTATTGTTAGAATTGGGACAGCGATGAACAATAGACTTGAAATAAGTTCAATATAAAGCGTTTTTTGAAATTAGAAACATGAACATCAATTGTTAAACACCCAAAAAACATAATCACAGCCAAAGACAGGCTCCTTTAAATTATTATCTTTTGATCCTATTTTATACTTCTACAGAGGAAATATAATCTCATTGGCTGAGCTGAAATATTGATATTTTCACTTTAAGGTTAACTATTTCGGCAACGATTTTCAGCAATCCAAAGTGACGACTGAACCACCTTTATTTTACACTGCTGTAGATCACTGAGGTGTCCTCCACATTTGACCTAAAATCAAATAGAAACACAGCATTACACATTCAACTGTTCGATGACAAGAGTCATTTGTTCTTCAACAACAACACAACTTGACATGATTATCTTTTCATCCTCTTTTACTTCTACGGAGGAAATACAATCTCATTGGCTGAGCTAATGAAATATTCATATTTTCACTTCAGGGTGAGTTATTTCTTTAGGTCAATTCTTATCACCTCACAGAAGCATCAGGTTTGTCATTTGTAATGTTGCCGTAGTGGTTTTCATTCTCTTCTGATCTCCTCATCTGTGCGTTGCTATGATGGTGGACCGTAGCGTAGTGGAGCTCCTCTGGATCTCTGGATTCACGAGCTTCTCCTGCAGCTGTCTGTTCTCCTCGGAGTCTCTGAGGTTTAACACTTTCATACTGTACATCATCACAATGGGCTGATTCGGAAGCAAGATCAACATGTTTCACGGCGCAGTACAGGTCATCCTGAAATGAACAAAACTAACTCAGACAAACTAGCATACCTGAGAGCGTGCTTCCGGAGTATGCGAAGACTAGTTAAGCTCACATATGCACATCAATGCTTTGAATCTGCCAAATGCATACCCTGACAGTCTGCATCTATTTGATCTCTGCATTGCATAGATCTGCAATACGGCTGTCAGCTGTGATGTCTGCAAGATTTTGTTGTGTTGCACATCTTCTACCATTCTCTATGCATGCATGAGCTTAGATGCTTCTTGCGAGAACAAGCTACAGTATCACGGCCAAATCATGCCAAACAATCATTCAAACCTGTTGATTCACTTGATTCAAAGCAGCATCTTCGGTTTTTGCAACTCTTCTCTTCCTCCTGTTAAATAATGAACATTATCTGATTACTCATTGTTTTTAATAAACATACACACTTGAGACGAATGCTCCGAGTCCGATCTGAAAGTGAATTTAATTGACTTACATTATAATCAAAATGAGTACAATGATGATGGCGATGACCAACAATCCTCCACATGCTGATGCGATTCCAACCTGCAGTTGCCTATAAGAACTAAGCACTGAAAGAGGAAGCATATCAAGAGTTATTCTCCACACTGAAGATACACAGATGGACCATTAATAAAACTTTCACCTGTTACTGAAACAGCAGCTGATCTCTGAGATCCAACTTCATTCTGAGCCACACAGTAAAACCATCCACTGAGACTTGAGTTAAAGTTACTGATGCTGAACGTCTGTCCAGATCCTACAGATGATGTTTGAGTCTCTTTAAACCAGCTGTAGTTGTGAACAGGTGGATTTGATTCACTGCTGCAGGTCAGATTCACTGAATCACCCTCCAATATTACACCAGAAGAACTGATGGATGCTGAGACGTTCCTTGGAGGATCTTAGGGAGAAAAAAATGTCAGTGTTCAACATTCACGTCACTCATTCGGATGTTCAACACTGTTTCATAATAAACTCACACAAGACATTTAAAGTCACTGTTGAATTTTTCTCTCCAAGTTCATTTTCAGCTTTGCACTTGTATTGTCCACTGTGATCAGATCTGATGTTTGAGATGATGAACATGTTTCCAGATCCTACAGATTTTTCTTCTTTAAACCAGCTGATATTCGCAGGTGGATTTGATTCACTGCTGCAGGTTAGATTCACTGAAACACCCTCCACTATTACACCAGAAGAACTGATGGATGCTGAGACGTTCCTTGGAGGATCTGAAAAACATTTGACAATGTTGAACATTTGTGGGTTTCAGGCTGGGATGTTCTACACTGTTTAATAATAAACTCACACAAAACATTTAAAGTCACAGAATCAGAATATTTCTCTCCACATGTATGTGTGGTCTTGCACTTGTATTGTCCACTGTGATCAGATCTGATGTTTGAGATGATGTAGATGTTTCCAGATCCAACAGATGATGTTTGATTCTCTTTAAACCAGCTGTAGTTGTGAACAGGTGGATTTGATTCACTGCTGCAGGTCAGAGTCACTGAATCACCCTCCACTATTACACCAGAAGGACTGATGGAGATCACAGGATCATCTGGAGGACATAAAGAAAACAAATGTAAAGGTCCAACACGCAAAGTCTGTCGTTCTCAAAGGACATTTATCATTTAATCTAGATTTGGAGTCACTGAATGTCCCTCCATCACTCTTCAGACTCCACCTGAAGATCTGAACACAACACAACACTGATCCTCCTCATGTCATTCAACACATCACATTATTATCATCACACACTCATTCACTCTCACCTGTGACAGCAAGAGTCACTCCAGGTGCACCGATCCATTTATCTTTATCAGTGATGAATCTGAAATAGTACTCGTGTGAATCTGTGTGTCTCACATCAGTCAGTCTGACGCTGGAGTCGTGCTGTTTATCTCCCAGATACTGAATCCTCCCACTGTATTTAGAGTCCTTAGACAGATCTGGATTATCAGGTGGGTTTTTTCAGTATGTTGGTCCAGAACACTTCTATGATCTTATGTCCAGTAGGGTATGTGTAAGTGCAGTTTATTGTCACTGTTGAGTCATTTAGTGCACAGATGTGTAAAGAGCTGTAAGTCACAACCCAACCACTCTGACAACAAACTCCTGAAACAGAAATAAATGAAGGAAATATCAGTTTGTGGATTATGTAAAACACTTTTACCGACTCTAAAGTGTGGAGCTCTTTAGAGGATCATGAAAGACCTTTGAGAAAACTTGCCAAGAGCATCATGTACAGTGAAGATGTTTTGCATTTGGAGACGTTGTGTATGTTTTAGTGCACATCCAAGTGATAAGGTGTTCAGACTATTTCAAATTTCTATTGAGTGATACAATTTAAATTATTATTGAGAATATTCAGAGCTCTATGTGATTAATAGTTAGCAGCCAGATATCTTGTTTACAATCTATGTGCTGTATCCAAAGTTACACTTTAACTGCCATCTCTGCATCAGTTTTATCATAAGAAACCATCAGTAGCATGAATGCGAGTGACCGATACTAAAAAAGATCTTGTGTTAATATAGTATATGTTTCACTGCGGCTTTCAGTGTCTGAGGCTTTCTTTCTTCTGCAAATCACAAAGAAGATATTTTGAAGAATGTTGGTAACCAAAAACCGTTGACCCCATTGACTTTTATTGTATGGACACAAAACCAATGCAATTCAAGTGGGACCAACGGATTTCTGTTACCAACATTCTTCAAAATATCTTCTTTTGGTGTTCTACAGGTTTGAAATGACGAGAGGGTGAGTAAATGATGACAGAATGTTTTTGGGTGAACTATCCCTTTAAAGGGCCGGTATCCCAGAAAATAAACTTTTAAATGTTTATCTACCAGAAACTGAGTCCCCAGCGTGTGTGCAGAAACACCCTGTTATTATACAAACCCATTTGTTCTTCTTTTTGTAATCTCCTTTAAACCACAACAGTGACACAAAACAGGCTGAAGGCATTAAGATGATGTTTATTGCAGTTAGTGTTTGGTTTTGGTTGGAAAGGGCATTACATATGTAATTTCGATTTCTGCAATATTGCTTGTCTTGATGTCATCCAAAGCACATGTGTAAGCGCTCTACCTCCTATTTTGCATACAGGGAGGGGAGCAGAAGCTCATTTGCATTTAAAGAGACACACACAAAAACGGCGTGTTTTCCATTGCAGCCACAAATGGTCATGTTCAACATCTTATAGTGAAAGATATGTGGTTTATTTTGAGCTGAAACTTGAAAGACACATTCTGGGGATACCACTGACTATTTTTTACATCCCTTTAAGACAACCAAGATGACTGAGGAACAGACACTGAAGTGATGATGTAACTCACCTGGAATCATGAGCAGAACGATCAGAGGAAGAAGACGAGCCATTCTAACCAGAAAATATAAAATACACACGACAATAAAACACCGTCTGTCAAATGTACTACAGACTCTACAGTCTTTCAGATTAAACTTTAATCTCTCTTGCAATCGACTCTACACATTTACACTTTACACATGATGATGTCATATGTGTGATTAATCTTCATCATTAGCAGTAATCAAACAATATTTTATTTATTAGAAAGTGTGACTCTTACCGAGCTGCGATGAGTCTGATCTCCAGCGCTCAGATGACAGACGATGAGAACACGCTCAACTTTAAGAACAAAATGCAAACACAACCTGAACGTCTCTTCCTCTTTTAATTTTGTAATCTGCAAATGAACAACGGATGTCCTTAAAACAAGCAAAAATGCTCCGCTCACAAAGAAGTGATTAAAAAGGTAAAGTTCATCAAATAACGAAAATTCTGTCATTATCTACTCGCCCTCACGCTATGTAGGACTTTCTTCTTTATGAAACACATTATATTCAGCACTAAATTCTCATTTTGCAGTCTGATAGCTTGAGACTTCCCTACAAACTTCCCTCATGTCTGTTTAAAACATAATTTAAACACAGAGAAACACACAGAAAGAGAACATCACAGAAAGTTCAAAAGCTCCTGTGACACTTCAGCTGTAAATACAGTGAAATGAATATATGATTTTTAGTGAAAAACAAGTGAACAGGTTTCTTGTGTCTTATATTTACATTTACATTTACATTTAGGCATTTGGCAGACGCTTTTGTCCAAAGGGACTTACATTGCATTATCCTATACATTTTACATAGTTATTTGCAATCCCCTGGGATCCAACCCACAACCTTGCGTTGTTAACACAATGCTCTTACCCATGACCCACAGAGCTACAAAGCCGTATATATGCATTAAACTGTGAGCAGTATGCATGTTTTAAACACATGGATCACCTGAATAACATATAAAATGTGGCACATCAGAAAGTACAGAAATACTGTATCCACAGCGTGATGAACATTCAAGTCCGTTTTCACACAGTTTTAACCCAACAGATCATAAGGACATATGCACATGTTCTAGACCACAGACAGACACGATACACATGTACCGTAAACTTCACCACAGAAAGAGGAAAAGATCAAATATAAGCCACATTCAAGCAATCAAAGATATATCTTTTTTTTAACTTATACTTGTGTATAAATGCTCTGAGAATAAAAATACACAAAGAACATAATAATTGAATAGGAAAAAGAAAGACAAATATAACACAGAAATGATAAGATAAAGGAGAGTAAAGTGAGGGAGGTTCATGAGGAAATGCTTGGAGTCTGGCGTGGAGGAGCATGAATGCACAAAACCCACATGTGAATTCAACTGAACACAAATATGAAACCACATGAAACCACAAAAGAGGAAACAGTCAATGGAGAAGATGCTTTATAAGCAGAGAAACCTGATATTTCACACTTTACTGTTAGCAAGCAGATTAACAGTACGTCCATCTATAAAGGTCATTTAAAAGGTTAATCCTTTCACTCCTGTAACATTACAGACCAAGTCTACATAACTGCAGTGAATTGATCTGCTTTACACTCCATTTGAAATGATAAAACCAAGAATATAATTTCTTAACACAGTTCACCTTCTCAGGCGCATGATTCAAAGCGCCTATGTTTTATAAAAAAATTCTGACATGTAAAATGGTGTTCATTTGTTGAAACATCAGGTTTTCTGTGTCAGTGTAGTCAATAATTGTTTTTCTTAATTGTCCTTTTAGAGGGCGATGAAGCTGAATGCTTCCATCACAAATTCTTAGTTTTGGATGCGTGCAACAATCCAGTTTTAGATCTGCATTCACAATGCCAAACGTTTTTGACTTCCAAGATATTTAGATAATGGAAATATCCAGTGTGTGGTGTCAGGAATCATGTAGTGTCAGGGTTCCTGTTTAGTGTGTCTTTGTTTCCTCTCTGATGTTGATGTTGTGTTTCTTTTGAGCACATGGTGTGGTTGGCAGCCTGCCATGCGTTTTCTTGTATTGTGGTGTGACTCCGCCCCCTCGTTTCTCTCCTTGTTATTGGTTCATTCTTTTCACCTGCTCTACTCGGTGTCTTCTCTCTCTCCTCCTGTTTCTCGTTTGGGTTCTGATTTCCTCCCCCTTATGTTCCCTTCTGTTCTACTGTCCCGTGTCAGATTGTTGTGTTTGTTATCCCCTGTGGTCTTGCACCCGTACTGACTGCCTTAGCCAGGGGTGGATTTAGTGATTTGGGGGCCCAAATATGCACCATTTGACTTCATGCAAACATTATTTGCTCGAAGCACACAACTTTTCACCCCCAGTCAAACTGACAGGGGAAAACTAAGCTTAATAAACACAGATACTCACTAATTCAAAAAAGAATAAAAATTAAAACCCAAATGAATTACATGGGAAAAAAGACATCTGCAGGGTTTTTCCTGCCTCAAAATGAGGCGGTACCTGAATTTTCTAATCCGGTATTTGGATAAATGTATTCTATAAAGCGCACAGTTTGACATCAGAAAGTGTGTCTTGTTACCGTTTCACAGAACTACATTTAGATGATGGTTTTATGCACAGTAACACAATGCACGACATTGAAATGGAAATAAATAATTTATTTATAATAAGTATGCTCTTCTAGCCCACCTCCAAAGGTGGTGTCTTGTTACTGGCTCCTAGATGAACATTAAGATGTTGGTTAATTCACACCAGTGTAACAACAAAAAGAGCTCTGGAGGCTTTGCAAAGAGTGTGCACTACACTGCCCCCTAGAGGAACACGGTGCAGTTGCTCTGACTGAGTTTGATATTCAGAATTGTGAATAAATTAATTTAACATACACAGACTCTGAAATGTCTTCTTAGTGTTTTTCTTAAAAATGTTCCTCTAGGGGGCGTTGTAGTGCACCTGTAAAAGACTTTGAGTTTTTATGAAAGCGTTACATTTTAATCATTTTTGTTGTGTTATAGTTCTCTGATGGGAACCAGTAGCACGACACACCCTTTGAGGTTGACATGTCAGAGTTTGTGTATTTTTAATAAATGTATTCACAATGCTGAATGCTCAGTCAGAGCAATTGGTTTCTAAGGGCACTCTACTGCACACTCACTCACTTTCTCACTCTTCACATTTCAATGGCTTTTGTTGTTTTACACTTTTGTGAAATAAACCAACATCTATATGCTCGCCTGGAACCGGTAACAAGACACAATATTTGGAACTGGGCTAGAAGAGCCTATTTATTGGAAATAAAAATATATATTTGTTGGCATTTAAATGTCATGCCTTGTGTAATGTGCATGAAACCAACATTGAAATGTTGTTGTGTGAACCAGTAACAGGACACAGTCTTTGAGGTTAACATGTCAGAGTTTGTGTATTTGTAATTCATTTATTCCTAATGCTGAATATCAAACTCAGAGCAACTGCACCATTTTCCTCTAGGGGGCGGTGTAGTGCACGCTCTCTGCAAAACTTCCCAAGCTTTTTCCTCAGTTGTTACATTCAATAGTTTTTTTTGTCTTACAGACAGTTGTGTTTATAATACCTCCATTTACATGTTCTTCTAGGAGCAAGTATTAAGACATCCTTTGAAATTTAGATAGAAGAGTGTATTTATAGAAGATGAATTGATGTATTTGTTTAAATGGTAGATCATGTGTCTTGCTGTGTGAATAAAAAATGTAAACGTTCGTCTATGAACCAGTAACAATACACACCCTTCAAATTTGAGATAGAATCCTGTATGTTTTATAAAAAAAACGTCTAAACAGATTTCAATTTAATTAAATGGTGAGTATCCTAAATTGAAATATGATGTAAAAGACGCCTGGACATGTTGTTTTTTGAGCTGAAGTTTGCATATAGTTTAATTTGCTTCCTAATATATGTGAGTAAAATTTAACTGATTTGCACGGGTAATATTTACTAACACTCAAGAATCAGTTTTTTCAGTGTATGAAGAACCCAGGCCTGTTGTAATACGTACGTACGCTGTATGCGTGCACCGGAAATGATGTATGTGTATGTATGCTGTATGTGAATTGATGCCGAGTAAACGTGTTCATAACTAAACTACATGACGTCTGGTAATACTTCATGGTCTGCACAGCTCGCGTCATATGTTAAATGAAGAGCCTGACAACTAGCTAATATGTGTGATAGTGAGAGACTTAACAGCCTTAACAACCTTTAGCGCCGTTTCCTTGCTTGATCCATTTGGTGATGTGACTGTCACACATTAAATAAAATATGTTTGTTGAACTCGTTCGAAATGCTAGAAAAAAAAGTAAAACTGAAACGTTTTAAATAATTACATCTTTTGTTCTATGTTTATTATTTATAACATTCTATTTAAAAAATTTTTTTATAATATTTCGGCACAATGGCACACCCCCTCATGCGCCCTATGCACTGCATATACTGCATACCCCATTTTTGCGCCACTGGTGAAGGTACCACATGATTTATGTGGTAATAGTGTTTGTGGAGTTGAAAAAACTCTTAATGTCCTAGAGAATTTTACAGTGTTTTTCCATATTTTTTCCATATGATTTATGTCCCCGCATTTCCTCATTCAATGAATGACTTTGGACTTTGAACAATAAGTTGTATAAGGAACTTGAAGAACCTTTGAGCCCTATAATAATATAATAATAATTCTGCTGAGTTTACCTACATTTGGTTTACAGATAAATTCACGCCAACAGTTCAGTCATTCTTAACTTCTCGGCAGTGATCTCTTCAGACCATCTAATTGGTAGGACCGCATTTGTATATTTTTCATTTTTCAATAGATGAAGTCCCCCATTCATAATGCAGAGCTGATGAAGATTTAATTTCACCAATCTTTAAATCTACCATTAGATGTGTGTTATTAATGTTTTGGATAAAGATTGTGCATAATATATTTTCAATAAGTGTTGTCTGGACTTTAGGAGTATGCTGATAATGTGCAGATTTTACTATGTGAACTGTATTATGCTAATGCTTCATTGGCTAAGACGTCCAAAAGACGTCTTTTATGAAAGTTTTTATAGCGTCATTTTATGACATCTTCTGAATGTCTATTATTGACGTCCAGGGGACCTCTGTACAAAGTTGAGATTTCAAATCTGGTATTTTTTTATGAAAATCTATTTTATGGAATAAATTTGAGGACTGATCACCATCACATGGCATCAATAAAGATACAACTTTCATTAGGGGACGTCTTTTTAATGTCAACAAATACGTAGAACATATTCCTCATGACAAACTAACAGAATGTCCTTTTACTTTTTACTGCAGGATCAAGCCGGACTATATGGAATATACGATGTCAAGAAGTATAAAATGTTCTTTTCATTTATGTCCAAAATCCTCAAAACAGTTAAATGATCATAACTTTTCAATGATAAAACACTCCCAGACAGCAAATTGTCCGGCTCACACTTTACCCCCCATATGCCTCATCTGGCCCACATACCACGTGGAATGATGGCACTTGGGCGGTTCGCTCCTGTTTTCCACAAGTTATCCAAAGGAAAGCCAAAAACAGCCAAAACAAAACGGACTCAAATATAAGCGAGAGATCATTTTAATTCCTTTTTTTTAACCAACACCTTTCTATTCCTGTTTAAATAATTGAACAATTGATTGAATTTTATTATCATTTTTAATAAGAGTCATTACTGTTTACAAACACAATCACTGAAGAAAATTCAAACAGCAACAGAATTCACAGAATTAATTCATCAACGAAATGAAAAAGCTCATCATTCATGTTTGAGTAAATCATTTAAAGCTCAAGATAACTTTAATTGAATTGCCTGTGACAAAATAAAAATGTTCTTTAATTTACACAGAAGTAAAAACTATATACTGGGAACTAGTAATATATTATTACTTTGTGAACCAAAGCAGAAAAATCTACTTCATATTAGAATTCTTTTTAAATTGGTAAACATTTTATTATTTTTCCAGTGTGAAAACCTAGACAACCATCTTCCATTTTATTTTTAATCAAGAAAAACATTGTTGTTTACATGAATGTGTATTTTTGTTCTATTCTGTTCATATATTGTAAGTGAAATGACAAAACAAACAGTATGAAAACAGACTTCATTTAATCTTATCTAAATCTATAATAATTTACTGCTTGGAAGTTTTCTGTACATTTTTTATGAATTATAGAGACACATACTTATAAGTTGTCTGTAAAATTAACAATCTTTCATCTTTCTTATACAGATCTGAGGATTGTTTTGCTGGGTAAAACTGGATCAGGAAAGAGTTCATCAGGAAACACTATACTGGGTAGAAATGACTTTAAAGAATGTAGTTCCATGGATTCAGTCACTAAATCGTGTGAGATACAAACGGCCGACGTGTGTGAAAGGACCATCTCAGTCATCGACACTCCAGGACTGTTTGATACATCATTGACCGAAGAAAAGTTAAAGTCTGAAATACAGAAGTGTGTAGAGATGTCTGTTCCTGGTCCTCACGTGTTTCTTCTGGTCATCAGACTGGACGTGAGAATCACAGAAGAGGAGAAGAACACAATGAAATGGATTCAGGAGAACTTTGGAGAAGATGCTGCACGTTACACCATCATTCTGTTCACTCACGCTGACGTGCTGGGGGATAAAACTTTAAAGGAACATATCGGACATTGTAACAATTTACAAGCACTGATTAACAGTTGTAGTGATAGAATTCACCCATTCAACAATAACACCAAAAAAAATAAAGGTCAGGTTACACAACTGCTGGATTTGATTGATAAAATGGTGAAGAAGAATGGAGGACAACACTACACCAATGACATATATAATAAAGCCCAAAAAAAGATTCAATGGGAAAATTTCAAAAATAGAAGCGTAGAGTTTGGGAAAACAGCAATAGTATTTACAGGAGGAGCAGTAGCAGGAGTAGCAGGAGTAGCAGGGGCAGGGGCAAGATTTGCAGCAGCAGCAGCACCAGTACCAGTACCAGCACCAGCACCACACATAGGAACAGTAGTAGGAGCAGTTATATTTGGAGCAACAGCAATATTAGCAATATTGTTTCAATATGTATGAGACATCTGTATTGTTCTGTATAATCTTTTTATTTAAAATGCTATAATTGAAAATGTATCCTCTATTTCTCTAACAGTCTATTTTGTGTCTTGTCTTGTAATCAAAACAAAACGTGCTCTTCTTTTCATGATATCGTTGTTGCACTCTGTTCCATGAAAAATGACCCTACAGAACATATGTATACCTGTCCTCCAACTCATAGGACAAGAAGATGCATTTGTCACTTTACTCAAATACGACGCACCGGATTGTTCACTGAACTATTCGTTTGGAATGATGGCATGTTTTGGAGCGTGATTTTCAATTTAAACTGTCAGGATGTTTAATCTTCACATTTAATCATTTCATCTTTTTGCCTTTAACTGCCAATTAAAGATTTAACTGCGCGAAACTGTTGAAACTATTAGATCGTATGTGTTCTTATTTGAAGTCGGTGTTTATGTGTCATGATCCTGCCTCATCTTCTCTTGCTTTTCTGGTCTTGTGGCAGGGTCATGCCAGCTGCACGTGTTTTGTGTGGAAGCGCATGGTCATTGTTTGTTATAATGGCCATAATGGCCATGTGCTCCGAGCAGGGTTCGAATCGATGATCAGTCTGACTTTGACACAAAAGTCTGACACACTAACAAGTGACCTATACACCATGACATCTCACGCCCCTCACTATAGAGCACTGATGGGGATTGGGAACATGAGTGTTTTTTATTATTTCTGTTGTTTCATTAATTTATTCATTCATTCATATAGTAATTCATTTGGTTGTCTATTGGTACAGTTATCTATTTATAAGTCATTTTCAGCAAATCAGAAAAAACACTGTGCAGAGCAGAAAGTGTACCTCACTCTCAAGCGCTTTCTGCCGTCATGTTGCTTTTTTTGGTGCTATTGCCATGGTCATGGATCATATTTCTCCTGTTTTGGGGTCTTTACACTGGCTCCCTGTAAGATACCATATTAATTTTAAATACCTTATGTTAACATTTAAGGCTTTGCATCCTCAGTACCTGTTTAATCTGTTACTGCTTTACACACCATGTTGAATTTTGCACTCTTCTCTGTGTGTTTTTTTAAGCGGATCCCAGGACACGGCTTCGCTCCATGGGTGATAGAGAAATCTCCTCATATGCTCTTAAGCTCTGGAACTCTGCCGGCTGACATCAGGGAGGCAAATTGACTACCAACTATTAACTATATACTCTCTTCTTAACACTTTGCTTTTACTTGTTTGGACGATTTGTTTTTGTTGTGTTGTTTTACTAAATGTTTTTAAGAAATTGTGTTGTTTTACCTGATGTGATGTCTGCTGTGAAGCACTTTGAGAAAGCAACTTTTAATGACGCTAAATAAAATAAATGTATTGTTATTATATTTATGGTGAATCATTACATTGGAGCTCCATTGATCATGGCTCATCGTAGTTGTGGTGCAGGCGCTTAACTCAAGGTAAGTCTACCCAGAGTTGATACAACTAACTCAGATCAGCTGTTCTGAAACCAAAAAGTCAAAGTTTAACTTTTTAAACTCGGTCTAAATCAACACAGTGTTCACATTTTAACTCGGTGTTGGTTGAACCTCCTCATTGAAACGGGCCCCTGGTCCTGTATTCCTAGTCTCTGTCAAGTCCTTGAAGAGCACGACAAAATGTCACGTTTTTAGCTAACTGGTTAATTTAAGGTGAGTATAAATATGTGTGGGATGGTATGTTGTCTTTACAGACTTTTTAAACCATTTGTTGATTTAACAAGGTTATCTGCAAAAGTCTAACATCATAATAAATCTTTCTTTCTAAGGACCATTTTGCTTGTGACTAATGCACATTGCTGTATCAATATTATATAAATGTCCAAGTAACCTACATTATTACCAGTGGTGTAGTCGGGCCCATTCTTATTCATACTGTTATTCGTGAGAATCCACTAGATGGCACAATGTTCAGTGATGTGTTATAAACAAGACAAGCAAAAGAATAAGTAACCAGGTTGCAGTTGTCGAGAATAAAACACAGACATGTACAGATTGTTTATTTGAATCATCAAGGTATAGTTCATGTATTTTATAAAACTAATGTTTTTTCACTGTGGAAATGAATCGAACTCAGCTTAGATATTTAGTCATCTTGTGCATCAGATGGTAAAACACTAAACAAAATCAGAAAGTCAACGGGCTCAATAGATCTACATTTTCGATAGTTAATAATGCGAGGAGCAGAAATATTTAAGACAGGAAGTTCCAAATGAAAAAGGACAGCCCAATGATCAGAGATTGACAACTGAGACACAAATGAACCGTTCATTCAGAATCCCAAGGTCTAAAATGTGCCCTTTGTCATGAGTGGGACAGTCAACGAGTTGGTTTAAATCAAAGCACTCCGATAAAGATGCCAAATATCTTGTTGTTGTAGAGTCTCTTATGTCTATGTGGATGTTAAAGTCTCCCAAAATAAGAATTCTCTCGAATTTGAGGACCAACACAGACAGCATTTCTGCCGAATTAGATGAAAAGCCTTTATTTCCATTTGGAGGCCTGTAGACAGTAACTATGGCAGTGGAAAGTTGTGCTGAAACACTCAGTACAAGACATTCAAAGGTGTTAAACTGGGGAACTGCCACAGGACTTAGGTTTGTCCAACACGATGATAGCCTCACCTCCACCAGAGGATCGCAGCAAAGGCATAAACCATAAGCGGCGAGAGTCAGTTAATTAAGAAGAAGAGACCAGCAGACTCTTTATGCCAGGTTTCTGTTAAGCATACATGGTCCAGATTTTGTCCAGATCGAGTCAGATAAAATAGCAGCTTTGTTGTTGACAGCGCACGTTACACAGCGCCATATTAAATGTTTTACTGATATCAAACATAAACATGATAACAGAAAAGTTTGATGTTCTCAGTTTGTTGCTACCTTGAGCCACATTATGTGGCTTCTTTATAATGAACGTCTTTGATCTTTCATGGTTTGATCGATTTGAACAATCAAAAATGACGCACAGCAAAGGTATTTTGAGTTTGTGATAGTGAATTCCTATGGGGAACATCACTTGCTGCAAGACGCAAAATATGGGGGGATGCGAGGACCAGATTAGGAGCTGCTAGGATATGTTGATGTTTGCTAAAACGGTGAAATGAGCTGTATAATATAGGTGTATCATTTTAGTACCTATAAATATCTACATGTATAGGAACCTATACGTATACATAATGGCCCCCTCATGAACAGACAGGCCCCCTCAAAAATAAAATTCAGGCTGCGTCACTGTGACACACTAGAAATAAGTTTTCGACCGATATGGGTTTTTTAATGGCCGATGCCGATATTAAGAAATCACTGTGGCCGATATAAGAAGTGCAATTATAGTAAAAAAGAAACATTCAAGAAATTAATGAAACTAAATAAACTTTTATTTTGCATAATATTTATGCAAAATTCTCTTTATTGTACAACATTTAATGAGGTAACACTTCAATATTTACATTTAGTGCAGCTTTTTTGTTTAAAAGTTTTACTGCTTATTTAATCCAACAGAAGATTCTAGAAAAAACGTTTACATTTAATGACAAAAACAGAATGTAATTCATTAATATTAATATACAGTTTCTGTTTGTTTTAATCATATTTGTGTCCCCAGTTGTATAGTTACCGCTGTGCTGCGGATATGACACCTAAGGCCGTGTTTAGACTTGGCTTCTTTTTTGAAGCTGCTAGCGTCCGTTTTACATTATAATCCTATGGAGTAAACGGTGTTTTCTAAAAACATTCTGAGCTCTTATTTAAACGCCAGCACCGGTGTCTTTTTCTGCAAATCAGAGCGCTATTGAGGTTGAAAAAACTTCTCTGAATAATAAAATGTCCACTTACGCTCATATTTCACAGCTAACAAATGACATGTGATTACCATAGCAACATGTGAGGAACGTGATTGGTCGAGAAGGCTCAAGCTCGATAAAATAAAATGCCGGCCAAAACCCCCGGTGGAGCGTAGTTTTGTATAAATTTAAGTTGAATTTTTACTTTCAACAACTTCTGATTGCATTTCTCGAGCTGGTAGAATGAAGGAGAGATGGTCTAATATCTGCAGTTTTATCTACTATTGAGGGCGGGTGCTGATAGATTCTCATACACAGAAGAGTTCACAATGGGAGTTGAGCGTGTGTCTTCAGGACGGACCGTCTGTGTGAAAAACATAAAGTGTGACATTATCTAATCTAGATAGATCGTCTGACTCATTGTGGATTGTAATGGATGAGATCTGTCTTACTGCGAGTGTGTTGTACAGGTCAGATGATCTGGTGTTGAGATCGAGGGCTGTATATGTGTCATTACTGACACCATCATTCTATAAAGAACAGAGAGAAGTTACTCTATAGACAGATTTGCAAACGGCTCGTGCACCAAACAAGACTTCTGAACTCATGGCGTCTGATAAACAGATGAAAGTTTAGGTCAATCTTCAACGCGAAACGTCTGGATCCTCTGGACTTTCTCACCTCATGAGCAGTAGATCTTTTTCTTCTTTTCATCTGCATCCTTTTACTGTTTCATAAAGAAAAATGTACATCGTATTTTTTCATCCATACAAAAACTTAATAAGTAGTATCATGGTTCTCAGTAAAAGACTTTGACATACATGATAATTATGATGATGATGATGATGAAGAACAATCCTCCACACGCCACTGTGATTCCAACCGGTAGATGCCAGTAAGAATTATGATGCACTGAAAGAGAAAATATAAGATCTTACTCTCCACACTGAGAAAAGATGTAAAGATACTCACGCTGCAATGTTCTTCACGGTTTAATAATAAACTCACATAAGACATTTAAAGTCACTATTGAATTTTTCTCTCCAAGTTCATTTTCAGCCTTGCACTTGTATTGTCCACTGTGATCAGATCTGATGTTTGAGATGATGTAGATGTTTCCAGATCCTACAGATGTTCCTTCTTTAAACCAGCTGATATTCGCAGGTGGATTTGATTCACTGCTGCAGGTCAGAGTCACTGAATCACCCTCCACTATTACACCAGAAGAACTGATGGATGCTGAGACGTTCCTTGGAGGATCTGAAAAACATTTGACAATGTTGAACATTTGTGGGTTTCAGGCTGGGATGTTCTACACTGTTTAATAATAAACTCACACAAAACATTTAAAGTCACAGAATCTGAATATTTCTCTCCACATGTTTGTCTGGTCTTGCACTTGTATTGTCCACTGTGATGAGATCTGATGTTTGAGACGATGTAGATGTTTCCAGATCCAACAGATGATGTTTGATTCTCTTTAAACCAGCTGTAGTTGTGAACAGGTGGATTTGATTCACTGCTGCAGGTCAGATTCACTGAATCACCCTCCACTATTACACCAGAAGGACTGATGGAGATCACAGGATCATCTGGAGGACATAAAGAAAACAAATATAAAGGTCCAACACGTAAAAGTCTGTCGTTCTCAAAGGACATTTATCCTTTAATCTAGATTTGGAGTCACTGAATGTCCCTCCATCACTCTCTCACCTTCAGACTCCACCTGAAGATCTGAACACAACACAACACTGATCCTCCTCATGTCATTCAACACATCACATTATTATCATCACACACTCATTCACTCTCACCTGTGACATCAAGAGTCACTCCAGGTGTACCAGTCCATCTCCCACCCTGTTGATCAGTGATGAATGTGAAATAGTACTCGTGTGAATCTGTGTGTCTCACATCAGTCAGTCTGACGCTGCAGTCGTGCTGTTTATCTCCCAGATACTGAATCCTCTCTCTGTATTTAGAGTCATTAGACAGATCTGGAAACACATTATCAGGTGGTTTTTCTATGTTGGTCCAGAACACTTGTGTGATCTTATGTCCAGTAGGGTATTTGTAAGTGCAGTTTATTGTCACTGTTGATCTCTTCAGTGCACAGATGTGTGAAGAGCTGTAAGTCACAACCCAACCACTCTGACAACAAACTCCTGAAACAGAAATAAATGAAGGAAATATCAGTTTGTGGATTATGTAAAACACTTTTACCGACTCTAAAGTGTGGAGCTCTTTAGAGGATCATGAAAGACCTTTGAGAAAACTTGTCAAGAGTATCATGTACAGTGAAGATGTTTTGCATTTGGAGACGTTGTGTATGTTTTAGTGCACATCCAAGTGATAAGGTGTTCAGACTATTTCAAATTTCTATTGAGTGATACAATTTAAATTATTATTGAGAATATTCAGAGCTCTATGTGATTAATAGTTAGCAGCCAGATATCTTGTTTACAATCTATGTATCCAAAAGTTACACTTTAACTGCCATCTCTGCATCAGTTTTATCATAAGAAACCATCAGTAGCATGAATGCGAGTGACCGATACTAAAAAAGATCTTGTGTTAATATAGTATATGTTTCACTGCGGCTTTCAGTGTCTGAGGCTTTCTTTCTTCTGCAAAACACAGAAGAAGATATTTTGAAGAATGTTGGTAACCAAAAACCGTTGACCCCATTGACTTTTATTGTATGGACACAAAACCAATGCAATTCAAGTGGGACCAACGGTTTTCTGTTACCAACATTCTTCAAAATATCTTCTTTTGGTGTTCTGCAGGTTTGAATGACGAGAGGGTGAGTAAATGATGACAGAATGTTTTTGGGTGAACTATCCCTTTAAGACAACCAAGATGACTGAGGAACAGACACTGAAGTGATGATGTAACTCACCCGGAATCATGAGCAGAACGATCAGAGGAAGAAGACGAGCCATTCTAACCAGAAAATATAAAATACACACGACAATAAAACACCGTCTGTCAAATGTACTACAGACTCTACAGTCTTTCAGATTAAACTTTAATCTCTCTTGCAATCGACTCTACACATTTACACATGATGATGTCATATGTGTGAATAATCTTCATCATTAGCAGTAATCAAACAATATTTTATTTATTAGAAAGTGTGACTCTTACCGAGCTGCGATGAGTCTGATCTCCAGCGCTCAGATGACAGACGATGAGAACACGCTCAACTTTAAGAACAAAATGCAAACACAAGCTGAACGTCTCTTCCTCTTTTAATTTTGTAATCTGCACATGAACAACGGATGTCCTTAAAACAAGCAAAAATGCTCCGCTCACAAAGAAGTGATTAAAAAGGTAAAGTTCATCAAATAATGAATATTCTGTCATTATCTACTCGCCCTCACGCTATGTAGGACTTTCTTCTTTATGAAACACATTATATTCAGCACTAAATTCTCATTTTGCAGTCTGATAGCTTGAGACTTCCCTAAACAAACTTCCCTCATGTCTGTTTAAAACATAATTTAAACACAGAGAAACACACAGAAAGAGAACATCACAGAAAGTTCAAAAGCTCCTGTGACACTTCAGCTGTAAATACAGTGAAATGAATATAAGATTTTTAGTGAAAAACAAGTGAACAGGTTTCTTGTGTCTTATATTTACATTTACATTTACATTTAGGCATTTGGCAGACGCTTTTGTCCAAAGGGACTTACATTGTATTATCCTATACATTTTACATAGTTATTTGCAATCCCCTGGGATCCAACCCACAACCTTGCGTTGTTAACACAATGCTCTTACCCATGACCCACAGAGCTACAAAGCCGTATATATGCATTAAACTGTGAGCAGTATGCATGTTTTAAACACATGGATCACCTGAATAACATATAAAAAGTGGCACATCAGAAAGTACAGAAATACTGTATCCACAGCGTGATGAACATTCAAGTCCGTTTTCACACAGTTTTAACCCAACAGATCATAAGGACATATGCACATGTTCTAGACCACAGACAGACAAGATACACGTGTACCGTAAACTTCACCACAGAAAGAGGAAAAGATCAAATATAAGCCACATTCAAGCAATCAAAGATATATCTTTTTTTTAACTTATACTTGTGTACAAATGCTCTGAGAATAAAAATACACAAAGAACATAATAATTGAATAGGAGAAAGAAAGACAAATATAACACAGAAATGATTAGATAAAGGAGAGTAAAGTGAGGGAGGATCATAAGGAAATGCTTGGAGTCTGGCGTGGAGGAGCATGAATGCACAAAACCCACATGTGAATTCAACTGAACACAAATATGAAACCACATGAAACCACAAAAGAGGAAACAGTCAATGGAGAAGATGCTTTATAAGCAGAGAAACCTGATATTTCACACTTTACTGTTAGCAAGCAGATTAACAGTAGGTCCATCTATAAAGGTCATTTAAAAGGTTATCTTTGCATGTTAATGTGACGCTGCTGAAAATAAATGATCTCTGTGTCTTTATTTTGATAAACAATAAACATGAAGAGATTGCAGTGTTTGAATCGTCTGGAAAAATCTTTTGATTTTATTCTCAACAGCAATAGTCTTTAAGCACATTCACTTCTGATGTGACGCCTAAAACATTGAATTTATGAAGCCAGATCAGACAGCACCAAATCAGACCGAGATTGACACTTCACACTGTATCAAGCAATAACCAAATGTGTAGTTGAGTGTTATCGTACATAGCAATGACTTTATCAAATCAATTTCAAATTGTCTTGTTATTACAACAGCAACAAAAATGTGGTACTCGAGGCTCATTCAGTGAAGCCTTTCACTCATATGACTCATTTTCAGACCAAGTCTACATAACTGCAGGGTATTTATCTGCATTAATCTCCATTTGAAATGACGAAACACTATGATTCAAAACACTAAACACAGTTCTCCTTATCAGGTGCATGATTCAAAGCTAAAAGCTCCTATGTTTTATTGAAACAATTCTGACATTTTAAATGCTGTTTGTGGAAACATCAGGATTTCTGTGTCATTGTGATAAATAATCGTCTTTCTTAATTGTCCTTTTAGAGGGCGATGAAGCTGAATGCTTCCATCATAAATTCTTAGTTTTGGATACATGCAACAATCCAGTTTAGATCTGCATTCACAATGTCAAAAGTTTTTGATTTCTAAGATATTTAGATAATGGAAATATCCGGTGTGTGGTGTCAGGAACCATGTAGTGTCAGGGTTCCTGTTTAGTGTGTCTTTGTTTCCTCTCTGATGTTGATGTTGTGTTTCTTTTGAGCACATGGTGTGGTTGGCAGCCTGCCATGCGTTTTCTTGTATTGTGGTGTGACTCCGCCCCCTCGTTTCTCTCCTTGTTATTGGTTCATTCTTTTCACCTGCTCTACTCGGTGTCTTCTCTCTCTCCTCCTGTTTCTCGTTTGGGTTCTGATTTCCTTCCCCTTATGTTCCCTTCTGTTCTACTGTCTTGTGTCAAATCGTTGTGTTTGTATCCCGTGTGGTCTTCCACCCGACTGCTTTAGCCTCAGTAGCCCTTAGCCGTGTTTACCCACCTTGCCTTTCTGGTTTTATTTTTGACCTGTTTCACTGTTGTTTTTTTCCTACCTCAGTGCCTCAGTCCCCCTCAGTTTTCCCTGGCCAGCTATCTCCTGTTGGCATCCTGGACCTCCCAGCTCTCCCGTCACCAAGACATCTCTCCACCACTGGTTATCTCTCTCGACATTGAGACTTCCAACGGGTCGAGGTTGCTCCACGCTTCGTGTTCTCCCTCGAGGGTCAGGATCTCCTGGACTCAGTCAATGCTCTCTCCCGTGACTTTCCTTGGGACGAGTCCACTCCCCGCGGACTTCTGTGGATGGTGTTTGTGGTCCCTGGTGGATTATTATAATTTTTTGGGACATTCAATAAGCATACCCATTACCCGCACTTGAGTCTCCACCCCCTTTATGTTTAGACTGCAAAGTCCAAATCGCATCAGTAAGTAATTTAAAGACAGGCCAAAACAAAAACAAAAATTTGGGAGCACCAAATAAGCATTACAAAATAAAAATGTCATAAATGTACATAGCAATTGTTTTTTTAAGACTAATATATATATATATATATATATATATACATATATAACCTATATGTATAGTTTGCATGTATGTATTCACATAAGGGCGACAATGGAACAATGTACAGATTTTCTGGACATTGGGACAATAATTCACCAAAGTAGCATTCACCAGGTTACAGTGTATAGCAAGCTTAGTTATAAAAATAACATGAAACGTTGTTATTATCACTATTTTAACTTCTAGAGGGACGCACTAAACAGATGGGTTTCATTACACATACAGCTATTAAAAACGCTATTTTTAAGCACAATATGTGTACATTCTTCCTACAGACTCCTAAACGATCACATACGTACTGTGATAAATGTGCACTCAACTAAAAAGTACACATATGAATTGATTGCTATAGCAATAGACACTGTTCGTCACTTTCACTTTAAAACGCAGTTTTTCGACCTTAAATACTGCCCTTATCTCCACGTACTATTAGCCTATATTATCGTCACTATACCAGCTTATGTGTATGACGCATGCCATTTATATATATCCTAATTAATCAGTGCTAATACCCGCATTTTTCTAGTAGGGGTCTCTGCAGGTTGGAGAAATGGGCGTGTCAAAAGGTTTTTCATTGGTCAAAGGTGCTCTTTCTTCCCAATTTACTTGACCAATCAGCGTTAACCACACACATACGTCATTTCTTTTAAACTGGAAGAAGATCGCAATTAGGTGTGTCATGCAAAGGTCTGAAAATGGGAGTTTGTGATCATAAGCCCTTAAACATGAAATAAAATTTTAACAAACAAGTCTGTGTTTTTGCTTAATTGTTTAATAATAAATTACAGAAGGTAGGCCTAAGTACATAGCTCTTAGTCATCTAGTAATCGTTATGTTTTATGAGTATTTCAGTCTTTTTCCGCATGTTTTTGTTTGTATATACTAAATCATAGATGTACTAAATGCCTTTTACAGTATGACATGTTGTTATTTTATCATAACAAATTATTATGAACTTATAAAACGCTAGTGCAGTTGTAAGTGTTATTATTTTAGAGACCTTGTACCACCCTTTACATAATAATTGTAATTCACATTTGATTGTGAAACTTATCAGCTGTTCCTTAAATATCAGTTATTTCTAACTAGTTCAAATCCAATATGTGCATCCCCTGCACCATAATTTTACATTTACAATAAAACACAATATGACATTAACACCTGCTTCTTTTCATTTACATTTTAGGTAATGCGATTATTTTCATTTTTAATCAAATACTAAACACATTTTATTGTAAAGTATAAGAAGTACTTTGCACAATAGGGAAAAACAATTCAGTCAAAACAATCAGTCACTTGTGATTGGCCGAATGTTAGTCCACTCAAATCTATGTAACAAAGCAGATAACATGGGCGACAATGTTGGCAGAGGTGTGTCGAAAATGTGAGGGGGACAGAACCATTTTTATCTGAAAGTGGGGGGTATTCCTGCACATGGTGCCACACCTATTTATCGCAGATGTGAGACTTAAAGCTGTCATGAATTAAAACCACAATTTTAACCTGAGTTTTTGTTATATACGAGGGAATCGTATTACATCATGTAAGTGTTAGAACTGAAAACGCCCTTGTTACTGAGATTGCATCTGTTATTGACACCAGGCCCAGCGAACCCCAGATTCTGGAATGCTCCTATCTATGACGACATTGATAGGTTGTACACCGCCTCCACAGAAATATATCAACAACTACTTCTCTAGCCCCGCCCACTGGTTCGCCCATGACAATTCTGAAGTGGTGCGGAACCAGATAGAGCGACCAAGCAATAAACAAACATGCCGGTAAAGATAGCTAAATATTGTGCATGCTAATTGTACATTAGTAATGCAGGGTTAAAGATTCTTTTTAAAGACGTTCCAGCTCATGTGGGATTTTTTTTAACATTTGTTAATTTCATTTCTCAGAGGATTCCTTCGTGAACAAGGCAGAGATCGACACTGGATTTGTGGAATGATTGAAAGCAGTGCTGTGCCGTCCATATTGGATCTGATAAGAGTGGCGCAGCAATCTTATGTGAGTAAAACATATTTGTACTATGCGTCACTATTGCTTCGTTAGATATCGCTTGATATGAAGTGTTTTGGTATTATTTCGGGTGCTGGGTGACATCCATAAGTTACTGGGAGTCTCCCGTTTGTTTATTTATCATGGAAACTCTCGTAACATTTGAGACCCGCGATTGCGGTGATCTTCTGTCCAGTTTGGGATCACAGGTCATATATCATTAAACGCAATACAACTATAGGCTATACAAACTATAAGCAAAGCCTTGCCATCACATCCGGGAAATAAGTCAGTAAATTTGGGTAAAATCGTGCCGTGCGATTGCGTCACATGAAATACTGATGTGGGGAGGTCATCCATAAATCACAGGAGGTCTTCAGAGAATTAATAACTGATGATAACTGATGCTGTGCGAAAACTGTGAATTGTGCTAATGTGTAACCTAAAGTTAATTCTCTAACCAAATTCACAGAAGGCTCCAACTACGCAAACTGCTATCCAATGAATGCAGTGGGCGTTTACTCATAATGTCTTCAACTCGGCACACCAATTAAAACCGAACGTTTGTAGAGCTGGCCTCAAACCCTGTGCAGAAAATAGCCTATTTCTTATTGATTTTGATGTTTTTGAATGAAAAAAACACGCGAACGTCATCAGTAGACCTCATATAACAGTATAAAATAATAAACAAGCACAGTTCATGAGACCTTTAAGTCTTAAAAAACAAGTGCTTTTGTACATTTATGAAATATTTATTTTGTACTGCTGGTTTATTTGGTGCTCTCCATGGACACTCGCCCAATTGCCCATATGCTTAATCCGCCGCTGCATAATTTACTCACTACTATCTCATCTTAGATCTCTTACGTTGAACACAAACAAATAATTCTACATAAAAATGACGACTCAAAATTACGAAGCTTCATAAAGCTGCAGCCAAACACTAATTTGTGAAAAATGTGTCGATCCGTCAGAGCAAAGACCATGAATTCTACAGAAGGTATTTTTCAGGTATTTCCACTTCATTTCAGGGTTAAATTTGAACTATATGTCATAAACTCCGTCATCTTTCTGCACAGAAACTGACCACAACCATTAAAACATGTATATAACAGTCACAGTGCTACTAATATTGATTCAATAACAAAAATGGAAATCCAATTACAAAAAACTTAAAATAATACAAAAAAACTGCAATAATACCATGTATTCTATGTCATCTTTATTTTTATTATAATGACATCTATTTACAACAGTAACTAAGCATATCAATCTGCTTTGCAACAATGCAAAATTGAGAAGAGCGCTATATTAGAAATAATAAAAAGGACCGTCATTCCTTACAAGTTGCCTACAACATTTATTCACAATATCCATCTTCCGGTTGAGTTACAGGTACAGTAAACTGTAAATGTGTGTAAACAGCCATGTGAACAGCAAATAATTGACTAACTTTACTCAGCAAAGCTTTACATTATACTTGTTTGAGACCTTTAACCAAACAATTGGGTTGGTTTTGATTTGCAATGTTAGTGCAATAGTTTCTAAGTTGACTGGTTGGCTTACCAAAGTTCAGACGAGAATCAGTGAATCAGTACTAACAGAAGAGCTGATCTCACGGGAATTCATACTAGTTTATGATCCGCATGAAATCCTACAATATGAATCTTACAAGAACACAACATTATACTAAAAATCCATACTGAAACTGAGATTAATAATAGCCATAGCCACCTCATATCAGAATTACATATTGAGAATCGGCCGTTTCTGGTGAATTATTTCCATAACTTTCAGCAATCCAAAGTGACGACTGAACCACCTTTATTTTACACTGCTGTAGATCACTGAGGTGTCCTCCACATTTGACCTAAAATCAAATAGAAACACAGCATTACACATTCAACTGTCATTTGTTCTTCAACAACAACACAACTTGACATGATTATCTTTTCATCCTCTTTTCACTTCTACGGAGGAAATACAATCTCATTGGCTGAGCTAATGAAATATTCATATTTTCACTTCAGGGTGAGTTATTTCTTTAGGTCAATTCTTATCACCTCACAGAAGCATCAGGTTTGTCATTTGTAATGTTGCCGTAGTGGTTTTCATTCTCTTCTGATCTCCTCATCTGTGCGTTGCTATGATGGTGGACCGTAGCGTAGTGGAGCTCCTCTGGATCTCTGGATTCACGAGCTTCTCCTGCAGCTGTCTGTTCTCCTCGGAGTCTCTGAGGTTTAACACTTTCATACTGTACATCATCACAATGGGCTGATTCGGAAGCAAGATCAACATGTTTCACGGCGCAGTACAGGTCATCCTGAAATAAAAGAAATAAAAAAGAGCAACTAGCGCTAGCAACGCCAAGGTCATGGGTTCGATCCCAGCGATTGCGCATATTTAGATACAAATGTATAATAAAATGCAATATAAGTCGCTTTGGATAAAAGCGTCTGCCAAATTCATTAATGTAAATGTAAGAACCCTGGTCCATGACAGCACGCACACATCTGTGAGACGTCCAATTGATGTCTGCATTTACATCTGCAAGACGTGTTTTTTTTTGCTGGCATCAATCGGTTACTAACCGCTATACGTCTCAGAGACATCTGCTGTCAGCTGTCATATAGACATCTAACATATGTCTGCAAGAAGTTTATGATTTGGAATCGATGTAAACGGCCCTTTCTAGGACTTTATCAGATTTTTTTACACAGCAATGTTTTCTAGAAGTACCTGTGCTATCTGGGAATGATAGTAAAGTTTACGGACAAACTTTGTTGGCTTGACAAAGCCTGGCCTAAATGTTTAGAACAGTTTAAATACATATTCTAGCATGACGTAGCAAGTTTAATATGTTTTAGCATATCGCTAACACCTTAACATGTTTAGCATTAGCTAGTATGATGGTAGTATGCATCAGCAGACTACGTGACAGCTTCCTTCCCCAAGCAGTCAGACTCTTAAACTCTTGCCTCCCACAATCTACTCAATAACACTGCACTTTATCCCCCCACTAGCATGCACAACCAAGAACTCTAACACAGTCAGAACAATACGTACCATTCACTGTACACTACGCACATTGGGCCTCAATAATGAAACAGGGCAGAACGTTTTTTGTGTCAATCGTTCGTAAAGTCGTTTTGACGTACATTTTCCTATTCATGAAATGTTCGTATTTTCTAAATGTTAGTTGGTATGAAAGAAATGAACATATGGTCCCGGCCATGTGTAAATAGTGCGTAAAACCGCACGTAACATTCTGTATTCTTTTAGAAAAACTGGTGACATGGCATTTTGATGCACTATGTATCATAATGATATTTCACGAGATCTTTTGTCCTGTCTTTTATCATTATTTACACTTTAACTTTGGGTAAAACCCAGAGCTGCTCGTCACTGTCCTTTTTTACACAGCCGTCCAATCACAGTGGAGAAGAGGCGGGACAAACACTACATTGACCAACCATCATACACAACAGAAGAGCACCAGGTATTATTATTTTAGCTGGCTAAAAACACTTTGGTGACACAGTTTAAACGATAAATGTATTGGTAAGCATATAGCCTATTAGTATCTTATGCATTTATGCAATATAATGAAGCCAAACCAGAGAAAGAAGTCCGGAGGATTCCAGCATTCCCAGATACTTCAACTGTCATTCATAGGCAGGGATTATGCTAATTGTGACTGAGCGTGCATGCGCACCCTGTTTGCGAATTATTGGAATTCATTAATATACACACTTTTTACTGTGAGATCTGACGTTTACGATGTATTTGTGAATCTGGAGTAAAGTTTTGGGGAAGGTCCGTTTGACGTGCAAATTACCCTGAATTTCATGAAAGAGGCCCATTGTGTGTACATTTGCTGCTGTGTAGTTACATGTAAATTATGTGTCATTTGTTATATTATGGTCTAACACTGTAAATGTGCACAAGAAATGTCTGCTGTAAAGTATTGTAATTTTTTGTTACTTGTAATCTACATATCGGTCATTCTGACATGTTGGTCGGAACTGCACCCAAGTTTTACACCTACTGTTGCACTTGTGTATATGGTTGAGTGACAATAAAGGGATTTGATTTCAGTATTCTTTAACATAAGCTGTTTCAGCATGCGTTAATATGAAGCTAATAATATACGTACTATGTTTAAACATTACGCTAATATTCTTGAGTTGAACGTTTTCTACCATTCTCTATGCATGCATGAGCTTAGATGCTTCTTGCGAGAACAAGCTACAGTATCACGGCCAAATGAAATCATGCCAAACAATCATTCAAACCTGTTGATTCACTTGATTCAAAGCAGCATCTTCGGTTTTTGCAACTCTTCTCTTCCTCCTGTTAAATAATGAACATTATCTGATTACTCATTGTTTTTAATAAACATACACACTTGAGACGAATGCTCCGAGTCCGATCTGAAAGTGAATTTACTGACTTACATCATAAACCAAATGAGTACAATGATGATGGCGATGACCAACAATCCTCCACATGCTGATGCGATTCCAAACTGCAGTTGCCTATAAGAACTATGAACTGAAAGAGGAAGCATATCAAGAGTTATTCTCCACACTGAAGATACACAGATGGACCATTAATAAAACTTTCACCTGTTACTGAAACAGCAGCTGATCTCTGAGATCCAACTTCATTCTGAGCCACACAGTTAAACCATCCACTCTCTAGAGCTCTGAAACTCTGTCCAGATCCAACAGATGATGTTTGATTCTCTTTAAACCAGCTGTAGTTGTGAACAGGTGGATTTGATTCACTGCTGCAGGTCAGAGTCACTGAATCACCCTCCAATATTACACCAGAAGAACTGATGGATGCTGAGACGTTCCTTGGAGGATCTTATGGAGAAAATATATTGTCAGTGTTCAACATTCACGTCACTCATTCTGGGGTTTTACACACTGTTTCATAATAAACTCACACAAGACATTTAAAGTCACTGTTGAATTTTTCTGTCCAACTCCATTTTCAGCTTTGCACTTGTATTGTCCACTGTGATCAGATCTGATGTTTGAGATGATGTAGATGTTTCCAGATCCTACAGATGTTTCTTCTTTAAACCAGCTGATATTCGCAGGTGGATTTGATTCACTTCTGCAGGTCAGAGTCACTGAATTTCCCTCCACTATTACACCAGAAGAACTGATGGATGCTGAGAGCTTCCTTGGAGGATCTTGGAGAGAAAATATATTGTCAGTGTTCAACATTCACGTCAATCATTCTGGGGTTTTACACACTGTTTCATAATGAACTCACACAAGACATTTAAAGTCACTGTTGAATTGTTCTCTCCAACTCCATTTTCAGTCTTGCACTTGTATTGTCCACTGTGATCAGATCTGATGTTTGAGATGATGTAGATGTTTCCAGATCCTACAGATGTTCCTTCTTTAAACCAGCTGATATTCGCAGGTGGATTTGATTCACTGCTGCAGGTCAGATTCACTGAAACACCCTCCACTATTACACCAGAAGAACTGATGGATGCTGAGACGTTCCTTGGAGGATCTGAAAAACCATTTGACAATGTTGAACATTTGTGGGTTTCAGGTTGGGATGTTCTACACTGTTTAATAATAAACTCACACAAAACATTTAAAGTCACAGAATCTGAATATTTCTCTCCACATGTATGTGTGGTCTTGCACTTGTATTGTCCACTGTGATGAGATCTGATGTTTGAGATGATGTAGATGTTTCCAGATCCTACAGATGATGTTTGATTCTCTTTAAACCAGCTGTAGTTGTGAACAGGTGGATTTGATTCACTGCTGCAGGTCAGAGTCACTGAATCACCCTCCACTATTACACCAGAAGAACTGATGGAGATCACAGGATCATCTGGAGGACATAAAGAAAACAAATATAAAGGTCCAACACGCAAAGTCTGTCGTTCTCAAAGGACATTTATCATTTAATCTAGATTTGAAGTCACTGAATGTCCCTCCATCACTCTCTCACCTTCAGACTCCACCTGAAGATCTGAACACAACACACACTGATCCTCCTCATGTCATTCAACACATCACATTATTATCATCACACACTCATTCACTCTCACCTGTGACATCAAGAGTCACTCCAGGTTTACCAGTCCATCTCCCACCCTGTTGATCAGTGATGAATCTGAAATAGTACTTTTGTGAATCTGTGTGTCTCACATCAGTCAGTCTGACGCTGCAGTCGTGCTGTTTATCTCCCAGATACTGAATCCTCTCACTGTATTCAGAGTCCTTAGACAGATCTGGAGGATCAGAACTGTCAGTGTTGGTCCAGAACACTTCTATGATCTTATATCCAGTAGGGTATTTATAAGTGCAGTTTATTGTCACTGTTGATCTCTTCAGTGCACAGATGTGTAAAGAGCTGTAAGTCACAACCCAAACACTCTGACAACAAACTCCTGAAACAGAAATAAATGAAGGAAATATCAGTTTGTGGATTATGTAAAACACTTTTACTGACTCTAAAGTGTGGAGCTCTTTAGAGGATCATGAAAGACCTTTGAGAAAACTTGCCAAGAGCATCATGTACAGTGAAGATGTTTTGCATTTGGAGACGTTGTGTATGTTTTAGTGCACATCCAAGTGATACGGTGTTCAGACTATTTCAAATTTCTATTGAGTGATACAATTTAAATTATTATTGAGAATATTCAGAGCTCTATGTGATTAATAGTTAGCAGCCAGATATCTTGTTTACAATCTATGTGCTGTATCCAAAGTTACACTTTAACTGCCATCTCTGCATCAGTTTTATCATAAGAAACCATCAGTAGCATGAATGCGAGTGACCGATACTAAAAAAGATCTTGTGTTAATATAGTATATGTTTCACTGCGGCTTTCAGTGCCTGAGGCTTTCTTTCTTCTGCAAAACACAGAAGAAGATATTTTGAAGAGTGTTGGTAACCAAAAACCGTTGACCCCATTGACTTTTATTGTATGGACACAAAACCAATGCAATTCAAGTGGGACCAACGGTTTTCTGTTACCAACATTCTTCAAAATATCTTCTTTTGGTGTTCTGCAGGTTTGAAATGACGAGAGGGTGAGTAAATGATGACAGAATGTTTTTGGGTGAACTATCCCTTTAAGACAACCAAGATGACTGAGGAACAGACACTGAAGTGATGAAGTAACTCACCTGGAATCATGAGCAGAACGATCAGAGGAAGAAGACGAGCCATTCTAACCAGAAAATATAAAATACACACGACAATAAAACACCGTCTGTCAAATGTACTACAGACTCTACAGTCTTTCAGATTAAACTTTAATCTCTCTTGCAATCGACTCTACACATTTACACTTTACACATGATGATGTCATATGTGTGAATAATCTTCATCATTAGCAGTAATCAAACAATATTTTATTTATTAGAAAGTGTGACTCTTACCGAGCTGCGATGAGTCTGATCTCCAGCGCTCAGATGACAGACGATGAGAACACGCTCAACTTTAAGACAAAATGCAAACACAACCTGAACGTCTCTTCCTCTTTTTGTCATTTGCTTAAAATACGACTTACAAAACAAAAATGCTCTGCTCACATATCATTTTAAAGAAGTGATTAAAAAGGAAAGTTCATCAAATAATGAATATTCTGTCATGATCTACTCGCCCTCACGCTATGTAGGACTTTCTTCTTTATGAAACACATTATATTCAGCACTAAATTCTCAGTTTAAAACATAATTTAAACACAGAGAAACACACAGAAAGAGAACATCACAGAAAGTTCAAAAGCTCCTGTGACACTTCAGCTGTAAATACAGTGAAATAATATAAGATTTTTAGTGAAAAAACAAGTGAACAGGTTTCTTGTGTCTTATATGCATTAAACTGTGAGCAGTATGCATGTTTTAAACACATGGATCACCTGAATGACATAAAAAGTGGCACATCAGAAAGTACAGAAATACTGTATCCACAGCGTGATGAACATTCAAGTCCGTTTTCACACAGTTTTAACCCAACAGATCATAAGGACATTTGCACATGTTCTAGACCACAGACAGACACGATACACATCTACCGTAAACTTCACCACAGAAAGAGGAAAAGATCAAATATAAGCCACATTCAAGCAATCAAAGATATATCTTTTTTTTAACTTATACTTGTGTACAAATGCTCTGAGAATAAAAATACACAAAGAACATAATAATTGAATAGGAAAAAGAAAGACAAATATAACACAGAAATGATAAGATAAAGGAGAGTAAAGTGAGGGAGGATCATAAGGAAATGCTTGGAGTCTGGCGTGGAGGAGCATGAATGCACAAAACCCACATGTGAATTCAACTGAACACAAATATGAAACCACATGAAACCACACAGTCAATGGAGAAGATGCTTTATAAGCAGAGAAACCTGATATTTCACACTTTACTGTTAGCAAGCAGATTAACAGTAGGTCCATCTATAAAGGTCATTTAAAAGGTTATCTTTGCATGTTAATGTGACGCTGCTGAAAATAAATGATCTCTGTGTCTTTATTTTGATAAACAATAAACATGAAGAGATTGCAGTGTTTGAATCGTCTGGAAAAATCTTTTGATTTCATTCTCAACAGCAATAGTCTTTAAGCACATTCACTTCTGATGTGACGCCTAAAACATTGAACTCATGAAGCCAGATCAGACAGCACCAAATCAGAATTTGTTAATCATAAGCTGAGGAGCTACGCTGGTGGATCTTCTCCGAAATACTAAATAATCACTAATAATGACAAAACTTCATAATCGGGACCAGGGTTAAACATGCATATACAAGATAAACTTTTACACAAACTACAAAAAATACAGACATGACTTTAACTTACACGGCCAAAACTTTCTGCACAGTAAAACATGACCTCCATTATTTTAACAACATACATCTAACGCACGGGACCCCGCTCGGTACGAGATTGTGAAAGAGGGGGGCGCCAGATTGAAATCAGCTCATGGGGTGCATAACCAATAAAAGGTGAAGAACCACTGACCTAAAAGATTGTACTGTGTTAATGTGAAACATATTGGAGTGCTATCAAGCACAGAAATACTACGTCATACGTCCAACTTGTTTTTTAACAAGTTGACCATGTTAAGCATGAGAAGCCAGCACATTTAACAGTGTAAAGAAGTCAGAAAGCATGAAACATGGGGTTGATGACCTACACTGCAGCCCGACACCTGCACATAGGATTAAGGTCCACGTTGTGAGTCACTTTATCCAAACACTACGTCATACAACGACAACCAAAAAGGAGAAGCACTTCAGGCTATCCGTTTCGAGATAACATAAACAAATACGAAAAATAGCTATAAACTCACAAAGGCATATCATGGTTCAGCTGTCGGTTCGCTGAAATTTGAACGTTTTCTTTCTAAACAGGTTGTTATCACTCAGTGCAATGAGAGCGTATATCTCCTCTATATGTTCAGATGACTTTGGATGTATTTTTGGTATATTTTATGTAGTGTGCAAAGTTGTATTTCATTATCGTTATCTCTGAGTTGTTTAAATAAATACAAAATGAACCAATCAGGTCGTGGAAAGGGAGACCTCACCTGTCGATCAATCTCCAGTTGAGATCATGTGATGGCTCGTGAGTGATGGGGTTTGGGCGCGACGAAGGACCAGATTTTGTATATTGAAGCACAAATATATGTTGCACGGTAAGGAGAGTAATCTCTGGGGACAGATGACTCGAAAACTTTGTAAATATACCTATAACTGAATTCACAGCAGTTTGATGATTTAATATAAATCAAACTGAATATGGGTTTCTACTAACGCTATAGCTTCTTCTGTTCATCATACTCCCTGACAGCTGCTGGACTTTTGCATGATATGTTCTGCAATATATACTTCACGAAAGACGAAGGCCTACTGTACTGTAGTTCTGTCAGATGTTACGGCAATCTCAAAGGTAAGCGCATTATTGTCGCTGCTGTTCTTGTTTTGTTCCGTTGTATGTATCAATGAATTGAACAAGTGGAAAATGCCTACTCAGCTTTCCGAATCCAATTAATTATAGTGGGCACTTTTTGCACAAAATGTGTTTTTTAAAGGTTAAAGTCAATGGTTAATTTCTTGATTGTCGCTTTGAAGGGGTTTCTGGACATATTACTCATATTTTCTCACTCTCTTTAGTTTGATCAGTTTGACATGTTTTCCTTGTTTAATTGTCAGGAGATAAAATGGTCATTATCCTCGTTGATGATCTGGCACGATGTTAGTTTGGGATATGCATGTGTGCGAATGCTAGCGTACACTGTAAACCAATTTGAAATATATATATATATATTATTACTATTATTATTATTAAATAATGCATTTTAAAATTAAAACATTGTCAAGTTTACATTATTCAGAATAAGTATCATCATTGAGGAAAAACGGTATTATACTTGAACAATTTGCAAACATAAAACAATGCTTTTAGATTGTATTATTCTACAATTGTAAGAGTTTATTTAAGAATAAATATTTGCATGTTGCTATAATGCTTGCTTTTCTATTCATTACTGTCATTTGCAGTGTAAAACTCTGAAAAATGTGTCTACAGACCTGTGTGGAGATTGGAACATTTTCTGAAGAACTTGGTTATGTGCAAACATTTTACCTTCTAAGAAATCAGCTTCCATGAATGTCTGTATGGTTTCTAGTTTCAGAATAGTTATAGTTCAACATATTTCTTTGCTCGATACCGCACCCTGCTGGCCATACATCGCAACTTTGGAATTGACTTCCATGTATTTTAATTTACATTTAGCAGACGCTTTTATCCAAAGCGACTTACAAAGAGTTTAGGAGCAATAAGCGACATGTCATACAGGACATGTCATACAGACATATGGATGGCTAATTAAAAGCCATCCATTTTCTGAATAACATGATATCTGTTAAAAATTCAGACATGTGCACTATCTGGTCTATTTTACGGCATTTCTGTCGGCATCCGTTTAACCTCGCATAGGCTTTTTGTCATAAAGATCAGACAGACAAACAATTAAACAGGTTCGAGCGCAATTCCAGACGTTTATTTCCGGGTGTGAGGTGGAATATATCCGAAATACTTGGCTGGAACGCAGCATTATGCGTGCGACAACATCCACTAACTATTGGATTCATCCACATCGCTCTAGCAGCTTTACCTAGCAACTGGTGATGAAGGCGAATTCCTATTGGCTGAGAAATCAGGACGCGCAACAGAGTTTCTGTTGATCCAGTGAGTGACGGAAGGTTTTTAAAAGCTTGTAGTAAAGAACCAGACATATATTAACTTCAAGAAGCATCGACGTCTGTGATCTCGGTGAGTTTTGATTTAGTTAATAATTAGAAAATGAACAATGTTTTTTTACAATGGGCAGTGAAAGTGGTGTAGGGTTTTAGCGGATAGATTAGCATTTGTATAACCACAATTTTACTAACGTTACATGGCATAGTGAAACTAGTTATTGTGGCAAAACCATTGGTTAGTTTTTGGGGTACCATGTTTGTCTTATTTTATTTGTACTTAAACTAGGGTCTAACTCTAAGGGAGAAGGACCGATCTCGTGGTGAAAGAAAAATGTCATTTGTAAATAAAGTTTAACAAGCAATGTTAATGTTGGAACAAAGACAAATAAGCTCCTTGTTATAGACACGTGAAGTAATTCGGTATTTTCTTCCATTTTTCCTTTAGGAGGAAACTGGAACAGAATTGACATTTACATCCTCGTGGGACTGGGCGGGGCTTCCCGAAACCTTCTTGACGCGTCATTCTTAAGTCACACCATCAGAGTAGCGACACATTCTTAAGATCGTAGTGATGCGAAGGTTTCGGGAAATGAAGGATTCTACGATGTCAGGTGAAATGTTAATTATATATGTATGTTCAATTCTGCTGTACAACACCCATAAAGCATCATTCCTGTAGCTTTAATTAAATCACAGATCATTTAAAAGCAGGAGGAAACAGGACTTCAGATCATTGTTACTAATACTGAAAATCGAATTTACGCAAAACATGAGGCAGTTGTATTATTTATTGTATATAAAGCAGCCCAATTCCCAAACTCATTTTAAAAACCATATGTGACCCTAGAGGATCATTTTTTTTCGAAAAAGCTGAATAAATAAGCTTTCCGTTGATTTATAGTTTGTTAGGATGAGATATTTGACTGAGATACAACTATTTGAAAATCTGAATGAGGCTGTAAAGAAAAACATTGAGAAAATCACCTTTAAAATTGTCCGAATGAAGTCCTTGGCATAGCATGTTTCTCACACAAGCTTTTATATTTACGGTAGGACATTTACAAAATATCTTCATGGAGCATGATATTTCCTTAATATCCTAATGAAGAGAAAAATCAATAATTTTGACCCATACAATGTATTTTGGCTATGACTAAAATTTTTCCCGTGCTACTTAATTTGGCGATGCAGGGTCACACATTGATTTATTTAACATAATTTGGTCAAACTGACTTTTAGGTACATTTATGTTTATTAAGAAAAACATTGTTGTTAATTTTAACATGTAGTGTTTGTGTTTTTCCTGTTTGCTCTTTTTTGTAGATCTTAGGATTGTGTTATTGGGTAAAACTGGATCAGGAAAGAGTTCAACTGGAAACACAATACTGGGCAGGGATGTATTTAAAGCAGAATATGCTTTCGATCCTGTCACTGGATCATGTCAGAAAGAAAACGTTCATCTGGGTGAATGGACCATTTCAGTGACTGACACTCCAGGAATATATGAAAAATCAATGACTCAAGAGGAGCTGAAGGATAAATGAGATGAGCTGATGAGATCGATGAAGATGACGATGACTCCAGATGAGCGATGAAGATCGATGACTCCTGATGACTCCAGATGAGCTGATAAATCGATGAGATCGATGAAGATGACGATGAAGATGAGAAGGATAAATCGATGACTCCAGATGAGCTGAAGGATAAATCGATGACTCCAGATGAGCCTCCAGATGAGCTGAGGATAATCTCCAGATGAGCTGAAGGATGACTCCTCGATGGATGTGAAGGATAAATCCTCCGAGATTGACGATGACTCTGATGACGACAGATTGAAGGCGATGAGATCTGAAGGAGATGACTCCAGATGAGCTGAAGGATAAATCGATGACTCCAGATGAGCTGAAGGATAAATCGATGACTCCAGATGAGCTGAAGGATAAATCGATGACTCCAGATGAGCCCTGATGAGCTGCCTTGAGCCGACTGACGATGACTCCAGATGAGCCGAAACTCGATGGATTGCTACCAATCCTGAGATTGTGTAGAGAATGCTGCTGGTCATCAGACTGGACGTGAGAATCATGAGGAGATGAACGCACAGAAGAACTTTGGAGAAGATGCTGTAAAATACACCATGATCCTGTTCACTCACGCTGACGTGCTGAAAGACAATCCATCTAATGATATGAAGGCAAACCAGTATGGCAGTAGATATCACTCATTCAACAATAAGAATACAGAGAGTCAAGATCAGGTCAGAAAACTGCTGGAAATGATAGATGAAATGGTGAAGGGAAACGGAGGAATGTACTACACCAATGAGATGTATGAAGAAGCCCAGAGGAGGATTGACCAGGAGAATTTTAGAAGAAAAGTAAGAGAGTATGGTACAACAGCATTAAAAGTATTAGGGGTTGCAGCAGCAGGAGCAGCAGGAGCAGCAGTAAATCAGCAGGAAGTGCAGAAGCAGCAGTAGCAGCAGCAGCAGGACTTCGAGTGGCAGTAGAAGCAGCAGCTGCAGTAGTAGCAAAAGCAGCAGCACGTTTTTAAGTTAGAGATATTTGTATTTTTTATAGAAATAGTCAGATGTTGCGGGGTCACTTTGTTTGATAACCTGTATTTTGATTTACAATGGTATTTATTTTCTGCTTTATCTAATAACCTGCTGTTTCTGATAAATTATGAATCAAAATTACAGTTTAAAAATGTTGTTTTGTTTTTTGTTGGGTCAACACAATGTACTCTTATTTTCTCATTATTATTAATGCTTAAGAAAAATGCCTTTGTCAATGTTTTTAATCAAATACATTATCAAATAATGCCTTCAAACAAATGTATATGCTTTAGTTAAATATTGAAAATAAATAGTGTTCCACTTGATTGATGGCCTTTTCTAAAGAAAGAAAGAAAACTTGTAACCAGGCAATCTCTGTGTTTCTCTACACCAAAAAGTGCTTTTTGTTTGCTTGTTGGGTGAAGACAATCCAGCAATTGGGTTGAAATAACTAAACAAAAAAATCTACACAAATTGGAAGTACATGGATGTTTTTTTTTTTTAGAAACACAGAACAAAAAATAAATCATGGTAAATTGTGAACACAAATATCTGAACATTGTTAAAGGAGAAGCTTGTGATTTTCATATAACTATACTAATGTTTGTCTGTATGCGCATTTTATCACCAATGATTTTGGTCATTATTTCATTATAATGGCAAATGAGAAAAAGTTTGTACAAGAACTTACAGGAATTCTCTTAAGGTGATACTCCACCCAAAAATTCTGTCATTTACTCTCCTTCGAGTTGTTTCAAATCTGTATAGATTTATTTGTTCTCATGAACACAGAGAAATATATTTGGAAGAATGCTTATAACCAAACAGATCTCAGTATCCCTCTCTTTGACCCCCATAACACCCCTGAACAAATGTGGAGCGGAAGTTTGTGATTTTGATGAAATACTATGATGGCACATGAAGTCAAAAATGCGTTCAATGAATAATAAACACTGCATAAAGGAATGCAGACGTGATACCATTGCTACAAATGATCAGGCTTTTTGCAAACAAAGTTTACCTGACAATTTACCTAGTGTACACATTTGTTTTGTAGTGTCGTTTGAGGTGGGAGTGGTAACACAATCGTTCAAGTGGCTGTGGCTATCACATTGGAACTGAAAATCAGAATTAAGCTTTGATCATAACGTTTTTTATGTGCAGTGCAGTTATAATTTACATGTAAGCATTTAGAAGAATTTGAAGTATTAGTGAAGAATAATGAGTCTTGATTTTAAATCAATTTCATTCAGTGCTATTGTCATGTTTTTCAGTCTATTTGAAATAGTTTTTGCGGCTGTGTTTAATATATGAGAAATGAATTTTAATTTCATCAGATAGTTTGGATCAACATATGTATGCATATTAGAGTGTTTGTGTAATTGTATTGTCAATTATTAATAAGGGTTTATGACAATCCATTTTATGTATGGATAATAAGGAAGGATTCTGAACTTTGAACAATAAATTGTTTTACAAACGTTTAGGACCTTTGAGCCCTACGGCATTAATCCCATTTGGATTACATTCACAAGCAATGTGGTGATTTTATGCTTGTAGAGTTTCTCTCAACGTCTCAGCAGTGATTTCTTCAGAGCATCTAAATGTTTGGTAGGATCACTTTTGTTTTTTCATTTTGTGATATGAGCCTTATTGTTATTCATATTTTTCTCTACAACTTCCACAACAAATCCCATTCTTGCATGTCATATCAATTATTTTTCTTTAAATATCTCATACAGATTTAATCTCACATTTGAAGTCTGAAGTGTGCATGTTTCTCAAATTAAATACTAGATTTCAGTGTGCTTTGCGTCACTGTGTTATTCACTGTGTTTTGTATGTTAAATGAATGTTACCTGAGCTGTTGGAGAGTGTGACTCATTCCTCACTAGATTACCATGTGCGTTGCTACTGCATTTTATGTCAATTGTATATCCTTCATCGATGCAGAATGAAACTGGATCAGGACTGCAGGCTCGAAGGAATCCACCATGTCAAAAAGTAAAAGTTTACTATTTTTATGTTTATTTTAAATCAAAACACTTAAAGGATCAGACTAAACATACTGTATAGAAAACAGTTTTGTTTGGTTTCACAGACAAGGCTTAAGGCTATTCCCAGACTCAAATGAATGTTTAAGCTTTCTAAACCGAAAATAACTGTGCCCTGGCATGTTCAAAAATATGTCAGTGCTATAGTTTTGTCTCAGGATGCACACCAGTAATGTTTCTTCTAAGTCATGTTTATAAAAGCTTTAGTCTTAGTCTAGTCTTAGCTTAAGCTGTGAAACTGGGCCTTTGTACATTTGGTATATCAGATCGGACTGTTTGTGCTCACACATTTCTCTCTCTTTATCTCCTTCAATTGAAATGTCTCTTGAATTTGTTCAATCTCAGAGCGCAGACGAAGCATGGAAGACCCCCTTGGTACGTAAATCTTAAAAAATAAAGATTTGCTTGCGACCCTTAAATTTACTGCTTTGTTAAGAGATCTCAGCGAGTGTAGCGGAGAATAAGATACTTGTGTTTCAATCACACAAAATGGCCTGCTCACTTCTGAACTTTGATGTGGGTAGGGCACATGCACGCTCTGTCCTACCTTTGAAAAATAACTCAAATGAGAGTAAATGTGGGCGGAACCACGAGATTTAGAAACACTGCAAAATGAAGGGTTGCACTGCATCGGCTAATGAAAATAAACACATAGCTAAATATCTTCAACTTAGTCCATAAAATGTTCCATATACATATGTGATTGTTTTTGTTCCGTTATGTTCATGTACATTTTTAATGATTAAAAATATGAAATATTTTAAGTAAATGATTTGCTCTACTTGTAGATCTGAGGATTGTGTTACTGGGTAAAACTGGATCAGGAAAGAGTGCAACTGGAAACACAATACTGGGCAGAAATGCGTTTGAGACAGATGATTCCATGGATTCAGTCACGAAATCATGTCAGAAACAAAATGCAGATGTGGGTGGAAGAAATATCTCAGTGATTGACACTCCAGGACTGTTTGATATATCAGTGACTCAAGACGATCTGAAGTCTGAGATCGAGAGGTGCGTTGACATGTCTGATCCTGGTCCTCATGTGTTTCTGCTGGTCATCAGACTGGACGTGAGAATCACAGAGGAGGACATGAACACAGTGAAATGGATTCAGAAAAACTTTGGAGAAGATGCTGTAAAATACACCATGATCCTGTTCACTCACGCTGACGCGCTGAAAGGTAGAACGTTAGAGGGGTTTGTCAAAAAAAGTCAAGCTTTGAAGAAACTCATTCCACAGTACTGCGGTAGATATCACGCATTCAATAATAGCAGCAGAATGAATCGAGTGCAGGTCTCGAAACTACTCAACGTGATAGATGAAATGGTGAAGGAGAATGGAGGACAACACTACACTAATGAGATGTATAAAAACGTCCAGAAGAAGATGAAAAAGGAAAATGATAAACAAACAGCGCTGGAGTATGGAACGACAGCATTAACAGTATTAGGAGGAGCAGTAGCCGCAGGAGCAACAGCAGGAGCAGCAGCAGGAGCAGCAGCGTTAGCAGCAGGAGCAACAGCGGCAGGAAGTGCAGAAGCAGCGGCGCTTGCGGCGGCAGCAGTAGCAACAGCAGCAGCACTAGCAAAAGCATCACGTCACTAAGTGGTGGACATCTGTGTTTGTATTGATCTTGTGGAGTCACTTTTTTACTTTTACATTTTAAATGTTTATTTTCTGCTTCTTTTATTCTCACTTTTGAGGGTTGTTACAGATACTTTAAAGGCGGGATGTCCGATTTCCGAATTACGCTTGTTTAGACAAAGTCGGGCCGAGTACCAAAACAACCTTGTAGCCAATCAGCAGTAAGGATGGACATTAGTCGAGCTGAGCGCTGATGAAAGCAAAAGATGGGGGTAGGGATGTGTGTCTGTTTTGGTCATTTGAACATCAACAACGGCTATGAGAAATCGGAAACCCCGCCTTTAAGGTTGTAAAATGGAAATAACATCTTTTTATTGTGTCTTTTTAATGGTCGAAACACGTACTCGTCTTTTTTATGCACCATTGTTATCAAAATGCCTCCATTCTCTTTGATAAATAAGAAAAACCTTTTAAACAAACATAGTCAAAAAGTTATTTTACTTTCGTGTTTCCATTTAAGTGTTTTCTGATCTGCAATTGACTAGTAAAGTGGTGAAAAATGTTAAAATACTGTAACCATACTTTGAATAAACAGTTTTTAAGCCATTGCAGACATTTTTACCATCATCTTTGGGTCTGTTGTTACTCAAGCTGGATAAAGTCCAGATAAGTTGATAAGCTCTTATCATGTACAGTTTTTGATGGCATCCTTTGTGTTCCATAGAAGAAAGTCAGTTTGAAAAGATATTGTTTTCTTTTATTTTGTTGTAAAATAGTTTGAGATCATATAGTGGATATTTAATACAAAACATGAATAAAACCTCAGATGATCTCTGAGATGACTACCAGGTTTGAGAAAGTGCGAGCATCATGGGTATATATGTGTACATTAAGAGAGCAACTACATTGTATGCAAGAGGGGTCATATTGTGGCAGTCTACATTTACCCAGAATTGTCTGAAGAAGTTATTCGTGAGCAACACTTTCTAAAAGCCCCTCCACTGGTGTGGGCAACAAGTTGTGATTGGGGATTTAGTGCCCACTGGTGGTCAAATGATTTTTATCATAATCGATCTGCCACAGAGGGGAACAGAGAGAGACGGATTATATTCATAAATACAGTTATTTGCTCTGAACAAGGAAGTGAGAGGAAAGGTGAGAGAAAAAGATTTTTACACTTAACTATCCAGCAGAATTTCAAAAGCCTTCAGCATGTGGAGGCGGGTTTGTTTCTGCATATTTACAGGTGAGTTCATATTTATAACAGTCAGCAGATGCTTATAATCGATGCTCAATACTAGATTATTGATATCAATAACAAAACCTGTTTAATGAGAGAAATAGTGACATCAACTAGTGATTCATCATAATTATGGTTATAATGGCTGTGCATTAGAAAAATCACAATTGCAAATGTAAAAATGCTTCTTTATTTCAGTCTGCTTACTGGATGTTGGCTGTGCTGTTACTGAAGTGTTTGGATATGAAGGAAAAAACGTTTCATTTCAACTCACATACCCAGCGATCTATGAGAAACACGACAAATATATTGGCCGGTCAGATGGCTTCTTCTCCAAGAAACTGGTTCAGACTTCTCAAGCGAACCGGTGGTTCAGAAACGGTCGAGTCGTCGTGTTGGACAACACCGCTGCTCACAGGTTCATTGTCTTCATCTCTGCATTGGTGACAGAAGACTCTGGATTGTACTTCTGTGGTGTGGATGTTAAACTGCAGGTTGATCCTGTTTCTGAAATACAAATAACCGTCAGGAAAGGTGAGAATCATTGAAATCTGTTTACAAATCCCCGTTTTGTCGGCCAGTTTTAAGTGCAACAGATGAGATGATTGAATGCAAACATTTTAAAGGTATCTTTTGTCTTCCTTTGCACAGGTGAAAGCCAGAGACCCACAACACGACAGAAAGGTGTCAGTTCTGCCATTCACATTGATTCTACTTTACTAATTTACTAAATAATGTCTATAAAGATTTCTTCTATTCTCATTGTTTGGTTCATCGTTTCTGTTTCTAGTGGTTGTCAGCAGCTTGCAAAGTCCTGCAAACATCACTGTACAGAATCAGGCTAATAACAACAATCAGGGTATTTTTTATATTTATCTAGCTTCCATTGCTTGTTCAAACAATTTGTTGTAGCTCATCTTTTATAAGCAATCATTTCTATCTTTAATGTCATGTTTCAATGTTTATTATTAGTTCTGATGTCATCACCAGTCATATGACTCCTATAACTGTAATGTTGTGCTGGTAACACACTATTTGTTGTTTGCTGTTTAAACAGAATAATCGTATTTGCAGACCTCTTTTATCCTTCACTCTTCTTCTCTCTCTTTCTGTCTGTCACGCAGATGAATCTTGTGTGTTTGCAGGTGTGTCAGGTTTTGTTTCTCTTTCCACAGAATCTCACCTCAGGTTTGTGGCGGTGCTGTGTCTGGTGTGTGTGTGCGCACTTGTGTGTGTGTGTCCGTTTCTCGTGTCTAAAGTTTTAAAACGAGTCGCCGCTGGTAAGCCGTCATGTGAGTCTGGACTTCCTCTTCTCTAATGAAACATGAGAAAAACACCTGCATTTGAAATAATGAAGGTTTCATTCTCCAGTTTCAGTGTCTTATCGCACTAGAAAGGTCTCAGGGCAGGTCGTGGTAAGTCTAGATTGTTTCACATTTATAGTTTTACACACGTTAGTAATGGTACATATATAGTAGTTTTCTGACTAAGATGTGTGCTTTACAGGATGAATATGTGACGATGAGCCCAGTCGTCTTTTCAAACTCCTTCCAAACATCTCACAGTGATGAACGTTCTGCTGTAAATGATGTGAACAGATCCACACAGAACACAGATGCAGTCGCTGACGTAGATCTACACCACACAGATGCTCTTCCTGCATTAACTGAAGGTCTGGACCTACATCAGATCTACACAAAAACTGATGCTGATCTTTTTCAAGAGTCAATCTATCAGATTGTTGATCAGACGTCTGACTGACTAGGATCTTCATTATAAACATTTACATGTATTCATTCAGCAGATGCTTTTATCCAAATCCTTTTCATCTGAGAGACAACAATAAGCACTGAAAGTGAGAGTATTAAGAAAGGGAAATGGCTTTGTTAAATCATGTCAAACAATCTGAGCAAACTTTACTCTTCTCTACTAGAACAGTTTAGAGTGGTTTCATGTATCTGAACCAAATGTTATGGTCGTCCTGAATAAACTTCCATATTTAATAAAGTGTTTACATTACTTTCTTAAAATCCATTTCACAAACTGAAACTGAAGGTGATGATTTAAGACAGCATTTACTGTTTTAAGATAAAAGGGGGCGTTTACAAAACATTCTATGCATTGTGTCTGTTTATTTACACGATGTGACGTGGCTGTGGGATATCCCTCTTCAGCCGACGGAGGGGGTGTGACACTTTGTACTGATTATTCAAGACAGCTGTTAAGAACTTGAAAAGGTTGGAGCTTCCCGAAGAATGGGGAGGATTTTGTTTGTTACCCCTTTGCTTTGTTTCGGGTTGTCCCTTCGTTTCATTTATAGATTTATATTGAAGCAATAAGCCCCACGTTACAGTGCATTTTATAAGAGCTGAGGGCATTGTGGCATGACGCCTTAAACCCCGTAGCTGTTATAAAATGCACAGTAACCCACTGCTTCGCGGGGCTTATTGCTTTTATAAAACTGTTACTCCATATGCTTATCAAGGTTTCATAAAATGATATTTAGGCTATGTGGTGCGGTCAGCCGTTATATATCGGGGTATTTTATAACGGCTAACTCCGCTCAGCCAATCAGAATCAAGGACCAGAACTGACCGTTTTATTATTACATGTATGCATTCGGCAGATGCTTTTATCCATTGCGACTCACATTGCATTATACTACACATTTTGTTTCTAATTTTGTGCAATCCCTGGGATTGAACCCCTGACCTTGGCGTTGGTAGCTCTATACCAATGGGGTAAGAAAAATGATCTTGAATTAAGGTCGACCTTTTCTTAGTCACTCAATTCAAGATAATTTTTCTTACCCCATTGGCAGATTTTTTTGCTTGTTTTAAGTACAAATTTACTGAAATGAGAAATGAGAAACGTTACGACGTGTACATTTTTAGTTGTCCTGTCTTGCATATTTACAAGTAAGTAAACATTTGTTTATCACTTGTACGAGATCTAATTATTTTCCAAGTCAACTCATTCTTGTGTGAAATGTTTAAGAAATAAGAATATATTATGTTCAAGTATTGCTAACATTTTTAATAGAGAAATTGTCAAAGTTTGTTCATTTGTTTCGTGAACTATAGTTTTAACAATTCAACAATATTCATATTTACTTTAATGTAGAAGTTGTGATGTCATATATTTATGTCCGGTTCTCATCATCTCCAGCCATGTCTTTGACAACTGTATATGCTCCAGCGGGTGGAAATGTCACCATTCATTGTTGGCATATACTGGCCCGCAACAACATCAAATATTTCTGCCGTGAGAAGTGTGATGGGAAAAATACTCTCATAATATCTGAGAGAGGCAGGAACCCAACACACAGAGACAGATACTCACTATATGATGTAGGATCAGACTTTACAGTCACCATCACTGATCTGAGTTCATCAGACAGCGGTTCTTACATCTGTGCAGTCCACAGACTCTTTATAGACACGTACGGTTATGTGGAGCTTCATGTGGTCGAGGGTAAGTTATTCATCCAATCAAACATATTTCAAGATTTGAAATGTTCTTATGCTCACCTGTCCAATAAGATGAAAGGATTGCACACTTACAGTATTTCATCACCTTCATGTTCTGTCAAAGCCATACTGTATGTAAAGAAGAATGAAAGGCTCTTCTTACTGATGACTGATGTTCTGCTTTTTGGATTTTCCACAAAATATCAAAAACTGCCATGCAGCAAGATGACAGAAAAATGTAATCTATGAGAATATGTCATTTTGTATGTAACTTTTAATGCTGCTACTGCTAATTATAAACTGTAAAATACTTTACAAGTCAAAATGCCACGATGAGTTTACACTGAGCTCTGGTTTAGAAGTGTTTGTATAATCATTTTCTTTATTATCATTGGCTGTGCTTCATGGTTTATATGTAAATAATAGATCTTGTGTTTCTCATCAGCTTCTACAATAATACCTGTTCCAACAAGTACAACCAGACAACCTATGAGAAGATCTACTAGCACGACAGGTAAAATACATCAGAAACAAATCTGTATGTTAATATTGACTAGTCATTGATTTGATGCAACGATTAGTCGACTAATCATTAATAAACTTGTATAAACTTGTAAAATACTGTAAAATGCCAGTTATTCCAAGTAGAATTACATGTTTTTTATGTATTTTCCTGTAATTTCACGTCTTTTTACCGTATTTCAAAAATCCGTGAAAAATCTGTAATGGTAAAATTCTGTTAAATGACAGTTTTTTACATTATACATGAAAACTGTAAAAAAAGAAGGAAAATTAGTTTTTTTGTACAAAGCAAAGGCACTTCACACTTTTTCACCAGAACATAAAGTCCATTCTGTCTTTCTGTTTAAAGCTAAATTATATCATTTCTATCGGAAGTTCACTGGGAATCATAGCAAACTTTGTTTTTTAGTGATCAGGAGAACATCATCAGAGGTCAGAGAATCAATCACAGTTACAACAGAATCAGTAACCGCGAGGAGAGCGGCGCTGTCTGGTAAAACATCCTTACACATCACCCATAATAGTGGTTGATTCACAAAAGATTTTAATAGTAAATGTGTTTCATTTGAGCGTTCGCATCCTCAGATCTCTGGGTATACGTGGGTTGTGCTCTCGGCACGCTTGCGTTGATTTTTATCCTCCTCTTCTTCGTCTTTATCAAACACAAGTCGAAACAGAAGATGTGCTCCACATCATCAGCTTTTCATCATCCTGATGTTCTCAGTTACACCTCGCTGAACCGCACTTCACGATCGGACAATCTGATGTACTCCACTGTTCTCTTCAGTAAAGAATGTCACAAGAACACTAAGAGAAAGAGTTCACCTGACCCAAATGAACGAACCTCAACACTTTATTCATCTGTTCAGACAACAGGTATCAAATAGATATCGTCCAGATCAAATGATCCATTCAAACAGCTGTGTAGATTATCTTGAACTTTTCATTTGTAAAGGTCATTTTGTTCAATGCTCTTTATATACTGTACACTTGGCACTTCTTTAATATAGCACATGTTTACATTTTCAATAAAAGATTAATATGATCTTTCACTTTTAGGAACATTTGAGTATTTTATTAATGCAAAGTTAATGATTTTTGGTTTGGTTTGAGGATTTCAGTTTTATAAAATGTTTAGGTGATCTTTGCTTCCAAATGTTTCACAGTCTTGCATGTCTGCATTATAGCCCGATCTTGTTGAGATATTTTCTTAGTGAGGTTATGCTACTACTCACCACCAGGGGGAGCCACGATGACCTAGAGACTAATTGAGTAGTAAAAAAGGTTGGGCAGAGGAAGCATGGCCTGTTTTAGGAGTACATTTGGTCATTCCACCTTATTGATGGTCTCTTGGGTCTTTTGCACAAGGATTATAAAGAAGTAAAGTAAAGAAGATTAGCGTTGGGTTTGACTCTACTCATCTTTAACTCATGGATCAACTTGTGTATAAGACAGATGTCTATAGACTAACCACTTCTCGCCATGAATATAGCCTTAGATGCTGGAATGGTGACAATAAATAAATCAATTTACTCAGTATGGTTGATGCGGTTTTACCATAAGTGAACTTGAGTACAACCAAGATACCTGATTATCACAGTATCTTGCGGCGCCACATCAAGTCGAACAAGCCTTATACAGTCCCGTCTTGCAGATTGTAGCCCAGTGGTTTTGAAACTTTTGCGTTGTAAGTTACCCTTTGCGTAGGGTGCATTGCATTACAGATATGTAGACATTTTCATAACAACCATACTTGACGAACTACAATCACAACAAGAAAACACATACAGCCAGGGCGAGCATTACACAAATTTGTAAGAAAAATATTTGTTAAGTTTTGCAATATACAGTAGACCTATACATACATATATTCATATACAAATTATAAACTACATTTGGATTTATGAATAACATGGATTTATAATAGCAATACTGTAAGCTGCATTTGCACTTATAAAGTTTTTCTGTTTTTATAAGGTTATTCATTAAAAAATATTTTAATATATTCTTTTTAAATATCCTTCTTTGTGTTCAACTGAACAAACACATTTACACCAGTTTGGAACAACTTGAGAGTGAGTAAATGATGGAAAGACTTTTAATTTTTTGGTGAACTATCCCTTTAAGGGATGGGTTCCTGCAAGGAACTCACTGGCAACTTTATTCAAGAAGACAGTAGCCACTGCGCCCTGTGAGCAGTTTTAGCAATATGTCTCTTTAAGTCACTGACAGGATGAACTATCTGGCGCGTTGCCAACACTGAAGATGATGCGCTTGGCGTGTTTGTCAGGAAATGATGTGTATTTTCTTAAGAAATGCACCGATATATGAACGAATTGTGAATGCTATACAGTTAAAGGGAAAGCAACCACAAAAGCAGCTTGGAGATATATGCTAATATAGATCTTTAGAAGTAGTTATATGCAAACAGCGCTGTGGAAAGAGCATACGGCGTATGCGTGCGTATGGCCCCGACTACACCACTGCTTGTCATTGTGTATCAGCTTTTGAGGGGCTTATTGACTTTTGTATTACAATAGTTTCCTATCTTACAAAGTACATCATTAAATATCATTCAGTCAATGGAACATCTATAAGATAATTATGATACGTTTGAAATACATCCAATTGCTTACATTATGTTACCTAAAGATTGCCCTGTCCTTGTATTGACCGCGTTATGATAACATCATGTTATGACATAAAAGCTGTCTTTAGGGATGTACACACTTCATTGTAATTTTCCACACTGGTTAATCGACCCAAATAAACATTGTGACCACGGTTGCCTGTTTAAATTCAAATAGTTTATTTCAAAATGTTGATTATGAATGAATGCTGTCAGTGGGTTCAAGCTGCGATTTCCTGGAAACACAAAACTTACTTTTCCAAATTCCTCATAAGCAGGTGCGTCCCGTTATCTTCGTGTTGTTTTTGCAATACATTGCTCTCGGTGTGAATGCAACAGATTTTCTCATCAAACATTACAGTCCATCTGGGTCAGCTGCGTCAACAACAAAATCTAAACAAAAACAAACCCTATCTGCTTTTTATTCGATATGGCCAGAGAGTTGTGTAGGGCATCATCTTTCACAGATCAGAGTCGGCATACAATAGTTCTCGTACAGCGCACAAGTGGGAACTGAGTTATTCTACGTGACTGAATATTGGAGAAACGGCAATCACGCAGGTAACCTACTTTTTATTAAATATTGAATTGGATGTTTTGTAATTTTACCTTACGACTTCCATGAGGTGTAAAATAATGAACTTGGGGGTCCCCTGTTTTTTGGAGACTACTGAAGCATACTTTTTTGAAGTTATTTTTTTTCAGTATTTGTTCAAATTTCATAAGACGCATATGAAAACTATGCCGAGGCTATATTTATCTGAAAAATGCATGCATGCACCAGCGCACCACGCTGTTCACCGAAGACGTGTAGGGCAATGGCAGAGTGTCAATCCTGTCATATTGAATAAGCGTTTACCTTAAGACTGAGTTACTTTCTGTGCTGGGCGCTTACGGGACAGGTGGTGGAAAATCTGGGAGCGCTTTTATGTAACAGGGCAACAGAACTTTTGAATTCCCCAGGGACTACTTTACCCCTTTTTTCTGCATTTTTTCATATGGATATCTTTATATCGATTATAAACATTTTAAATGATTGTGTTTGAAGTGGTCAAAATATTTTGGCAACTACCTTATGACTGACCCTTGTGCCAGCCTCTCCGTCACTTTTTTAAGGGCTGGATAGGGGACAACCTCCCAAAAAAGGTTTGACATAATTTGAACACGTAAAATTTGAAAAAGTTGCATACTTGATGTTAGGTTTTAGTTCCCCACATGAATAAATATAGCCTATTAAATGCAACGCCATGGAGAGAAGTGGGCCGTCATGCTGTTTGTTTGGTTCTACACAGACGCTAGACATTGATGTTTGTGTATACTTTCTATACCAATCTCTCTAAACTCTTGGGGGTGGTTTCCCGTACAGGGCAGATAGTCCTAGACTAAAATAAACATTTGAGTTGTCAAAAATGAAAACACATTCCACTGACATATCTTAATATACATCTGTGCCATTGTTTTGTCGCAAAATGCAAGTAATATATGTGAAGGTGAACTACACCTTTAATGTGCCAATGTAAAATAAGTGTATGAAGAAGAGAAATTCCACGTTAAACTGAAAGTTTAAAGATTTTTTAAGAACTTTTAAAGATTCACAGTTTCACTTCGATTGTCCATGTGGTAAAGGTTGTACACATAATGTAAATAGTGTTGTAGTAGTAAAATACAACATTGATAATGGAAATAGTAAAAGTCTGTCATCATTTACTTACATGTATGACTTTCATTCTTCTGCAGAAAACAAAAGAAGAATTTTGAAGACTTCTGTTAACAGAAAACCGATGGTAACCATTGGCCTTTATGTTTAAACAATGGGCTTGTTAAACCTGACGTCATGCACCACCATATGGAAGGTCAAATACTGTTTCAGTTTATTATTATAGAGCACACATAAACACAACAAAAGTTGACCACAGTCTAAAACGAAAGCTCCAAAAAAAGAAAGACAAATAACTAGATGTTAAAAGCACGGGACAACAGATAGACCTTTAGCTAGATTGAAATAGTTTCCGGGTCCAAACGCTCAATAAGATGCTAAAGGTGAACGCCAAACATGCTAATATACGCTCACAGCGAGCTGTAAGACTATCGCAACCTTTATCTTCGTAACGAAATCCCACATATCCAGTCAGAAATGTATTTTTCATCATTTATTCAAATATTGATTTTGGAGATCCTGTGAACCTGGTGACTGTAGTGTATATTTTGAGTTAATAAACAGCTGTTTGAGCTGCAGCCCCGCTTGAAATGAACAGATGCTTGGACCCGAAAACGGTATTCCTCACGTCACCACTTAACAAGCGAATTGAAGCAAATGGGCACCAGTGGTTTTTGGCAATAACTTTCTTTAAAATATATTTAGTGTTGTGTGCAGTCATACAGGTTTGAAATGACTAGAGGGGGAAAGTAAATGATGATTGAAATTTCATTTTTTCATTTTTGGGTCACTATACCTTTTAATTCTTAAAAATAATGCACACACTACCACCTTGAATCTGAAAGTGGGTTAACCCACATAAACCAAACTCCTCTTTTAGCACTGCACTTGAGGTTCACCAGTGTAGTTTCACTTTGGTTACGAAACACACCATACACGAGCCAGACATTTCCCTCAGAAGCCAAACACTGTTCAGACTCGTTGTGATGTTATACTTCATGAAAATCAAGATACTGTAGTTGTGTGTGAAATTAATTATGAGATTGATATTAGAGGACAGGCTACATTTTACTTCAGCTCTCACACCAACTCTATACAATCCTGGTTTCCTCCGGGAATAAGTGACAGAGGGTTTAACCTCTGGAGTATCCGGGGCATTATGAGGCTGATGGATATGTATGAAGGATCTTCACATCTCCCTTTTCAACAGTTTATTCTACCTAGGCAGAACGTCTTTAGGTATTTGCAGACTATATTAACAAAAAGACCACTTTACTTTCCCATAATGATTTGTCTGAAATAGAGATAACATGCTTAAAGACACAAGGTATAGAAACATATCCCATTTTAATGCTAAATTCTCGTCAGAGCGTCTACACATTACACCCTATATCAGATGTGAGATGAATTCAAAACTGTCCCCTCTCGGTCTGGTTGTAGTTCTGCTGGTTTTGTGTTCTGGATCGTTCCTCTTCCTAAAACTGTGGGAACGAAAATGTGGAACAGGTAACAATGAGATCATGTGTTTGTAATATTCTTCTCTGAGTTTGCTGTGACTCTTTTTTCTCTTCAGTTTCTCTTTTTTTCTCTCAATGGAGAGGTTTGTGTTCATTAATTTTCCTGTAAAACATTAGAAATGAATGTTATGTTGTTTATTGTGAACCAATGAGGTAACAGTAGTAATCTTTTCAGAATGTCTACATGTATGAAGATATTCCAGACGGTGCTCTTGAATCATGTGACACCACAGTGATCTTCAATCAAACTTCTGCACCGCATCTCACACCTCACATCCTACGAACATTTAGTGTTTCTGCCAAAGTAACCAATCAGCAGTCTGTCTTAAACCCCAGTCACATCCATTCAGCCAATCAGGTGACAGATGTTATTTGGCGTCACATGAACCGAGCGTGGATATCATGACAGCAACTATATACGTTACGTTTTCAAGAAAATAATTTGTTTTTTTGGTAAATAATTCCTTTCCTGTAATAGCTTTCCTGTAGCTCAGTGGTATGAGCGTTGCGTTAACAATGCAAGGCTGTGGGTTGGATCCCAGGGGATTGCACATACCTATGTATAAATGTATAGGATAATGCAATGTAAGTCGCTGTGGATAAAAGCGTCTGCCAAATGTAAATGTCAGTAATTCAAACTAAAAATTAATTCTGTACGATGTAAAGCTGTCTTTTTAAAACCCCTTTAATTGTTTTTTTTAGCAAATTTGTCCTGTAATTCACATCTAAAATGAGACTAAAATGTTCATTATTTTGTACGTGTTGGACAGACTAGTGTGTCTGGATAAGATCTGACGTGTCAGGTTTTAGCAGGTTGTATTTTTGCTATTCTATAGCTTTCCTGTGGCTCTGTGATTAGATCACACCGCTAGCAACGGCAATGTCATGGGTTTGATCCCAGTGGATTGTACATAGCTAGAAACAAATGTATATTTCAATGCAATGTAAGTCACTTTGGATAAAAGCTTCTGATAAATGTAAATGTGTTCTGATCATTAACTGATAAAGCTGTTGTCAAAGACATGTTCTCTGAAGATATCTCAGAAGAATCTGCTGCGTGCATGTGTAGAGCTGGACGTGGTTAGACAGGAAAGAGGAAGGAAATGTCTGAACTCAATACAGAAGAGAGAGAAATGTTTGTCACAGTGCCTGATGTTTTATTGACACTGTAGATACATCATGATGAACGTTCTGCTCCTGTTCTCCTTCATCAATAAAGGTGAGATTGACACTCACGTCACATCTTGTTTATCTTCTGTTATTTCAGGAACTCATGTTGATATTTCTTACGCATTATTTGTAATGTATTTCTCATAATTGTGTGAAATATGTTGTGTACAGCGGTTGTAGGAGCACAAGTTCTAGTAACAGGACACAGAAGAGAGACTGTTCACATCACATGTCCTTATGAATCTGGATATGAAGCATATAAGAAGTATTTGTGTAAAGGGGAGTGTGGATTTAGGAATAAGATCATCATTGTTGAATCAGGATCTCCAGCTAAAGACAAGAGATTTTCTCTGATTGATGACAAGACAGCAAGAGTTTTCACCGTCACCATCACTGATCTGAGAACAGAAGATGAGGGCAAATACTGGTGTGGAGTGAGCACTTCATATCTATTACCTGATCAATATTCAGAGATTTTGTTGCTTGTTAAACTCGGTAAGTGCTTTAACGTAATTCCTGCACAATGGCTGATTCTTTGTATAGCAACTTCATCTATGATCCCTAACGGAGTCCTCTGTTTGGGTCTTTGTCATGTACATTGATTCTCATGCGTGAATGATGTCTTCTCTTGAGGTGATTTGTTTTCTGCTTATTGAATATAAGCTGTTTTGTGAATTCTGTTTTTTCTCTCGTCCTTTAGAAGAAGAAAAGACCACTGACATCAGATCCTTATCATTCACACCGTCCTATCTCAGCACATCTGACATGAATGTACAGTCCACCATCGAACCCACGGATCAGAGCATCTCCACAACTAATATTTCGATCTGTCTGTCTGAATCTCACTGATCGCTGAAGAATCTGTCAATCTTTTACTGGTGTTTTACGATCGTGTCATTGATGGGCTTGAATCATGTCTGAGTTTCAGTAACTGGACAGACGGAAACATCTGTTCGTCTTGTTTCATGTATTTCAAGTTAATCATATAAAACACACAATACAGTTGCCTAAATCACAGTAAATATGAGCGTTATGTGGGAGTTTTTAGACGATGAAAAAGACTTGATATTGCTTTAAATTACACTTGAGATATAGGCTGCAAATTTGTATTCAAGGTATACAATTTATATGTCTAATGAGTGTTCTTCCCAAAGTTTCCCAAACATCAGAGGGATTAATCACCTTTAAAACATACCAAAAGCTCCAAGACCCGCATTTGTCTTGACAGTAACAGAACAAAAGAGAAGAATGGTTAAATGCGTGAGTTGTCTGTGCACTTTGGCATTTCTTTTATGCCAAAAATCATTAGGATATTAAGTAAAGATCATATTCCATTATTGCACTCTCAGATTCCTGAGATTTTTAAACAGTTGTATGTCAGCCAGATATTGTCCTATTCTAATGACTCATAGATCAATAATATTATTTATTCAGCTTTCAGATTATGTAAAAATCTCAATTTCGAAAAATTGACCCATAAGACTGGTTTTGTTGTCCAGGGTCACAAAATTCATAATAATATTTTTAATTGAATGTCAAAAGTTTGAGACCACGCCCCATCTGTAATACCGCTCCTGCACACAATTTGGAGAGCCTTGGCGTATAGAGTTTCAAAGCTTCCACCAGTTAAAGTTAACTGGCAATATCTCGCTTGGCACTGAACTTTGAGCTTTATTATTTTGCAGATATTGTTTGTGCTCTAACAGCTTTACTTTTATGTAATAAAATTCTACAGTCTTTCTAAAGCGGCCATTACCCGTGATGCTATTTTTCCCTTTAGTTAGTGTGTAATGTTGCTGATAGAGCATAAACAATACCTGCAAAATGATAAAGCTCAAAGTTCAGCCAAGCGAGAGATTGTCTTTAACAGAACTCGCTTTACAAGGGCTACAGAGAACGGCTGGATCAGACTACAGCCTCTACTTCCCGGGTACATGATGTCATTATTCCGAGTGCTTTTATTGACCGTCGCCCACAGGAATATGCCAATGAAAGGTGCGAGGTCTTCCTCAGGGAAGAGGAAGAGCCACTGGAGTAGTGTCCGGTTATCAGACATTGTAAACATTTGACTGAGCTTCACGTTTAATTATTTCACTTTCATCACAGTCCTACAGCTGCTAATAAGAATTCAGCTCCTTAAAGCCCGCTTGCTCTCTTCCCTCAGTCAACTTGAGCAGACATGCTCCTTACTGCTGATTGGCTACAAGTTTGTTTTGATACTGACCGTGTTCTCAGAAATCGGTTATCATCCCTTTGATGTTATATATCACCTCTGTTTATGTGATGAGTTGCAGAACTGTTGATCTGATAAAAATAGTCATGCACAGATAAATGCTGTGTGCATGTGTAGAGCTGGATGTGGTAAGATAGAAAAGAGGAAGGAAATGTCTGCGCTTAATACGGAAGAGAGAGCGAGATAAACGTTTGTCACATCATCTGATGTTTTATTGAAGCTGTAGATTCATCATGATGAACGTTCTGCTCCTGTTCTCCAGCATCATAACAGGTGAGTCTGAGACTCTGACGTCACGTGTACTGAACACTTACCAACATCTTTATATTTAACTCGATTTACACACTTCACAATCTGTTATTTCATGATCTCATGGTGATATTTCTTATGAAATGTTTTGTAAGGTATTTATCATAAAGATCCTGACTCAAATATTTTGTGTTCAGCTGTTGTAGGAGCACCAGTTCTAGTTACAGCACACAGAGGAGAGACCTTTAACATCACATGTCCTTATGAATCTGGATATGAAACAAATAAGAAGTATTTGTGTAAAGGGGAGTGTGTCATTGGCTTTAGAAACATCATTGTTGAATCAGGATCTCCAGCTGAAGACAAGAGATTTTCTCTGATTGATGACACGACAGCAAGAGTTTTCACCGTCACCATCACTGATCTGAGAACAGAAGATGAGGGCAAATACTGGTGTGGAGTGAGCAATCCAGTCTGGGATAAATATTCAGAGATTATGTTGATGGTTAAACTTGGTAGGTGATTTCATGTGATTCTTGCAGGGAAATAGTAAATGAATCTTGATGTATTGTATCGTGTATTACTGATCCAGATGCTAAACTAAACCAGATGAACCGGTTTTAAACTGTTACTGTACCAACAGCAGGAGTAATATTGGGAAATATTCAATTCACAATTTATCGTTATGTCTCAGTAAATCCGCGGTCACACTTGATTTTCCCTCCATTGACTTTCCATCCATCCGCATGCGACAGACCGGAAACGCAAGCCCGGTTCGCTGCGTAGCAAAGTTCAAGTTTGGTGAACTCTGACCTGTGAATTTGCATCACGTGAGTGTGTGAGACCAACAGAAGATCAAAACGTCACAACATGACCTCTCGGTACCTAAATGTAAAAGATGGAGGAATCGCACCGTCCGAACAAATTTCGCATGGTCAAAGTCTAATCTGACATAAAAAAATCTTCATAAAAAGTTGTATTTTATATTATAAGAGAGTTTTAATAGTAAGATTTAACAAGGCTGTGATACAAGAAACAATCCACCATTTTGTTCACTCGTTGACCAAAATTGTCCTCACGTTCATATCAGCCATGCAACCATTGATGAGGATTTAGATGTTTCAGATCCACCGTGAATCAATCTGTTGACCACTGATGGAATCATAAAGAACCAGTTTAAGTCAATGTCATGCACTCTGGATAAGACTGACAATTAACCTTTAATGTGACTATTGTTGTGTTGGTTCTCTGGATTGTATTTTGTATGAATCAACGGGTCATTTGGATTCCAGATATAAACTACTTTGCAAATTCTATTTTGTTCTCATGTTTTTTTAGATGACAAGTCCACTGTCCCACCAAACTAAACATCCTGTAGCAGTTACACAGTCTTATTTCAGCACATCAGCGTTGAATCTACAGTTCACCGGCATTAAACCCAGAGATCAGAGTCTCTCATCAACAGGTCTGTTTTTCCTTTCTATCTGTCTGCCTATATATCTAACAGTCAATGACAGAATTGTTTGGTGTGAACTTTCCCTTTTAAGTATGATTCATATTTTTCCAGTAGCATCTGTGATCTACACCAGCATTGGATTTACACTCATGCTGATTGGTTTGCTTGGGCACTGACAGTGATGCATAAGAAGAAGAAGAAGAAAGGGAAGAAATCCCCAAGAGTTGCTCAGTCAGGACCTTCAGATCAAGGTCAGATGTAGATAAAAAAGATTTAGAGACCAAACACACATTCATACGTCATTTCCTCATGTTTAGATTCTCTTGATGTTTTGACAGTTTCCGCTGTGAATACCCTACCAGGGATGACTCAAGAGGTACGTTTATTTAAATTGTCAAAGTCTACTGTTGTCCTCCTTAAAAACGTCAGATTGAATGTCACTACTGGTGCTCATTCAATGCTAATCAGTGCTGGTTATCCTGGTCAACCTTCATGATCTCGTTGACTAAATTTGTTGACTTCCAAAGTCTTGCAGGTTAATATAGTTAAGCAACTGGTAGACTAGTTTCACTAGTGTTTTTATTCGGATGTGTTTTAATCTGACACACAATCTCCTGCAGGATTTTCACTACCATGACCATGAATATCAGGAAATCAGAGAGCTGCAGCCCATGAACTCCAACATTACCATGTATTCCACAGTACAGGGACCAGCTGACTCCACACCAAAAGCACCAGTTGATTCAACGATCTACACAACCTACAAACACCAGCTGTCTCAACGATCTACACAACCGCAGAATCACCAGTTGACTCAACGATCTACACAAAAGCAGAAACACCTGCTGACTCAACGATCTACTCAACCGCAGAAACACCAGATGATTCAACGATCTACACAATCGCACTTTTCTAAACTTCACTAAACTCTGGAAACTTGCAGCACTTCTTGATACTTCTAAGGAGATTTTAGCGGCATCTAGCGGTGAGGCTGTGAATTGCAACCAACAGCTCACTTCACCCCTCCATGACACAGGACTAAGATGTCTTCAGATGTCGTTGCAACGTTTTTACGAAACACGTTCTGTAGAGCAGTTTGTCTGTTTAGGGCTACTGTAGAAACAACATGATGAATTCAATTTGAGGGGACCTGCGGTGTATGGAGATAGAAATAGCTCATTCTAAGGTAATAAAAACATCATCTTATGCTTCATTAAGTAAGGTCTTTATACACCTCTGAACACAAAGTTATGTATATAAGATTGCATTTCTGTCAATAGATCCTCCTTATTATCACACACAGCACCTTTAGGTTGTGATCAGCTTGAACTATTGGAAAGAACTGAAGTGTCAGTTTTCAAGCTATTGCAATATTTTTATTATTTGTTTTAATAGACACAGGGGCGGACTGACCATTAGGACATTCTGTCAAAGTCCAGAACGGCCGTCCCACCGACGGCCTATGGCCGCGACCAGTGGCGGACTTGCAGACTTTTTAAAACGCAAATGCACGCGACACGAAGACATTAGCGAGTCGGACACGTATGCATGTAAGGCAGGGCTAGTGAACTGGCAGCCTGTCAATCATCTTTACCTGGCCCTCCTTAACGTTTCAAATAAGTGGAGAGACTTTAAGAACGGTGTGCTTTAAAGCAACAATACTGGGTTTTTAGGAGGATCTATTAATAGAAATGCACTATATTATACAAAACTATTTCTTCAGAGGTGTATAAAGACCTTACGTAATGAACCGTTATGTTTCTAATACCTTAGAAAAAGATGTTTATATCTACACACAGAGCGGCCCTACATGGGGCATATGTGACCCGCGGATTAAATGTACATTTATTCATCATTGAGTAAGAGAGTAAAACGCGCTCTCTCTACAGTTTTAGCGTAAACAATGACGCTCAAAACTGCTCCGTCACAAGGCTAATATTACAACAAAAACAACAACACATCATGGTTCTAACAAACAGAAAAAAAACAATGTTACTCATGTAGCAGGTGTACATTTAAAAGTAGTATTTTGTGATTCCACTTCCCATGACCATATATGGAATTCCTGTGAGTATCTGGCATCCATGCGGATATGGGGAGTTAGCACACAGTCTGCATGTGATCTTTGTTTGCTGCACAAGTCTTCCATTTGCCTGTTTATGTGTTATCCAGATTCAATAAACGGGGACGTGATGACAAAGATTTTCGAGTTTCGAGCAGGTCCTAGCTGCTGTCTGACTTTTATCCTTCTTTTTATACTTTATACTTTTTATTTTATTTAATAAATAAGACATCGCTCTTTCTACAGTCTTTCTAATGCCCGTATGATCTCTTCCCTGATAATAGCGTTCAGTTTCTTGCACAGATCTATTGACTCGCTTTATAAAACGCTAATTTAACGTCACGAGGGGCAGGGATTACTTTTGTGTTGAATGTATTGGTTTTTTTTACTTTTATTGATTTAACTTAAATTAATACAACCAAATACACGTTACAAATACCAAAAAAACACAATAATCTGCGATGGAGCCTGGAATGACTTGAGATTGTGTAGTTCTAAAAACGGGGCTGGACAATTAATTAACGCATTAAGTAATATAAAATCAATATAAAAAGACAATTTCCCTTTTAATTTAATATTATGAAAGGCACAAATACTGGATGCAATATTTGTGTGCATGTTTCAATATATGGCTGATAAGTAACAGCACCAAAAACAATATAAAAGGAACAAAACGCAATAAATAACAGACATGGGCCTACAAAATAACCGAAGAAATGAGGATATTGTAAAAAACTGGCCCGCATCCTATTTATACTTTTGGTATCTGAGCCTTAAAGAAAAGTAGTTGAAGACCTCTGATGTAACGCAATTCACATGTTACGTTACACACAACCACCCCCCTGTCGACAGTGGGCTGAAACCCAGGGCCGAATTTGCTTCCCAGTCCACCCATGAATAGACATGTGTTGCATTTAACACATTTTTGTTTATATCAGGCAGCTCAAACATCAAACAGGACAGCTTAGATGAGACAGGACACAGAAAGTAGAAAGTAGAATCGACTGACGTTCATAGAGACCAACATCACAGCCTTTAAAGGACAGGAACAAAGAGTAAAGTTTGATTAAAGAGTACAGATAAGAGCTTTAGTGAGTCTGATCTGAGACCAGCTTTAAAATCCCTGGGATCTTATACTGGTCGAGAATCTGTTTGATCATCTTGTGACAATGAAAACAGCACACATGATCACATGCGGAAGATCACAGTAACACATGCATGAGACATGTGAAGTTTAGCAGATGACTTTTCAGTATATTAGATTTTAGATCTGAAAAGCATCATCGACAACGAGAAGATCCAGAATCTGTGTGTCATCTGTAAGATGAAGTGATTTTCATATATTTAATTCTCAGCAAATTCGAACTGTTTTCTTTGGAGTCTTTGTTGTTCTGTACATTGCGGTTGTGCTTTTTATTCTTGGCGTTGGTCATTTTTGCAGAAGTAGGTGTGAAGACGTCATTCGTTTGCATGTTGGTAGAACCGTGGCCTGAGAAAGGGAAGTGTTAATGTTTGCAGACTTATATGATTGTGAATCACTTCACTGAGAACGTATCATCTGATATAAAACAACCTACAGCCTGTTTATAAGAATGTTGTTAAAAATAAAAACGTGATCATTCGCCGGTTGCTTGTCATGTTTTTTCAGTAAAGTTTGTTCTAAAGTCTATTTTAAAGGGATACTTCATCCAAAAATTAAAATTCTGTCATCATTTACTCACCTTCGAGTTGCTCCAAATCTTTATATGTCTTTGTTCTGATGAACACATAGAAAGATATTTGTAAGAATGCTTATAACCAGACAGATTATGCCCCCCATTGACTACCATAGTAGGAACTCACCAGTGACGAATACAGAAGTGGATAATAATGAAAAATCAAGTGGGCGTGAGGTGGTCCATCACAGCAGCTGTACCAGGAAACATTGAGACACACGGACACTCCTGAAGACGCTTGTGACACATAAAGAAGCACTGAATGTACAGATCCCAGAGAAGATGACTGAATTCGACAGAAGAATGAAGATGATGTGATGTGGACTTTCACACTGCTGATGACTCCTGGTAAGAATCTGTTCATGTTCTCTGATGTCAGAAGAACAAACGTCTTTAACTTCAGCTCATATACTGACATTATCTTCAGAGATGAATCATGAATCTTCAACTCTTTGTTCTGTCAGGAGCTCTGAGCTTCAGTGTGACGGGATATACAGGAGGAGCAGTCACCATCACATGTCAATATGACAGAAAATACTCAACAAATGCAAAATATTTTTGTAGAGGTCAAAAGCCTGTTATACCAACGCCTGGTTGGTGTTCTGATGTCATCAAGACTGATGTTAAAGATGAATGGGATAAGAGTGGAAGATTCTCTCTGTATGACAACACAACAGCATCAGTCTTCAATGTCACCATCACTGATCTGAATGAACAGGATTCAGACACATACTATTGTGCAGTTGATAAAGCTGGAAGGAAAGATGTCTACACTCAAGTGAAGCTGAATGTTAGGAAAGGTGAGTTACTCTGATGCTCTTAAACTCATGAAAACATCATCATATTCTACAATGACTGTAATGAATAATTCACAAATAAAGATGCCGCATTTATTCTGACCCCAATAATGAACAACTGACTGAACATGATCTTAAATATATTGTTTAAGGTTTTGTTTTATCTCACTCGTAGGTTACCTGTAAACTTCTGCTAAGCAAATTAAAGTGCATTATGACAAGAAAACCTATTGCAGAAACAACAACGCAAACACTTGAAATAATTGTCACAGAGTTGCAGTGTAACCGTGAAAAGTATTTTAAGCACAAGACTTCAGCTTCCTGTACACACATGTATTTTTGGACCTATTCTTGTATCTTCAGAGAAGCGGTGTGGATGTCAGACACATTGTGGTTGGTGCAACTGGTTACATAAATATCATCATACAAAAGTTTGTGTCAAGGTTTATTAACCCCGAGCAATATTCAAAGTTATTACTAAAATCTCAGTTTCAGAAATGTCATGGTCCTCAAAGTGTCACATTTAATGTTTTAGACCTTTGAAAAATAAACTTTATTTAGTTTCCACGCTGATAAAGATCAGATCCAGATTTCTGATGATTCATTTGTGTTTTCAGACTCGTCTCTGATCATCATCATCGTTATTGTGTGTGTGGTTGTGATTCTGATCTTCACTGGACTTCTGTTATTCATTCTGCTTTACTGCAGGAGACGTTCAGCTCGAGGTTAAAACTCTTACACTTTGTTTAATTTTGATCCTTTTAAAACATGATCACAGTAATGTTAAAAAAATACAGTTGTTATTTAATAAGAAGAATGTTTGTGGGTGATGGAAAACATTTTGTTAAAACAGGTGATGCACTGAAACAGAGTCACAATGACATGTTCACATCTTGACCACAGACGGCAATGTTAATTTAATTGTTTTGTGTTTTAAACAGATGCTGATTCAGACTGTAGAATGTCTCGCTCAGGACCAGGAATCTATGAATCGGTGTGTAAAGTAAATCTGATTGGATGATTGTTGAGCTGAATGACCTCTAGAGCTGCGTATCATTTCTCTCTCTCTCCTCAGGTACTCAAACCGCTTATGATTATGATGAGATTTTAAAAGATCAGACAAAGATCTGACTCATTCAGCAACCATCACGGACTTCAATACTGCACCACTGCCCACAATCCCCCCTTAATGCGGTTTATGAAACTCCTCAATTACCCACATCCCTGTGATGCTTCTAATGCGCTCCTCATTACCCACAATATAATGAATCTCTTTGTAATTCCTAAACTGTGACTTTGTGTGTTCTTATGCTGTCCTTGGTGTTGAATTTCTCTCACATTCACTTCACTGCAGTCACCACTAGAGGACACCACTGAGCTTCAACCTTGTGTCCTTGTTTTTGGCTAAACATTCAATGACTAGAATTTTGAGTGACATTGTCTTTTAAAAAGTACTGATCATGATTAAAAATTTGCATTTGTCTTGAAGTTAGTTTGATATTACAACTGAATGCAAACATCCAAGAATTATAATGATCTTGCATTAAAATATGGCGTATCAGAACAGTATGGAAACTGCTGCTGTTTGCGCCTGTGTCCACCAGAGGTCAGTATCCTATTAACACTATCTAGTAGTTATTGAATTATAGTAGTTCAAATATTTTGGGGTGGTTTCCCGGACTGGGTTTAAGCCAAGTCCCAGACTAACTGTGGTGTCTTGATTTAAAAAAAACTTGCTCTGACATTTCTTAAAATATATCAGTGGGATTGTTTTGTCACAAGATGCACTTCAGTAAAGTTTTGTTTTTAAAAATGATTTAAATATTCTAATTTAAATAAGGCCTAGTCCCGGTTTAATGTAATCCCTGTCCTGAAAACCGCCCTTTAAGATAATATTCACAGAGTTCAATACATCACAAGATAGTTTGTACATTTAAAGACCCACAGGTAAAACAAATGCAAACCACTGACATATAAAGCAAATCATCCACGTGGAAGGCCTGAACTGAAAATGTCAAATCATTCAGGAGGGTCTGTTTGTGTCCAGGGCCGAATAAAACAATAATCTGCACGTGTCTGTGTGTACAAATGAAGCACAGGTCAAGTCAAGTCTCACTTCTCTCTTGTTCTTACAGATACAGAGGAAGAGGCTTTGTTCTGTCAAGAGTTCTGAGGGGAGTAAACGTAAGGACAGGAAACTGCTTGTGGTTGTGAGAAGTTCACAGTTGATTTTCACACATCGGCCCTCGACGTTCAGACACACACAACGCACACGCTCCGTTCTTCCAAGTATGATTTATGACCAGTCACACATGATGTAAATTAGTGACACAAGTGTAACTGAAAAGTGGATATAAAAAGGTGAAAAGTGTGTGGCAGTGACTGGAAATGAAGGAGCTGACAAGTGTCGTATTCACAAGGATATGAAGATTGTGGCAAGTATTTCTACAAAGGCATTTATAAAGACCAGGTCAATATACTGTCCAGCGTAGAGAAGACCGTCAGCGGCAGATTCTCAATGCAGGAGGACAAGAAAACCAGAACATTCACAGTGACCATCAGAAACTTGATCATGACAGATGATGGACCATACGGCTGTGAAGCTTGGTGTCGGATTAGTCGAGACTATACAAATGTTATTCTAAAAGTGAATAGAGGTGTGTGATGCTTCATTTTACTCAACAATGTGGTTCATCAACTACTTACACAGTAAAAGTTTCTCATCTGTGTCCTCTCTGTTTACCAGCTCCAGTGACCTCTTTTACCTCCAAACCAGCTTATCGCTTTATATCTAACCCCAGAAAACAAACCCCGTCACCATCTCCATCTATAGACACCACCACTGACTGCACAGGTACAGAACACATCATTTCTATATGTTTAATGTGAAGGCTCTGTGTTGTTCATATATGTAGACAGTGTAATGATAACTTTATTCAAAAGATGAATAGTCGGTATATAAGTCATGTTTTTTCCACTTGTATTCCTCTAGTGTCCGTGTATTCACATACTATTAGATTGATAAACTAGCATAAGAAAAAGTAGTTATAAATGAACCTAATAAACTTTGTTTGGTGATATTATCTCAGTATAGTGAAAATAAGAAATACTATAGACTTATTTATGTTTTCAAGTATTAAAACAAACATTAATACACACATAGCTTTACTCTCTATATCTTTATCTTATGTTTATTGTATTGTATTTCTTAATGTGTTATACCCATAGGCCCCTGTTTAAATCATCTGTGTACTGTATTCTATTGTGTTATGGTCTCTGTGTGCTGTTGTTGCTGTTTCTGTGTGCTGGATGCTGGATGCTCCTGTCACCAAAACAAATTCCTTGTATGTGCAAACATACTTGGCAATAAAGCTTTTTCTGATTCTGATTCTGATAATAGCGAAGTGCTTGTCATCTGGCAGTGTGTTGTGTGCCATCAAATGTTCTCTGTGTTTTCTGTCAGTGTCGCAACTGGACACAACAGGAAGTGAAAGAACAAGTAGAGGAAATACTGCAGGCCCGCTCTCTCAGAACTCTGGTGAGACACAAACTACATTACCCACAATGCAACGGTCATCTTCTTGATCACATGATTTAGAAACTGGTGGAAGTGTGGGAATTGACTTTTGTCTATGTAGCTACAGTATTTTCGTGTCAGCTCCTTTGCAAAATGTTCACATTCATTTAAATGTATAGATACATACATTTACAAGCATGCAAGTGATGTTTGCTGTTTTAATGTTTGCTTTGAACATTCCTGGAGACAGGTTTCTACACCATGTATTCTGAAATTGGGTTAACCCACATAAACCAACACAAATCCTCCGAACACTTGAGGTTCACCAGAACAGTTTCACTTTGGTTTTTGAGGGAAATATCGTTGTGTTTTGTTACCCGCTGTAGAGGAACTCTGGAGTACCGTGACATATATGTATGTTCGCTTTTGTGTACAGACTTTACATCTATCGCTGTGGGTCTGGTCGTGGTTCTGTTGGTTCTGTGTTCTGGATCGTTCCTCCTCCTCCTGAAAATGAAAAGAAAGAAATTTAGAACAGGTGACAAAGCAATCAACATTTTTGATGTTTCTTCATTTCTATTTTGTTTTATGACTTTTATGTGTTTTTTTCGTCTTCAGCTTTACATCAGCATAGTGAACATCGAAATGTAGAGGTGGGCATTCAGATTCTTTCTGTACAATTTTGGATATGACCGTTGCATTGTTGATAATTGAGTTGACTCGTTGAGTTGAGTTGACTTGATTTGATGTATGAGATAAATTGTTGACTTACATGTTGTTTTTTAGATTAACCCAATGTATGAAGAGTTACCAGAAAGCCACCCCGCATCACGTGATGTCACCACAATGTTGCCCGGTCAAACGTCTGCATCACTCCTCACCAACATCGCAATAACCTTTTGTGTTGACACAGTAGCCAATCAACAGCCTGATTTAAGTCACACCCATTCAGCCAATCAGGTGACAGACACAGAATGTGATTATTATGCCAATTTAAAGTCGCCTGAAGCGACACTGAATAAAACAACAGAATGTTTGTACGTTACAATAAAACACCAGCAAGAAGATTTAAAAACCGAAGGTGCGATATATTCTATGATCAATAAAATATATTAAATCACTGAAGCTTTCACTGGTGTTACAGGAAAATAATCTGATTAAATCTGATGTCCTTGTTGAATTTGTATTTTACCAGAAAAATTAGCTGAACATGTCTTGTGCATTTTATTAAATTTGTAAAATGTTTACCTTTAGTGTGAGGATGTCATTTAGATCCAAAAAATATATATTTTCCAAAATGTAAAAAATATATTTACTAAAAAAAACTTTAAAGCCATCTACAAATATTAAAATGGTTAAGAACACATATACGTCTTATTTTTTATTTTAAATAATGTAAAATATAACCATTCTGTAAAATTCACACAATACAGAAGAGAGAGAGAGAGAGAGAGAGAGAGAGATGTTTGTCACTGCATCTGATGTTTTATTAAAGTTGTATATTTAGGATAATGAACCTTGTGCTCCTGTGTTTTTCCTGTTCACATATAAATACACATGTTGTTTTTATTTATTTGAAATGAACGGAGCATCTCTCATCTTATTAGCCTTCCTGCTCAATATAATTTGCATAAACACACATTTAATTTGATGTCAGCCACAGGAACATGAACACTGATACATCAGACAGGAATAACAGGAAACAGGAAGCCGATGACATTCAGAGAGACAGAAACAAATTTAAACAAATATTTTTGAATGAGAAACATCCAGAACTCGTGAGTTCAAGTGATTTCATTTGTTAAATGCTGTCTGACTCTATAATTCATACTTCATTTTGTTGTGTGCTGTGTGGATGTGTTTTATGGTCTTGCTCTGCAGACCTCATGGTGCGTTCATTTGCATGTTGTATAGAGAACTGAGGTCTGAGAATGGGAAGTGTAAATATTTGCTGACTTATATAACTGTTAATGTAAAGCACTTGAAAGAGGAACTTATCATCTGACATACAGCATAAGGTTAAAAAGAGCTTCAGGTGCTTCACGGGAGAGAACGAAGAACTGAATGTACCTGAGAAGATGACTGAATACACGAGAAGAATGAAGATGATGTGGACTTTCACACTGCTGATGACTCCTGGTAAGAATCTGTTCATGTTCTCTGATGTCAGAAGAACAAACGTCTTTAACTTCAGCTCATATACTGACATTATCTTCAGAGATGAATCATGAATCTTCAACTCTTTGTTCTGTCAGGAGCTCTGAGCTTCAGTGTGACGGGATATACAGGAGGAGCAGTCACCATCACATGTCAATATGACAGAAAATACTCAACAAATGCAAAATATTTTTGTAGAGGTCAAAAGCCTGTTTGGTGTTCTGATGTCATCAAGACTGATGTTAAAGATGAATGGGATAAGAGTGGAAGATTCTCTCTGTATGACGACACAACAGCATCAGTCTTCAATGTCACCATCACTGATCTGAATGAACAGGATTCAGACACATACTATTGTGCAGTTGATATAGCTGGGAGGAAAGATATCTACACTGATGTGAAGCTGAATGTTACAGAAGGTGAGTAATCCATACACAACAACCAAGTTGGAACTAAACAAACATGTCTTCAAACACAACAATTGAATTATAATGTCCAGGTTTTTTAAGTCGAACTTATGTTGATTCAGGATTTGTCATGTGCAGCAGCGATGACTATGCAGGACATTTTTACTTAGTTATGTCCCTCAAACTATCACAGTTTATTCCTCATGTTTTAGAGCAAAGCTTTGAAGAAAACACACAACCATCGACACCACCACCATCTTCAACAGTTGTAACTCCATCTCCTACACTACACACCCGGCCATCAGCTTCTGCTGATATCTTGAGCGGTAATCTGATTCATTTACACATCATTAAGTTTCCACGCATGATAAAGATCAGATCCAGATTTCTGATGATTCATTTGTGTTTTCAGACTCGTCTCTGATCATCATCATCGTTATTGTGTGTGTGGTTGTGATTCTGATCTTCACTGGACTTCTGTTATTCATTCTGCTTTACTGCAGGAGACGTTCAGCTCGAGGTTAAAACTCTTACACTTTGTTTTAATTTAACCCTTTAAAAACATGATCACAATAATGTCTCAGGTGGATTTAAAAGATGTTTCAAAGCTGGTTGTAGTAATGGGTGAAGGGAGAAATTGTTCCCTCTGGTGGCAAAAACAGGTGATGCACTGGAGCTGATGTGCGAGTCACAATGACCAAACACTAACATCTTGATGTCTTGTGAATGTGAGATTTGTTATTTTGTGTTTTAAACAGATGCTGATTCAGACTGTAGAATGTCTCACTCAGGAGCAGAAAACTATGAATCGGTGTGTAAAGTAAATCTGATTGGATGATTGTTGACCTGAATGACCTCTAGAGCTGCGTATCATTTCTCTCTCTCTCCTCAGGTTACTGAAATCACTCTTGGTTACGAGGAGATTAAAGACATCAGACATCTGACAGGAACCATCACAGACTGCAATACTGCACCATTACCCACAATCCCCTCTGATGCCCCGAACACTGTTTATCATACGGTTCAATTACCCACAATCCCCTTTGATACTCCTAACATTTTTTATGCTATTCCGCAATTTTCCACAAATGGTTCTGATGCTTCTAAAACTGTTTATGATACTGTGAAATTACCCACAATCCTCTCTGATGCTCCTAACACTGTCTGTGCTACTGTTCAATAGCGCACAGGTTTCCATGTGTCCAGAAAATGAACACAACCAAGATATTCTGGTAATTTTATTGGGTCTCCTGTAGTCACGTGTTTGTAGTCACCTGTAAAAACGTGCTGAAATTAAGTTTGGGTCACAAAAGCACGCGTACGCAGTTAAGTTTGTTTATGTTGTTGCTGGTAAAACCCTTTTTAGTTGCTATTACATCTTATTAATATATATTATTGTCTTCAATATGATGTTTGGATTATAAAGTATATTAAAGTGCCCATGGAATCCAAATTGACCATATTTACTGTGTTAGGGCACATTGCTAGTTTTGTGGGGAACGGTTCATTATTCATTCCACAAAAACGTTTTTGTATTGTAATCTTTCATCAAATTCTGAGGATGTTCTTCTCTGCAGTGGTGAATCTTTTCAGATGACGTCAGTTTTGGGCAGAATAGAATCTGAAGTTGCCAAATCTAATCTAGCACAAGTATGTTATTTGCGTTCTGGGTATTGAGTAACGGTCCAAGACGCAATTTCTCACATCATGAAGAATCTCTATTGGCTGTCCTTTAGTCACGTGATTGTGCTGCCTGCTGTCCATGGTGCTAAATTTCTGCTCGCACATTCACTTCACTGCAGTCACCACTAGAGGTCTCTTTTTTGGCGGTTGTTTAATGGTTTATCACACCTTTGCTTAATTTGGCGCATGTGTTTAGTTCTGCAATTGTCTTTACGTGGGTTAACTTAAGAGTTATAACATGTTGTGCTTTATTTGAGTTATATAACTGTACAACTATATAACCATGAAAATCATGAAGGTCAAAATCTAGTCATATAGAATTTTACTAAATCCTTTTCAAATACTGTATGTGTAAATAAAGCTTTTTTATTGTATTTGCATGATTATGAGTAAATCAATTTAAATAATTGAGTTACTTAATAAAGTCACCATGGACACTGCTGCTGTTTGAACGTCTGTCCACCAGAGGTCAGTGTATCTAAACATTTAGGAAATAGGAAGTGGGCGTGTCACACGAAGCTGTCACATTCAGCAGATACAACAACGCAACCACTAAGCCACAGGAAACACACTGACACTCATGAAGATGCTTTCAAGGGACACAAAGAAGAACTGAGTGTACAAATAACGAAGACAAATGTAGAAGCTGTTGACTTTCACACTGCTGGTGATTCCTGGTAAGAATGTTCTGGTCACCGAAGTGATAACGTCTTTTGAGATGAATGGTTTGAGGACGGAAGATTCTCTCTGTATGAGAGAGTGTGCACTTAGACTGAGGATCTCAGACACAAGATCTTCATCACACGAGTACACATCACTGTCACTGGTATATATTTAGTGTCGTTCTTTTATTTAAAAGTCTGCTAGAAAGTCTTTTGACCATCATTTACAACAACCGCATCATCATCCTCAACTTTGTGTCTCTCATCAGTTCAATCTGCGCTGGTCACATCAGCATCTCCTGTGACATCATCAGGTGCACTCGCTCTTACATGTGATCATGTTTTTATGAAGCATTTAGTTTAAAAAACACAGGTTGATTTTGTCATACTGAACGTCTGATTATTTCTTCAGTATTTCCAGACTCTTTATGGATCATGAGTTTGTCTGTGGTTCTGGTTCTGATCATCACAGGACTGTTGATGATGACAGTGATGCTCTGTAAGAGACATCGGACTGCAGGTAAAGTCAAAGTCATTGATAGTGATAGTCTGTTACTCACAATACTTTTGCACTAATGTGAAATGATGAATTTGATATTTTGTTCCCTATGATGCATCTAACTGTAACACTTCCATTGGTCCCTAGTCCTGTTTTCCCCGTTTTTGCCCAAGGACGTTACTTTTGCTGCGCTCCCTCACCTCTCCTTCATTGACATTTGCACCTGTTCGTCATCGTTGACTGTCACCCCCCATCTTCCTCGTTATCCGGACACTATGGGCATTTTCCAAACAGAAGTGAGCATCCCTATGCCCTAATCCCTTCAAAGGGCTGAGTCATCATCCTATACCGTTGCCACGCAAAGAATCTGCGCAAAGAATCATGTGGGGACCAAGTGTCCGTCAGTTGTACCCTTCAAAACTCTTCATTCCGAAGGGCCCTTTGAAGTGGCCAGTTATGAGCAATTCGGTTCGGAACGAACCTTCAATATGGCGGCCATGATTGTTTCCCCCCAAAGTGCCCCTTGGAGGGCGTCATATCCTGTTTGGAATGCACTGCTTGTTTTGGTTAATCTATTCTGTTTATTTATTTTGGTGTGTTTTATTGTTCAGTCTAGAAAGTTTGCAGCCAGACACGTGATTCTCCTACATGAGAACAATCTGAGTTGAATGAATTACCTCATAGTTCCTCATTTCTTTTATTTCAATAAGTATAATAAATACAACTGCATTGAAATACATCATGACCACGTGCCAGAGGACATAACTTTATGTTTCAAAATATAATTCATATGTTTCAAGATAAATAAATAAAATTAAACACATGCATTAGTTAACATGCACAAAACCCACCCATTAAATCCTTTATTGTTTTACCTGCATATGTCTGTGTTATATGTGTGAGTAATATGTGTACACAAATACAGCTCATGATTCTCTCTCTCAGAGAAAGAGGAAGTAGGAAGTGGGCGTGTTTGTCTCATTCAGCAGCTGCATCAGGAAACACTGGAACACATTTACACGCCTGAAGACGCAGACAGAGAGATTTTTGTATTTCATCCTTTACAGGTGCTACGCAACAATGAAACATTGGGAAGAGCGCTATATAAGTAAAACTGAATTGAATTGAAATTTAAGAACTGAATGTACAGATCCCAGAGAAGATGACTGAATACGACAGAAGAATGAAGATGATGTGGACTTTCACACTGCTGATGACTCCTGGTAAGAATCTGTTCATGTTCTCTGATGTCAGAAGAACAAACGTCTTTAACTTCAGCTCATATACTGACATTATCTTCAGAGATGAATCATGAATCTTCAACTCTTTGTTCTGTCAGGAGCTCTGAGCTTCAGTGTGACGGGATATACAGGAGGAGCAGTCACCATCACATGTCAATATGACAGAAAATACTCAACAAATGCAAAATATTTTTGTAGAGGTCAAAAGCCTGTTTGGTGTTCTGATGTCATCAAGACTGATGTTAAAGATGAATGGGATAAGAGTGGAAGATTCTCTCTGTATGACAACACAACAGCATCAGTCTTCAATGTCACCATCACTGATCTGAATGAACAGGATTCAGACACATACTATTGTGCAGTTGATCGATCTCTCATTGCTGATATCTACACTGAAGTGAAGCTGAATGTTAGAGAAGGTGAGTAACTCTGAGGCTCTTAAACTCATGAAAACATCATCATATCAAACACTGTAATGACTGTAGTTACTGTAACACATGAAGACTCATGAAATGAATCACCACCACTGAACATATAAAGACTTTTCATCCTTCTCATAAGTTTTTGTTGGATAGTTTTTTGTTGTTTCACATTAATTGTGTTGATAACATACGGTTTGAATAATGAATCTCAGTGCAGGAGGGTCTTGTATCACAGTGAAATGGTTTATTTTGTGATAATGACCAGCTGACTGAACATTAATACACCACAGCTTATCTCATGAATGAATTAATGCATGTGAAATATTGATGGGTTTAGTCTCTCATATACATGAACTCTTCCATTAAAAACACATCAAGACAAACACTTTGTTTGTACACATTAACTGTACTTGTTTGAACAGATGTGTTGTGAGAAGATCATCAGTGTCAGTTCCAGGTGGATTTGAATGTCAGCTGTAAATACCCACAATCCCACAGGACAGACGTGAAGTTTCTCTGCAGGACATCTGGAGCTGATATATGTGCTCATGTGAGACAGACACGAGACAGAGATCATGATGTTCTCTTCATCACTAATGTGACTGATCACAGATCAGCAGAATACTGGTGTGCACTTCAGACTGAGGATCACAGACACAAGATCTTCATCACACGAGTACACATCACTGTCACTGCTGAGGACACATGATTCACAACACTGAAATATTAACAAGTGTTATTCTCTTATTTGAAGTCTGTTGGAAAGTCTTATCTTGCTGAGAAGCAGCAGTTTGTGGTTTTATTTCTGGGTCAGTGTGCATGAGGAAACCAGCCTGGTGTATTAATAATGTGTGAAAGATGTTGGCAGTTCTGTGAAGTTTAATATGAGAATAGAGAAGTACCTCTAATGTGTGCAAAAAACCATCAATGTGCACATTTCTTTGTTTTAGACACAACGGATAACAAAACCTCACCAACATCATCACCATCATCATCCTTCTTTTCGTCTTTCTCATCAGTTCAGTCAACACTGGTCACGACATCATCATCCTCAACTTTCTCAAAAATCTATCTGCTGTCACGTCAGCATCTCTTGTGAGATCATCAGGTGCACATCAGGGTCTTACACTTGTTGTTTTTCTTTTATCTGAAGTCACGTTGTCATATTGAATGTGTGTTTGTTTTCAGGCTCTTTGTTGATCATGGGTTTGTCTGTGGTTCTGGTTCTGATCCTCACTGGTCTGTTGATGCTGACAGTGATGCTCTGTAAGAGACATCGGACTGCAGGTGAACACTCTCCTTCTGCTTTAAACACACAATATGTTGACTGTTCCTGTATCTGAGAAACTGTGAAGATTGTTTTATCGCCTCCTGCTGGCTCCAACTAGAAATACAAATATTCAGTCAAGTAAAAATATTTACATAAGACAGAGAATATACATCCATATGTGATATGATGAGTACAGATGTGAGGTGTCCTTCATTCTGGATGAATGACTAAATGTGTTTTTTGTCAATTTCTAATTCCACAGTGACAAGACCTCACGCCGGTCCAGGAAACAAGGAGCAGGTGAGTTCAACTACTGCTTTATTCTTGAATGTCTTGAGAACAGAAGATCTTCAGAGCTGTATTTTCTCTTCATTTGTTCAGATTTCCAGAGCATCTTGTGATTACACAGAGATTAAAGACATCAGACGAGATGAAGTCTGCAGTACTGACTGTCCCAACACTGTGTATGCCACGGCACAACTACCCACAATCCCCTCTGATTCTCCTAACATTGTTTACTCCATTGCACAATTTCCCACAATCCCCTCTGATTCTGATAACACTGTATACTCCACGGCACGATTACCCACAAGCCCCTCTGATTCTAATAACACTGTATACTCTACAGTTAAAAGCTCGTAAGCGACTGTGTCATATCTGATGGTCTGAATTAGGAAACTGTAAACTTCCAAAACAAATCTGACGGTTCTGATCTCGTCAGATTGAGAAATAATTTGGATCATTGTGAGTATTCTACTGTCAATCATTGGGATACATAAATATCGGAGGAAAACTGTTTTTTACATATATTAATACAACAGTTCCATCTGTTTCTCAAATCTGATTGGCTGAGAGCCATGCGATATTCCACCAGTATCACCACAGGAACCGATTCACTGACTGTTTGAATCACTCCACCACTAAACTAAATCAGACTATTCTGTCCTCGGCACTTGGCCTGTGGACTCGAGCCTCATCAAATCCATCCTGATACAGAGCCCCATCACACTCCTTCATGAGCGATATGCATTCATTTATATATTGTAGTATTAAAGGACAGACAGTGAGCAGTGTTTTAGTTAGAATGTGTGCTTTCAGGAATACATTGAAGACAATGCTGGTGAGATGTGAACAGCTTACATCAGATGTATTGTGCTTAAATCTGTTTCAGTTAAGTTTTCAGTTAATTTCTTTGAAGAAAATAAGAGAAGACAGAATGTTTAAGTCTTTTTTATGTTCATATTTTATAAAAACGAAGTGTTTTGTCTGAAGTCAATGTTCCATTATGATTTGGAAAACATAGTTTAATTATTTGTAGTATTTTCTGCTTTGTGGTCCGTCCATCATTCCGTCCTGCTTATGTGGAGTTGACATGTTTGTCACACATTGATTTAAAAGGGCTCACAGGTTTACAGTTGAGATTTGTGTGTTGACTATTTTATAATAAAAACCTCATGTTCATTATTTTTATGTCTTCATTTAGTTTATTTTCGCTTTTATTTCAAAATGTTTGTGTAATGCCTGTCGTAACATTAATGAAAAAAAGAAAATAAGGAAATTAAGAAAATAAGAGAAAACATAAACTAGTTGTGTACATTAACATTAAACCTCACTCTCTCTCCATTGACTTGCTCCATCACTGTTCTACATTTTGTAGGCCTTGTCAAGTTTATAATTTTACTCTCTGTGTCTAGGGCTTACTTGCCGGCGCATAATTGTGACAAATGTCGATGTAGATTGATGTAAAAGTCGCATCAAAACCGCCTTGGTTGTTCACACTGCGGACACATTGAAAAAAATCAGACCTGGGTCTGATTCAGAACCACATATGGAAATGGTCTAAATGGGCAAAGGTTTGAGGGTTCACACTACTTCTGAAGAAGTCTGACCTGGTCACTTGACCCCCAAAAAAATCTGATTCGTGACACTTTTGCCTGCAGTCTGAACGTGGCGTTATTCTCACTCTGTCTTAACGGTTTTGAATGATACAGAGGAAGTGAAATGGGAAGTGGGTGTGTTTGTCACGTTCAGCAGCTGTAGCAGAAAGCATTGAAACACACAGACACTCCTGAAGAGCTTCAGACGCTTGTATGAGAGATGAAGAAGAACAGAGAAGATGACTGAATACGCGAGAAGAAGGTTTATAACGGCTTATCTTAACATGTGCATCACAAGACAAATTGATGAGGAAGTGAGACATAAGAAACAGTGTAATGCATCCCACAGCCACTAGGGGCAGTGACAGTGAACTGAATCAGTAACCCATGTAGAAATGTCTGGAAAGAACATTTATAATTGATTTGTTTTGTCTGAAACTGTCACTACCTACAAGATTATTTTCAGTTATAAATTGTTCACGTATTTGTATCTGAGACAAACTGGGGAGGTTAAACCACAGTCCTTAGAATCTAAGGCTAGTCAGAACGGGCTCCCAAAAGGCACCGGAGACCAGTAATGTAAGAGGCAGTTCGTTGTGTTGGTAGCTCACAAAACCCCCACAGAAAGGAAAGCCCCAAGCTCCAAAAATCCACTCGAAGCCAGAAAAACCTCTAGGCAGGAAACACTCAAAATGTTAATAAATCCACTTGACAGGAACTACTCGCACGGGAATAAATCCACTTGGCAGGAAACCTCCAAAATAGGAATAAATCCACTTGACAGATAAAACACTTGAGACTGGAAGACCCAGGTGAAACGAGGAAAACCTCATGAATAGACAAACAAGGTAACGAGAGGGACGGGGTGAAGCACGCGGACTCCGAGCACGTGGCTAGCTGTCAAAACAGAGCCATGTGCCTGACACAACAAAGACAGAGGACAGACAGACAAAACAGATAGTGCTAGACCCAACAGTCACTGCTATTCCTCAAGTATCCACGGTCCCCCCTGATGCTTCCAACACTCTCCGTTTCTCAGTTCCGAGGAAGCATAGAAAGAACTTGCATTCTTGTGGAGACCGGTCTTGCAACCTCGGAAAAAAAAAGGAACTCGGGTGGCCGTGCCACCATGACTTCTAGGGTCATCAATCGGGTTCGATACAGTATGGGCAAGTCTGCATTCAATGTTTCCTTAAAACCAAGAACAGGTGGCGACAACCAATAGGAGTAAAGCAGCGGAGCTAACACCATCCATATCTCATTGATTACTGCAGTGTTTGTTTACAACTGTTACTAGAGCAACCAAAGCTAGGAACGCCTTCTAAACCCCTCGTAGCAAGAGACTGGTGACACAGCCACAGAGTCGCTGGTGGTGTCTACACAGCTTTATTCAATGAATGTTGTGGCTCCATCTAGAGGTGAATATTGGTTCAGTCAGTACTGACTGATTGCTGCTGTCCATGGTGCTGAAATAACACTCTCACACACACAGCACACAGGAATGTTAATGTGTGCTAGCATTTGTGTTCTTGTGTTCAGAAACTTTTAGTGTTTAAAATGTTTATATTAAAGATATCATATTATTTAAGAATATTATTAATCATATTTATCTAAAATCTAATTAATCTCGCTTGATTGCACATTTCCTGATGCCCCAATCTATAAATGCCCTCTAGTGGAATATTTGAGGATTGTTACTGAAAATATTTTTTTCTTTTATCTTGTTTTTTTATATGCCTGTGCATGTACACCAGAATTTAATAATTTAATTAAAAAGATTTAATTCTGTATTTAAATCACACTTTGTTTTCACCGTGAAGATTTTCAATATAAATTTCTATATAATTTCTTTGTTTGAAATGTGAATGAGGCTGTTCCATTTCTAAAGTAAAATTGGAACTTTTGTCTTGAAATGTATTATGTTATTTTTTTGCTGAGCTAAGAAGTAAGAGACATAGGCTAAATCCTTACTATATAGTAGGCAAAAGCAGTAGGCGAACGAATTTTATGTCCCACTCGTCTGTATTCACACAACAGTAAGCGAGAAATACCCTGGTGAACTACTTCTCGCGAGATTTGGACATGCGTATACTAATGTTGTGTCGGAATACGCCTACTTACCTGCTATGTGGTAGAAGAAAACAGTACTTGAACAGAGAAGTATGTCCGAATCGACAGTAGGTTAATGGCTTAAACATCTTGTAAAGCTGATGTAACATTATCATCGACCTTGCTTTGTTCTTAAATTGACTGTTTGATATTGTGCATAGATTTAATTAATAGCATTTAAATACTAAGAAATAATATTGAGCTTATTTTCAGCAGTTTATTTACATTTTAGTTGTATATGTATATTTTCCCGTTACAATATTACATATTGTTTAAATGTTTTTTTTTAACTCACAAATGTAACAAAATACATGATAATTATTCACAAGTTCATTTTAATCAGGTGGTTTTAAGGGATATACTTTTGGCGCAATTCAACTTTCTAATCACCTTTGTTAAACGAATATTACAAATAACAAACATGCCTTAATCTTACTCAAATTAAAGGTCTTAGAAAAAGAACAGAACAGCCGAGGAGAAAGTGAAAGTTGAACGAGAGCATGATCGGATAACATTTGGATAACGTCAATGTTTAAACATTAGGCCCACACACACTCAAGCACATTCGGTGGCGGATCTGCAACTCCAACCTAAATTTCGACCCACCATGGAAAAGAATCAGAAGAAGAATTACGTCACATGATCACGTCAATATGGCGTAAAACGTCCGGATTGCATTCATACTCCCATTCAGACAAAACAACACAAACCCATTTTGCCTTTGTTAAGTACTTGCTGAAATTGAGTACTTACTCATTGAGTATGCCATTTCGGATTTCAACCTAGACAATATAAATACAACAAGGGGAGCAAGGCAGAAGAAGAAGAAAAAAAATATAAGAGAGAGAAAAACATGAAAAAAGGAAAAATACACAAATTTATTTTAACAAATTAATTAATTAATTTTTTATGTTATTAACACAAGATAAAGATGAAAGATAAACATAAGTTAACAGTTTTCATAGCTCTTCTTTTGGTACTAGTTTGAATGATGAAAAAATATTAATAAAAATTTTTAAACCGAATAAAGAAGAGAATCGTATTGCCAGAAAACGTACACTTATGAATATAAAATGTAACAATCAAAATAAGCAAATTAATTAAATGAGGTTCATTCGTTAGATTTATTTCATACTTTAAATATCCAAAAATCACATTTTCATTGTCTCATTGAAAATTAAAGAATATCTAATATTTAATATTTTAACAATGACACATCTTTCCATGTTTCTTTAACTTCACTAAAATGCCAAACATGTGGGACTGTTTCCAAGTGCAAACTGCAAAAAGAGCTGTGCGTATCATCGATGTCCTTCTTCAACATAGCGAGAAAATGTTGAAACATATTATGTTTTTAAAGGTCTCTGTCATCATCCTGACGTCAGTAGCATAATGTCAATAGCTCAATTTCGATTTTTATGTTATTCGTGAGTACTTTGTGTAATCTAGTGATAATACAAGTAGTATAGAACGAAACTTGATTTGCACTTTTACTTTGTTTTATTACTAAGCTCTTACTGTGAATAAAAACTGTCAATAAAATATCTTTAAAAATATTCGAGACTGTCCATTTGAAAAATAAGTTAATTCTATTCACAGCTAGAGGGCGCTGTGTGAGTGTGATGACTGACGCGTCGAGTCACGGGTGATAGTGGGCGGGGCCAGTAAAGCTGATGACCACTGATAAGAGCTGAAGAAAGAGGAAGAAAGTCAAGCAGTCACATGTAGAGACACAGACAACATTCAGCATCAAGAAGATCAACAGAGCTGCTGTGAAGCTGAACTCAAGTCACAATGAACATCCTCCTCATCTTCACTTTCTTCATCATCTCAGGTCACAACTTTTCTCTTTCTCATATGTCATACACTTATTTCACTCATTTATATCACTGGACACACAAATGAAAGGACTAGATGAGCTTTCTGACACTATCAATCTGATTGACAGGTGCTGTGAGATGCATCGATGTGATCGGATATTCTGGAGGAAGTGTTCTTGTAAATTTGTTAAAACCTTGGCACACTGGCTATAAACAATATCTACAAAAGAAGCAACAAGATGGACGCAATTTCCGAATTTATAATGAAAATGATAATAAATGGAAAAATAGAGGAAGATTCACTCTGTTTTGTGATGAGAAAGGATATTTCATGATCTTCATCAGAGATGTGAACACACAGGATTCTGGAACATACCAGATTGGTGTTGATGACAAATGGTCTGTTAATATGACTCTGAATGTGACAGAAGGTGAGTTATTATAAACATGAGTGAAGTATCTGCTGATCATGTCAAAGCTTCTGATGATTGTGAAATAAATGTCTTCATATGTGATTGACAGATTCATGTTGTGGGGCGTCACAGAGACTGATGGTGAATACTGGACAAACTGTCACCTTCACACTTCAATATTCACAAGATTATAAAACTGATTACAAGATCATATATAAAGAGGGAAAACACTCCATTGATGAGGTGATCTACACTAAGACAATTAAACAAAAAGAACAATTGACTATATCTGATAACAAAGATAACAATCTCTTCAGTGTGAGAATAACTGATGTGAGATCAGAAGATGCAGGAGTTTATTTATGTGGAGTTTATCTCAACAAAACCTCCTACAGTTACTCCATTCTTACTGCTGTTCATCTTCACATTATGAGTGAGTGAAACAAATTTAATCAATTCCACTTTCATTGTTCTTCTTGTGTTATAGTTCATATAGGTCTAGTATGATTACATTCTAAATAGTTTTATATAGTCTCAGTTTAGAGTTATATGGTATAAATAAATGTCTTCATGTGATTGACAGATTCATGTTGTGGGGCGTCACAGAGACTGATGGTGAATACTGGACAAACTGCAAACTTCACCTGTCAATATTCACAAGATTATACATTTGATGCTAAGATTATATTTAAAGAAGGAAAAGACTCCATTGATGAAATGATTTACACCACTGACACACCAAAACAGAAGGCACGACTCAGCATATCTGATGACAGGGATAATAATCTCTTGAGTGCGATAATAACTGATGTGAGATCAGAAGATGCAGGAGTTTATTTATGTGGAGTTTATCTCAACAAAACCTCCTACAGTTACTCCATTCTTACTGCTGTTCATCTTCACATTATGAGTGAGTAGAAGAAACTCTCAATAACATCTGATTCACACAGTCTGTGTTTGTATTGATGATCGATGATGTTTGTTTGTGTGAAGTGTCTCCAGTGTTTGGAGATGAAGGAGGATCTGCTCAGATCATCTGTCCTTATGATCCCATCTATACATCAAAGACACTAAAACTGTTGAAGAGTTGTAGAGATGAAAATACTCTCATGGAGATGAACAGATGGAGTGTGAATGATGACATGACAGCAAGTGTGTTTAGTGTGAACATCACTGGACTGACAGCAGAGGATGCTGGGAAATACTGCTGTGCAGTGACATTAGAAACAGACGTGATTTATCTTTACACTCATCTCATTATTATCATCAAACAGGGTGAGAGACATTTTCACTAATAATGAATATAAAAACGGACTTTGTTTGAATGTGAATCTTTATGATTTCTTCTTTAAAGAACTTCTCTTGAATAAGAGTGAAGGAGACAACATGTCAATGGAGTGCAAACATCACGCTGACTATCAGAAAGTCTTCTGTAAAGCACATGAAGTCTCAATGTGTGTCAATGATGGAGTTTCATTACAGTCGATCAGAGATGATGGATTCTCTTTAAGTGATGAAACATCTACTGGAGTCTTTACTGTAAACATCAGTCATCTGAGAGAAGAGCATTCTGGGATATACTGGTGTGGATCTCACATCATCACTAAAGTGCATCTAAACGTCACCAGAGGTCAGAGAATTTCATTAATTTTTTTTGCATCATCAGCAACCAGACAAACACTTTCATTTGACCAAGTCCCTTACAGTTGTTTTTCAAGTATTTGTTAGTAAATTCAATTGATGATGAAGAGAAAGACAAGCTGTTAAGAAGACTTATCTTGAGTTTTTTGCTCATTGTGATTTTCGGGATTCCTGCATCTCAACTCGTAGATCATTGCATTTCCAGATAGCAAAAATAATTGTTTTAACATTGAATAAATGTAATATTGCTTATTCTCAAAATTAATTCAACAAATAATGTATTTTATTGCTTTTTTCCCTAAAATGTATGGAATTTCACTTTTAATTTTACAGACAATTTTACAGTGTTTTCCATATTTTTACGGACATTTTGACAACAGGGTTTGTTTCTGTGAAAACTACAGAATTTCACTGTTAATTTCTCAGGAATTTTGAACATTGTGGGTTAGCAGTTTGATTATCAGAAAACACACACACTGATAAAAATGGAAATGCACCTTGAGTTGTTTTGGATAAAAGTGTCTGTCAAATGCATCAATGATTTATCTATGTAAAATGTGTTTTGTCACAGAGTGTCTGTGAAAGCTGGAGGTCTGTTTGTGTGATGAACTGACGTGTTTTTTCCGACCACAGAAAACAGTTGAAGGTTCAGGGTGTAAATTTATTTGAGCTGTGAAGGTTTAACAAACACATTCAGGAAACCAACAGCGAGACCACACGGACAGAGAGAAATAAGAACAGAGGTTATGTGCAGTCTGCACAAGACAAACGATTGTTTATAAAACTACATTTATATCTCATCACTTATTGTTGACATGTGCCTCCACAAAACCACTTTGCATTATAAAATAGATTAAAAACATCCACAATTGAAAAGAACAACATTGTGAAATACTACAGATTAAACGTAAATTGAGTTTGTATTGTACAGTAAATTCATTTCAATCAGTATTGTGTTTTATTGGAATCAAACCAACAACTTTGTTCTTGTTCAATGCTTAAACAAATCAAATATTCATGTTATAATATGTCAAATACCAAATCTGTAAATGTATTTGAATACTGATTTTCATAATTATGAACATTTGTGTAAATATCTTCATGTGTCCGTATCAAGTTATAAATTTGTTTAGTTTCAGATTCCTCAGTGATGATGATCATTATTGTGTGTGTTTGTGTGATTGCTGCTGATTGGAGGAATCACTCTGATTATAGTTTATCAATTCAGACACAACAAGACACCAGGTGATGATCTCACACACACACACACACACATATTTTTATATACAATAAAGTACATTTTATTTTAAATTTCTTTCTCTTCTAGATCTTAGATCATTACCCAAAATCCGCTCCTCTGGTGATGTTCTGTACACTGCTGTCAGTTTCCACAAGCATGATGCTACAGTCACCTTCAGTAAAGAGGAGATTTTTTCAGACTACACTGTCAGACCAACACACAAGACTCAACTAATACAAACATTATTCACACATCACCCACAGTACTTTAAAGATTGCAGATTGCAGTATTTGAATATTTACAGTGATATTTTAATATTTGCTTAGGCACTGGGGTTTTATTTATTAGACAGATTTGTCAAACAAGTCACAGTGAATTTTGCCACAAAAAACCTCTAACATGTCTGCTCCTAAACAGTCAGTTAAACCTTATAGCACTTTCGCAGTTTCCAGAGTATTTAAAACAATGTTTTGAATTGTTTTCTGAGATGCTAATCTTTTTTTTTATTTTAGCACTTTTTAAAACTCGGTCAAACCTTTTGACATATATCTTCAGACTGATATTGCCTCTAGATTTTTTTGCATGCATTTATTTCACAAAAAATAAAAATCTTTTTAAGATTTATTAGTACATTTATAAGGTTTTATAAGCACATGACAATAAACATAGTTCGAGTAAATAATGATCTCTTGTTACTTTCTCTTGCTTGCTGATTATATGATCATATAAGGCAGATGTCACGAGCGTGTTTCTTGTAACAAACAAAATTGCGAGTCAGATGAAGGTGTGATTGAAAACAGGAAATGGTTTTTAAAACAGTCTCAAAGTTTCCATGATCCTCTTCACTCTCATGTATGCATGAGCTGCTTATACTGGTACGTGCTTTGCATCAGATTCACTTTGTATAGTCTTAGAATTTTTCTTGAGTTAAAGTTTGTGATTTTTCATTTATGTTAATTGTGTTTATAAATGTGGAATCTTTAGAGGAGCACACACTAAAAACACTGATGTGATGATGTGTGAATGAATGTTGTGGCTCCATCTAGAGGTGAATATTAAGAGTTCTTACTGACTGCTGCTGTCCGTGGTGCTAAACTCAAACATACACACATACACACATAAAACGTGCCAACAGATCAGATTTTTGGGTTTCAATGTTTAATATCACAGTTTTTTTACAATTGCTAAGACAATTTTTCCAATACTTTTAACAATTTCTAAACTCTTAACACAGTTATCACAACATGGCTGTGTAGGCAATACAATTAACACATTTATTTTTGCTTTGACACAAAATACATACATTTAACACATATTTAAAATGGTTTAACTTCTTTAGCACAAAAGCTCAACCAAGACCAAACTATGTATTTTAACTGCCAAATGTAAAAATGCTTTCACACTGTTTGTCTGAACATAAAACATCATGTTCTTAACATAACTTATAGTTATACTGAAGTCAAAGTGAACAGCTGCTCATATTGTGAATTACAACACATATACATAATCTGTATTTTATTTCATTGCTAATGGTAAAAAGCAAATTGAAGTTATGCAACTATATAAATCAAAGCTGTAGTAGTCTATATTTTCGCCATCTGTCACACATGTAAAGTGAGGGACGGAACAGATGAACCTTTTGTGAGGGACCCCCTTCATAAAAACACGTATCCATCTATCATTTTATAAGTGTAAAGAAACATTTACATTTTATTAAATAAATAGTGAATGGGATATTACAGTATAAAGACAACATATTGTTTCCAAACTTACAAATATTTGGAGTTATATAACCCTTAAGAAACATTTCAAAATGTATTGGTACTGTAATACGTAACTTCAACTTTGAGTGTGAAAAAAAAGAAAATATCTACTAGAAATATACACATATAAACAATTCAGAAAATTTTGCATGTAGCAAAAAAAGCAGATAAACACTGGAGGCCGCTGGCGCTGGGGGTCCACAGACCCCAGTTTGAAAATCCGAATCATAAATTCGCTGTGTGTGTGTCATTTCGTAGTTAGTCTCAGAATGGAATTTGATGAGCAGTTTTTGCTTTGTTTCAATAATGTGTTTTATTATTTTGCTCATACTTCAGTTAAACTGGCACTTCACTGTGATGACACAGAATAAGGATTGTACATTTACAATATACAAGAATATCCATTTGTAAAATAAGTTAATTGTATTCACAGCTAGAGGGCGCTGTGTGTGTGTGAAGAATGACGTGTTGAGTCACTGGTGATAGTAGGCGGGGCCAGTAAAGCTGATGACCACTGATAAGAGCTGAAGAAAGAGGAAGAAGTCAAGCAGTCACATGTAGAGACACACAGACAACATTCAGCATCAAGAAGATCAACAGAGCTGCTGTGAAGCTGAACTCAAGTCACAATGAACATCCTCCTCATCTTCACTTTCTTCATCATCTCAGGTCACAACTTTTCTCTTTCTCATCATGTCGTCATACACTTATTTCACATTTATATCACTGGACACACAAATGAAAGGACTAGATGAGCTTTCTGACACTATCAATCTGATTGACAGGTGCTGTGAGATGCATCGATGTGATCGGATATTCTGGAGGAAGTGTTTCTTGTGAATTCACACACAGATTGGCATAGTGATGTTAAACAATATCTATACATAAGCCACAATAATAGATGGAATATCTTAATAAAGAATGAGGACCATCGTAAATGGATTAAAGAGAGAAGATTCACTCTGTTCTGCAATGAGAACGGACACCTGATGATCTTCATCACAGATCTCGACACACAGGATTCTGGAACATACCAGATTGGGGTTGAACAAAATGGTCCACTAAAATAATTTGGAAGTCAAAGAAGGTGAGTGCAATAACGTTCAATAAAGGAAGGAAGGAGGCGGGGGAACCGGCAAACATTTATTTAAAACATTAATTAAACAATAACAAAGTAAATAAACAGCCGGCAGCCCCTCACGGACGACTGCCGCAACAAACATAAAAATCAACTTAACATATGTCCGGGCCCGGTCCTCTCTCAGTGACGGTCCGGTCGCTCGTTCTCTTATGCTCCCGATCTCCACCGTGACACGAGACCGGTGCGTGTACAGCTGACGCTCATTAACACTCACTCACGGTCTCGCCCGCCTACTCCACTACAGTGAGTCATTATAAACATGAGTGAAGTATCTGCTGATCATGTCAAAGCTTCTGATGATTGTGAAATAAATGTCTTCATATGTGATTGACAGATTCATGTTGTGGGGCGTCACAGAGACTGATGGTGAATACTGGACAAACTGCAAACTTCACCTGTCAATATTCACTGGATTATAAAACTGATGACAAGATGGATATTAAGAAGAAGGAAAAACACTCCATTGAGATGATCCACAGCACATGGCAGAAAGAAAGAGAGATTCAGTATTTCTGATGATATAGATAATAATCTCTTCATTGTGAGAATAACTGATGTGAGATCAGAAGATGCAGGAGTTTATTTATGTCTTAAACAAAAACCTCCTACAGTTACTCCATTCTTACTGCTGTTCATCTTCACATTATGAGTGAGTAGAAGAAACTCTCAATAACATCTGATTCACACAGTCTGTGTTTGTATTGATGATCGATGATGTTTGTGTGTGTGAAGTGTCTCCAGTGTTTGGAGATGAAGGAGGATCTGCTCAGATCATCTGTCCTTATGATCCCATCTATACATCAAAGACCAAAAAACTGTTGAAGAGTTGTAGAGATGAAAATACTCTCATTGAGATGAACAGATGGAGTGTGAATGATGACATGACAGCAAGTGTGTTTAGTGTGAACATCACTGGACTGACAGCAGAGGATGCTGGGAAATACTGCTGTGCAGTGACATTAGAAACAGACGTGATTTATCTTTACACTCATCTCATTATTATCATCAAACAGGGTGAGAGACATTTTCACTAATAATGAATATAAAAACGGACTTTGTTTGAATGTGAATCTTTATGATTTCTTCTTTAAAGAACTTCTCTTGAATAAGCGTGAAGGAGACAACATGTCAATGGAGTGCAAACATCACGCTGACTATCAGAAAGTCTTCTGTAAAGCACATGAAGTCTCAATGTGTGTCAATGATGGAGTTTCATTACAGTCGATCAGAGATGATGGATTCTCTTTAAGTGATGAAACATCTACTGGAGTCTTTACTGTAAACATCAGTCATCTGAGAGAAGAGCATTCTGGGATATACTGGTGTGGATCTCACATCATCACTAAAGTGCATCTTAACGTCACCAGAGGTCAGAGAATTTCATTTCATTTGCATCAAGCCGACAATATAAATAAGTCTAAAAAGTTTTTTCAACAAGCCGTAGGTTTTTCGGTCAGTTTTTCACACTAGTTTACTGACATATGAATTTTTTTTAATCTTATTTAGCAATTAATATGTCGTCTATGTATGTCAGCGTGTTAAATTTAAATATGATGGCACATTGTTAACAATGAATTTTATTCGCTCTTATTGTGTCTCGCAACTTGTGGTCTTCTTTGTCACAAAACACACAAGAACCAAAGAAATTCAACGTTGTGGACATGCCGCCATATACTCTGGAGCTTCACCATGTTGACCCGCACATAACATAATTTTTATATACAATTATTTCATTGTGTAAGTAAAGTCAAATCTGTGATGTCATGAGGGTGAGAATATTAGGAGAGGATTTTTCAGATTTCAATGAACTGTTTCTCTAACATCATTGGTTACCGAAGAGTAAAACATAGAAAACCCAGTATGTTCAACAGCGGTGTGGGTCACGTGCAGTCTCAGGCTCAGACGTCAGGCCCACGGACCGTTGGCTAAACGTCTGATGCATAAGGCAAACTTTTCTGGAAACACTTCAGCATGTTCAAAGTCGTCATCTTATTGGTTAAATTTCACAGGATTTCCGGTAGACGTGCGTGTCGAGTTCTTTTACGGTCAGCCTGCAAACAACACGAAGCCGTCTGATCTAAAAAGTAAGCTGTCGTGTTTACATCGGTTGCTATAAGAATTCATCACGATCGACTAAACGCTTCATTTTTAAAAGTATGCGAGGTTCACGGCATAGACGTATAATTGTTGTTGCTGTTAACTTTCTTGACTGCACATCGGTATGTTACTGCGGGGACATTTCCACGCCTCTAAACATGACGCGGCACAAAACCAAACATGATTGGTTGCTTTACCTGTCAGTCATATGGCCTCTTGGGCGGGCCTTGGCCAAAGAAGGCGACGATAAGCTCCAGACCTTCATTATGAAGATCTGGCTAAGCAAGACTAGGTGACATGAAGCTGCCGTCTGCAGTTAGACAGCATGTCAAAGATGAAATATGTTGTATTTTAATTAATACTTTTCTGAAATTGGGATTTTCATTAGACTTTTTACATACATACATTTTATATACGTTACAGAAAGACTAAAGAAAAGCATTTCAATTTACAACTTTGACAATTAAAAAAAAAAATGCAAGAGTTCACAAATAATATGGAAATAATAAATATCACTGTAGATGAAGCCTTGTTGGTTTGTACGTGAAGTGTTTGCGTGTGAAAGCAGGTCATTCTCTTAGAGCACATCAGAACCACAGCTGATGTCTGAGATTAGTTTGACTGTGAGCAGTTTCTCAGGAAACCACAACTGACACAAAATGATTAGCGATAAATGAACAGAATGAGAAGAAAACGAAAAGCAGAAGACATACGCTCAATTGGCCCTTTTTTAACAAGTAATAAATATTGTGTGAATATAACGATACTGAGAACAGAATCGACCATCCGTGGAGTTCAAAAACCTTATGAAAAACATCATCTCAGTAAATATTCAGTTTTAAACATCATTCCACTTTTTTTCACATATTGACTTGACTGAAGCATGTTGATAAAATGACGTTTATGTTTTCCATGTTTGTGTGTGATTGTTTTAGGTTCAGATCTCTTCCTCATCATCATCACTTCTGTGAGTGTTCTGCTGCTGATGAAAACATTATTCTGCTGTTGAATTTAGGATTCATCAGAAAAATAAAACAAACTGAAGATCCCTGACACACATCCCAGTTCTGTGTTTTAATTTGACAATGTTGTTTTCACATTCACTTCATTCATGTTCTGTTGATAATGAACTGATTTCCATGTGTTTGTACGATACTCTATATTTTATAATAAACATTATTTATTCTGCTGTGTTATTTCAGGTGTGACGTGTGGTGTGTCATTAAAGTCTATTGTATGATATGAATGTTGTGTGTTCAGCAGGTTGTGTACTGGTCAGTGTGAGGAACAAATATACTACATCTGTATATGAGCTCAAACACTGAGAGAAATCATGACTAATACATTCTGACAGTAAACTTCAACTCAAATCAACATCATGTGTGTATTTCTCTCCCCCTGCTGGTTATTAGTCATTACACAACTCTGACAGTGTGTCACGTGATCATTTGACACTATAGTGATCCCTCATGAACACTGTGAGCTCATGCTCATGATCAACTGCTGGACCTCTATGAAGCTTGTCTTATAAATGATATAATAAATGAGACAATAGTTGTTAAGATAAGTGTCATCTTAACGTCTGTATTGTGTGAAGCACGTGCATTGTGGCATCATGTTTTATGTCTAAAACATGTCTGTACAGTCCAAAAGTCTCTAGTATTTTCTAGACATGTGAACAATAATACATACATGACAAACTAATCAACTTAATGAGGTGTGTGTAAGAGTGAGAGTCATCATGTCCACTAGAGGCGCTGTGTGAGTGTGATGAATGACGTGTTTGAGTCACTGGTGACAGTGGGCGGGACCCAGTAAAAGCTGAAGATCTCTGATAGAGCTGAAGAAAGAGGAAGAAAGTCAAGCAGTCCATGTAGAGACACACAGACAACATTCAGTCAAGAAGATCAACAGAGCTGCTGTGAAGCTGAACTCAAGGCACAATGAACATCCTCCTCATCTTCACTTTCCTATCCATCTCAGGTCACAACTTTTCTCTTCTCATTCCGTCTCGTCATTTCACTCATTATCACTGATCACTGGACAACAAATGAAAGGACTAGATGGCT